>CAMZMU010000128.1:110378905-110831265 GCA_947311845.1 Poa pratensis
AGGATTCATCATAATAGAGCACAAGTTTTTAGCAAAATAATTCAATCTACTTATTTGTTCCCATAAATATTTCCCTTTTTGAGACAAGCGGTATTCCTTATAGTAATTATGTTGTTCCTCCGCAAACCCACTTAGCCAATAATTTTTTTCAAACAGAGAAGACATTGATAGCAAATAAATAACTAGACATAATAACAAACCGAAATAAACTAATGCAAGAAACTAATTTTTTTGTGTTTTTGATAATTGAAAGCAAACAAGATAGAATAAAATAAACTAAGCAAGACAAAACAAAGTAAAGAGATTGGAAGCGTGAAACTCCCCTTGCAGAAGACTGCTGTCTCTCCGGCAACGGCGCCAGAAAAATAGCTTGATGACGTGAAACACACGTTCGTTGGGAGACCCCAAGAGGAAGGTATGATGTAGTCAGCTGCAAGTTTTCCCTCAGAAAGAAACCAAGGTTATCGAACCAGTAGGAGCAGCAACTCTTCAGAAGGTTGTCAAAGGCGCCAGAAAAATAGTGTTGTTGATGGGAGTCTGACTGTTGATGTGGAATCTGCACACAACACAATCAAACTAGTTTGCCCCAACGAAACAGTGAGGTTGTCAATCTCACTGGCTTGCTGAAAACAAAGGATTAAACGTATGGTGTGGAAAATGAGTATTAAATTGCAGAGAATGAAAAAGGAACAATTTGCAGTTTGTGGTTGTTTAATCAGTGTAAAAGAAGGACCGGGGTCCACAGTTCACTAGTGGTGTCTCTCCATAAAAGATAACTAACATGTTGGGTGAACAAATTACAGCTGGGCAATTGACGAATAGTGAGCACATGACAATGCATATACATGACATGTTGACTACTATGATATTTAATTGGGCATTACGACATAATACATAGATCGTTATCCAACAACATCTATGACTAAAATCCACCGCCGGGTTGTTATCGAGTTCCCCATTGGTATTAAGTTGCAAGCAACGGATAATTGCATTAAGTAAAGTGCGTAATGTAAACAAACACATATGTCCGTGGACATAGCATCGTTAGGTTATCCCTAGTGGCAACAGCACATCCACAACCTTAGAACTTTCTGTCACTGTCCCAGGTTAAACGGAGACATGAACCCACTATCTAGCATAAATACTCTCTCTTGGAGTTACAAGCATCTACTTGGCCAAAGCATCTACGAGTAACGAAAGCATGCAAGATCTTAAATAACATATAAGAGATTGATAATCAACTTGACATAATATTCAATATTCATCGGATCCCAGCAAACACAACATGTAGCATTACAATAATATGATCTTGATCATGTAGGCAGCTCACAAGATCTAAACATGATGGCACAAAGTGGAGAGACAACCATCTAGCTACTGCTATGGACCGTAGTCTAAGCATGAACTAATCACGCATCACTCCGGAGCAGGCATGGCGATGTAGAAGCCTCCGGTGACGATTCCCCTCTCCAGCAGGGTGCCGGGAAGAGGTTCTGAACCCTCCCGAGCTAGGGTTGACGACGTCGGCGTCTCTGGAACTTTTCATGGATATTTGCTCAGGTACTTAGGGTTTTCGCGTCGGGGGGAATAAGTAGGCGAAAGGGCGGCGGCTGGAGAGGCCTGTGGGGCCCACACCACCCCATGGCGCGGCAGAGGGGGGTCCCACCGCCTGGCCACGTGTGGGGCCCATGTGGCTCCTCTCCGTCGCCTCTTTGGTCCGTCAGATGAGTTCTGGTAAAATAGGGACTCCCGTGTAGTTTCGTCCAATTCCGAGAATATTTCCAGACTAGCTTTTCTGGAATACAAAAACAGCAGAAAACATGAACTGGCACTTCGGCATCTTGTTAATAGGTTAGTCCCAAAAAATGTATAAAAGTGATATAAAGTAGTATGCAAAACATGTAGCAATTGTTATAAAACAAGCATGGAACATCAAAAATTATAGATACGTTTGAGACGTATCAAGACACCCCTAGTGAACTGTGGACCCCGGTCCATTCTTTTACACTGATTAAACAACCACAGACTGCAAACTGTTACTTTTTTATTCTCTGCAATTTAATACTCATTTTCCACACGAGACGTTTAATCCTTTGTTTTCAGCAAGCCGGTGAGATTGACAACCTCACTGTTTCGTTGGGGCAAAGTACTTTGATTGTGTTGTGTGCAGGTTCCACGTTGGTGATCGTGTTGCGCCGTGCGACCACCAACAACCTTCTGAAGAGTTGCTGCTCCTACTGGTTCGATAACCTTGGTTTCTTTCTGAGGGAAAACTTGCTGCTGAACTGCATCATACCTTCCTCTTGGGGTCTCCCAACGAGCGTGTGATTCACGCCATCAAGGCGCCGCAACAGAACGTTCCGCATCCCAGAAACCGAAAGAGCGGAACTAACCCGCAACCTGGGTCTCTCCTTCATGACCCATGACGAGGAGGGGATCCCTATCCCCAAGACAGCCGCGGGAGCTCTGCTCTCGGTGGCAACATACCTCAGAACGACACAACCTCCCGAAGGCGACCCCAACGCAGCCCTGCATCGACAACAAATAAAATCACTCAATCTGGCGGCCGCAGCCGTCAATCCCGAAGCAGGGGCAGTCGAGGGGAACGAAATTTGCCGCGTGGCCAGCCCACGAAGAGAGCCATGGAGTCGCGATGATCATGATCGCACGACCCGAGAAGACAGAGACCAGAGTCACCGGCGTCGTGTCGAAGACCGCTCCGGAAGGGACCGAGGGCAGCCGCCCACTCGTCACCTCCAAGATGGCGAGGACGCACGCAACGTCATAACTCAACGTCGAGTCAACAAAAGTCGCTCGAAGAGAACATCTCGCTCCTCTAGCAGCGATTCGTACTCTGATGACGAGTTCGAGCCCTGCGGGTCTATGTGCTTCAGTCGACGCATCCGCGAGACTAGGATGCCCAAAAGGTTCAGGTTAACATTTGAAACACCGAAATTCGACGGCCGCCAAGAACCATCATCCTGGCTCGAGGATTACAAAATAGCAGTCTCCTGTCAACGGGGCACAACAACAACTGCGATGCAGTGCATCTAGCTCATGCTTACGGGTTCGGCTCGTGACTGGCTCAGGAGCCTACCCAACAACTCATACGACTCGTGGGACCACTTTGAGGAGGACTTTGTCAAAAACTTCATCGCGACATGCGACCGGCCCGCGACATTCGAAGAACTGCGAGCCTGCAAACAACGATCGGACGAGTCGCTGCGATCATACATCCGGCGTTGGACCACCATAGGCAACTCCGTGGGCGCGATATCCGAGGACAGAGAAATCGATGATTTCACCATGGGCCTCGCCAGACGAGACTTCCGGGAGGCACTTGGACGCGAGAAACCGAACTCTATCGCCCAGCTCATGAAGGTCGCCAATGAGTGGGCGGATGGAGAAGATTCGGTGCGAAACGAGCGCCACGGGTCACCACACCGTGACAAGGATGCCGGCAACTGGAGCCGCAAAGATGGCCGCGGCAACGATCGGAGGCGGAAGCGCAAATCTCACCACTACGACGATGCAGATGGCCCCGAGTTGGTGGCGGCCGGATACGTCACTAGTAGGAATGTGCTTATAGCCACCAGCCTACCGCTGGCGGACGGCCCAGGGCGACCGCCAGCGCTATTATCGCTGGCGGGCGGTTTACCGAGTACGCCATGGGTGCTTCACGTACCACTGGCGGACGTCTTAACGTGCACGCCAGTGGTAGTATCAGGCAGATGCCACGAGGCGGGGCTAACTACCACTGGCGGACGGCATCAGCGCCCGCCAGCGGTACCGAAATTACCGCTGGCGGACGGTTTTGGCGTGCCCGCCAGAGGTAGTTGGCTCGGCTGAGCCCAGCTGAAAAAAAATAGCCCAGGTTACCGCTGGCGGGCACGTCAAACTGCCCGCCAGTAGTAAGTTAACTACCGCTGGCGGATGAAGTCGATAGCTGCAGGTTTCAAACGCGCTATTTTCCTTATCAGGGTACCTAAGGGTACTGGAAGGTTTTTAATGAGGCGGCCTGCTAGCTTACATACAAAGTGAATACAATCAATGTTCCTCTATCTTCCTTTGTGCATCGACTCATACAAAAATCTTGGCCACACCCAAACACTCGGGGGCTGCGCCATACAGGTTAAACAAATGCAGAAATCTTGGCCGCACCCGAACACTCGGGGCCGCGCCGTGCAAAGTTCAAAGCAAAAATTCACAAATACCTCAGCCTCACCCGAACGCTCGGGGGCTGGGTCATATAAGTTGAATGCAAAAATTCACAAGTACCTCAGCCTCACCCGAACACATGGGCTGCGCCGTACAAATCAAGCAAACTCGCAAAATATCTCGGCCACTCCCGAACACTCGGGGCTGAGCCATGCAAGACAACAACCTCGCAAATCACTTGTCGCATCCGAAGCGCTCGGGGGCTGCGTCAAACAGCCTACAAAACCATCTCTCGCAACGCAAAATTTACAACTTCACACTCGAGGGCTGCGCCCCGCACACACATTACAGTTGGTTAACTCCAACAAGCACACATACATACTGCAACAACGCAGCAAATACCTCTATACATTAACTTGCACAACACCATATTCTACCCTACTCTACAGGTTCCTCCTTCGGCTCCACCCAGTTCTCTTCTTCCTTCAAAACCTAGTGGATCATAACGAGCGCGTCAACGCGAGTCGCTTCGTAGTGCTCCAGCATTGGCACAGGGCCGCCACCAGACACTGGTGGCGGGCCCAGGGCGATCTTCTTCAAGTTAAGGTTTGGGCAGTGAGCCTGAACGAAACCGAGTGCAACGGTGGCCCCGCCAATAAGCTGCTCTCGAACAAACTTCTTGATGGCCTTGCCTTTGTGAAACCTCTTCAACAGCACCGCCAGGCCTTGAGGTTGCTCGTTCAAAGGGAACAAGGAACGGTGCACTCGAGCCAAAGCCAACCTGCAGGTTTCCAGCAAAATAGCCACGTGCCAGGAACGGTCTAGGAGCTTGGCCAGCACGTGACCTCTCACCCTATCCGACTAGAAGGGTGGGTGGAATACCACAGGCTGCTGGCGTAGCTATCCAGCCGATCGCGCAAGCGTACCTCTTCCGCTGGCTCATCAAAACAAGCACCTACACAAGTGCAAGCAAATTATCATAACAGTAAGGCAACACAAAAACTCAATGATCGCTTTGGGTGAACTTACACTCCAATTGCAGGTTCACATTCTCTAACTCTGCAAGCAAAAAGGTCTCCCGCTCAGTAGCTGGCGATGGCCTCGACTGAAGATCAGCCAGCGCACCCTTCGTATCCTTCAGCTCTTGCTCCACCGCCGATCCGTCGAGTTGGGTCGGGGCCCGCTCGTACAGCGTTTGCCCTGCAACTTTCCGTGTCAGCAGACATGAAGAAAATCCTGACGGACGCGTTAGGTACCCGCAAAACGCTGCAGGTCGGCTCAGTAAGACCTCCGTGGCCTGAGTCGAACTTGACCACTCGTTCCGGGTTCGAGTCCGTGGACTCGAACTTGAAGTAGGCTAGTAAGGATTTGCCCGAAGTGCAGTTAACTGGTCCCGATCCGTCGAGTGTACCAGGCCTACTATGCCACCATCCCTAGGCAGAATAAGCAAAGCATCAGTCAACTCGTTTTCGACTCAGCATGCACTGTTGAGGCAAACTCGACTCAAATATAGCAAACAAAGAGTAAAAATTAGGTGTCATCAGCCTATAAGATACGCCGCAAAGCAAATGGATTATGGCGTGCACTTACGGAGGAGTCCCTGCCCGATTCTACGAGTCGACCAAGCACTCGGGGCTACTGACGTGGGTGTACCCTTCGGGTGCCCCACCATGAGGACACCTAGTGCACGTACAAGCTAAGGCCCATAGGCGGGCCTGTCAGCAATCCACGATCCGGGCCCACGAAGGGGCCCAAGAGGATGGCGTATGCTTCAAGACAAGTAGTACCATAGTCGGTTTAAACTTACCTTACCTGTAAATCTAATCGGTTACGAATCCCCCAGACCCAGCCTCTTATATAAAGGCTGGGAGGGCCGCCGATCTAGGTCACGCAATCCCGAAACCACCAAAACCCCTAGCGAGATCGTATCTTGCCGGGACGCCATTGTAGCTTCTTTGTACACCTCATACATCAATACCAGACAAGCAAGAAGTAGGGTGTTACCCTCCGGGGCCTGAACCTGGGTAAATCTTGCTTGTCTGTAACAGCCCAAAGCCGAGAACCTAAAAACCTGTGTAATTTTTCCACTTTTTGTGTTAATTGCATCATGGCATCCATGCATAAACATGTCTCTTTTGAGTTAACACAACATTGGTATCGAAATGATATGAAGTTGCTAAAACCAAATGCCAAAGAGCTCTAACAAAACTTCAACACAACGTTGGCACTCAATCTTGCAAATAAAATTACTGCGACTTCTCATATTTGTCAAGGAAGTTCCGAGAGCTCCAAAAACAATCTCTTGCACTTGCTCCAAATTATTAAAGGAGCAACATCTTTGAATTTAGCAAAAATGCCCTATTCACCTTTCTAAACAAAAGTGGTCCAAACTAATTTATTTTGAGACACCAAAAATTGTGGAGTTCCTCCAGGTTAAGGGGAGCATCCCCAAATTTTTCTATAATTTTTGGAGCAGTGCAAGTGCCCTAATTAAAACCAGCAAAGAAACAGGTTTTAAAGTTAAAAACAGAAAAAGGGAGAACCGGATTATCCGGCCTGATCGACCACCGGATTATCCGGTCGAGATCATCTTCTTCCTGTAGCGACCGAAGAACGCAGCTCGCGTCGCACCCGCACGCACGCCTCGCTCCGGGGGCCCCTCGCTGCCCTCTCCACCTGCAAGGAGAGCAAGACACGACCCCCACCTGCTCCTCACCCTATCCCCTCACCCACCACTTGCTCCTCTCTCTCTCCTTGCTCCCCACCGAGCCGCTATGGACGCCGAGCTCCACCCCCGCCACGCCGTCGATTGAGGTCACCCGAGCAAATCGCCGCCAACCAAAAGCTCCGCCGTGCTGCCCTCCTCCTCTCCTCCGAAGGAATCGAGCCGGGAAGCTGCACATTACCCGGGAATTCGAGTTCTTCTCTGACGAACTCCGCCGCACGCCGAGCTCGATTGACGCCGTTCCCGTCCATCCCCGGCCTAACTGAGCACACCCACGAGTTCGTGGTGAGCACTACACCCCTTGCTGACCCCTTTCCCTCTCCCCTTTTGCTCTAGTTCGAGTTTTGGCGGTAGCCATGAATTTTCAGCTGGAACTCGAAGATCCAGGCCGGATATTCCGGGCCAGGACCCAATATTCCGGCCTAAATGTCCGGCCTCTGCGCGCACAATTTTTTCCTTAGCCAAATTTTCCTAACTAGTGGAGGAAGCAACCGGATATTCCGGCCTCGGACAAAATGTCCGGCTTGAATTTTCCGGCCGAGTCCAGTGGCTCGCGCCTTGAGTCCTTAGCCGTTTTTTCGTGTGGCCAAGAATTGAGACCGGATATTCCGGTCTGGCATGACCCGGATTATCCGGCCTCTGGGAGCTTTTTGCCTATTTTGGCTAAGTTGCACATGGTCTCCTCACAACTTAAAACTTGCATTCTTCTCATGAGCATGACATTCATATGCAAGTTAACCCTAGGGTTCATCGATCTTGATCAACTAGTAAAGTTGTTGTAACCCTTAAACCACACGGTATAGTCGCGATGCACCGTGATGCATCCAACCTCCGTTTAAATTGTTTAGTTGAATCATCCTCGTCTCGGGGATTTAAAATGTCATGTCATCATATGTTTGCGCATTGCATTTGTTAAGCATATGTGTGGTGATTGATTGTTCTCTCCCGATGTTTGTTTTTCGTTAGATCAAGCAACCGGGGTTACTCCACAATACCCCGAAGACCCGTAATGCCAGCACGTTGAGCAAGGCAAGCGTAATCCCCCTCTGAGCATGTAATTCCTATTTCCGCAAGTATTTTCTCCACTATAATATTGCATGCGGTTCCAAATGTCAATTTTGTTGGATTAGAGTATCCTATAGTTGCATTAAGTTTCCGATGCCAATACCTGTTTTCCCTCCTATTATCCATAGGTTTGTATTGTTGGCCTGAGATACTTACTATGCTATGTTGATGCTTAGCCATGCTTAGTAATTGCATAGCTATACGATGGATGGTTTGTGTTGGAAACAGGTGATGAGATGAATGGTTGTTGGTGGAGGAAATTGTGGTGACGGATAATAAAATGCTAAAAGGTGGGGATGAGAGGCCACTGTGGTTGTGGTGTTTTGTCTCGTTCTCGCCGCCTAGGTGCGAGTTCTATACCTCTTGAACCAAGACTGAGCGTGCAACCATGCGTGAGGCCTATGCATTTGCAGGAACCCTCATAGACTAAATAACTCGGCGGGGCTAGCCAGGGTCCTCTAGTTCGGGCTTCCATTTGCGCGTGCGTGATGATGGTGGGATGAACTGAGATGAGGATGGTGGTGTTAGGAAAATGAGTGGCCGTGGGGCGGGGTGTTGTGATCCTGGCAGTCCTACCGCCACTGATGATCCTGGAAAGTCCTTAACGAGGGAGAAGTCGACACCGCTCCCACCCAGCCGGCTTTCCAAGGAAGAGAGCTAATGCGCAGGTAATGGGCCGGACGGTACGCGTGGCAAACATTTGTACACCCCTGCAGGGTTAAATCTTTTCGAAAAGCCGTGTCCGCGGTTATGGACGAACTTGGGAAGTGAAGGTAAGATCATAGAATAACTTTAACGGAATGATTAAAAACTGGGTACTAGAGGTACCACTCAAGATGTAAGGTGAGCTTCCTCGAGGGTGATTCGGGGAGGTGCCTTTGATGAACAGGTACAGTGGTTGATGATGGTTTATGATGAGTAAGGTGATGAAAGAAAGAGTTACTCTTACCTCTTTTGAAAATATTCTGAATAGTCGATGCCTTTGAGTTATGTTTTCATAAATAAAATCAGCTTTATGCAAAACAACCATATAACTTTGAAAGCCTCATCGAGCTAAAGCTCTATATATAATCTTGCGAGTTCGTCGAACTCAACGTCGTTTGTTTTGTTTCAGAGGAGGACTTCACCGACCTCGAAGGTGGGTTCTTTGTGGACGTCGACGAGTAGTCTGGGGTTCCCAGGTGGCAGCTTGGGACATCCCGGAACAGCTGGCGCTGTGATGTTTATCTGTAGGCCTCTTAGGCCATATTTGGATCTTGTTGTTTAGAACAACCTAATTGCTTCCGCTTGATGTAATGTTGGGTCTGTGACCTCTGGTTGTCATTTGCTATCTTTCTCTATTATAAGAGTTGAACTATATGATTTGTGTCGTAGAGTCTGTGATGTGCCAGTTGTTCCACAAGTCTTGATCTCTCTATTATACATTGAGGGTTGTGCCTGTGTTAAGGCATCAATCGGGGTGCGTTGCCGATGATCCATTCCGAGCAACGCCTGCCAAAGGTTTTGGCCGGGGATTGGTAAACCCGTAACCTCCGGTTGTATCGCTTAACCGGTGACACACAGCATCACTGTATAGCAGTCGGGTCGGGGCGCCACAAGTTGGTATCAGAGCAGTACTGCCTGTAGGAAACCCTTCTACTGGTCGATGTTGAGTCTAGTGTTTGTGAAAATATTTTTAACCTAAAAATGAGTTGTGAAAACCATCTTAGGATTCTTTTTACTCCTTATCTGGTTACCCTCTAATCTCGGAGCAATCTTACCTCGATTTGAGTTTAAAGGTTTTACTCCTCGTCTGTTACTTCAAAATGATTAGAAACGGGGTGGGTTCGACCTTTAGTGTTATGTGTCACGTTGCTCCCGCTGCGTTGCAATCCCAAATCAACTCAGATGTTTCTACCGAGTCTAATCTTTTGATCCTTTCTTTGGGTTTTAACCCAGGACTTGAACATAAGGTCCCGGATTGTGTCAACTAGAGTGTGTTAAGTTGTGATTTCTTAACTCTCACTAGTAGCACATGATGCTGATCTTCGACCCAAGTTCTATCTTGTTGATTCCTTGTCCTTGTTGTACAATTATCGTCCCTAGTCTGTGTACTTGTGTAGACGCTAATGCTATTGTTCGACCATTCGGAGAAAGATACTAACGTGTCATTGTCAAATCTCCAGAATGGCTCGAGGAGGCCGTGGTGGTCGCGGTAACCACAATGATGATGAGGATGATCTGCCGCCACCACCCTCGATGGCTGAGGTCTTGATGGCCATTGAGGAGAACCGTGGGCGCAATGAGCGCTTGCTTGAACAGTTGGTGCAGCAGAATGCACGGAGGAACGAGTGCAACACTCTCACTGAGTTCCTGCGCTCGCAGCCACCCACTTTGCTGATGCTAAGGAGCCACTGGAAGCTGATGATTGGCTTCGTGCTTGGAGCGCAAGTTCTCCGCGCTGCATGTCCCATTGGCTGAGCAAGTCAACTTTGCCACCTACCTCTGGTTGGTGCTGCTGGCTGTTGGTGGGAAAGCCATGTGGCTTTGTTTCCAGCCAACCATGTCTTCACTGGGCTGATTTCCGCACTGCCTTCCGTGCGAGTACATTCCCCAGCCATCATGGACTTGAAGAGGAGGGAGTTCCTGGATTTGCAACAGGGACGGATGGACCTCCGCACTTATGGTCGTGAGTTCAACCATCTCTCTCGTTACGCCCCAAGGGACGTGACAATGATGCTGACAAGCAAGAGCTGTTCCGCAAGGGTCTGACTCCGCAGCTCCGCTATGAGCTATTGCCCTTCAGGTTCCAGACCTATCAGGAGCTGTTCAACCAGGCTTTCACTCTTGAGCAAGGAAGAAAGGAACTTGAAGCTTCCAAGAGGCCCGCACATGGGGACCACCAGAGTTCCTCGGGTTCTGAGAGCAAGAAGCGCAGGGTGTTTGTTCCCTACAGCGCTGTGCCGCGTGCTCCATTCATGCCAGAGCGCAGGATACAGGCCACCTCCTCCGCCCCCACTACTTCGACACTTGGGATAGGCGGAAGTGGGTACCGTCCTATGCTACCTGCTCCACCTGGACTCACTTGCTACACCTGTGGCCAGGCTGGTCACTACTCCAGGGAGTGCCCCCAGAAGGCACCTCTCGCGATAACTCCTGCACGAGCCCCTGCCACTCCAACTGGCAAGGCTGGACCTATTGTGCGTGGTCGCCTGAACCACGTCTCTATTGAAGAAGCTGAAGATGACCCCGGCGTTCTTATGGGTGAGTTACGAATCAACGGCAATACAGCTACAGTTTTGTTTGACTCTGGAGCATCGCATTCATTCATATCCATAGCGTTTGCAAAAGACCACAACATACCGTTCGAGAAAATGAGCCGTCCTTGGTGATCGCTACTCCTGGTTCCAAATGGCAAACCGATGGGTTACTCCTGAGGTCCAGATTAATATAGGTTCCTTGTCTTTTCCTTATGCCTTGGTAGCTCTGAAGTCCAAAGGCATTGATGTCATACTGGGCATGAACTGGCTAACCAAATACAGGCTAATCTCGACTGTGCCGCCAAGACCATTACTGTGACCGCTCCTTCCGGTGACATTGTGAAGTATTGGCCTGCAACATCAATACCTCCGTCCGCCATCGTACCCAGCTCACCTGAGATTCTCCTTTGCTTTATGGAAGGCGAATCCCCTCCTGAAATCCAGGACATACACGTGGTGTGTGACTTCCCGGATGTGTTCCCGGAAGAATTGCCTGGCATGCCTCCTGACCGAAGTGTGGAGTTTGTCATAGAGCTACTTCCCGGTACCGCTCCAATTTCCAAGAAGCCCTACCGTATGCCGGTGGAAGAGTTGGCTCTGTTGAAAGAGCAAATTGATCAGCTGTTAGCTAAGGAGTTCATCCAGCCTAGCAGTTCACCTGGGGTTGTCCGGTACTCTTTGTCAAGAAGAGGGATTCTACCGTGCCTCGTCTAGTCTCTGACTATCGACCGTTGAATGCGGTGACAATCAAGAACAAGTATCCTATTCCTCGCATCAATGATCTGTTGGATCAGTTAGCTGGTGCAACGGTATTCTCCAAGATGGATCTGAGGTCAGGCTACCATCAGATAAAAATCAGAAAGGAGGATATTCCAAAGACGGCATTTGTTACTCGTATGGCTCATATGAGTATACCGTCATGTCCTTTGGTCTCACAATGCCCCGCTACTTTCATGAGGCTCATGAACTCTGTCTTCATGGATTATCTTGACAAGTTTGTCGTCATTTACATTGATGACATTCTCATCTATTCCAAAACCAATGAAGAGCATGAGGAACATCTTCGTTTGGTTCTGACAAGACTTCGAGAACACCGCCTCTATGCCAAGTTCTCCAAGTGTGAGTTTTGGTTGGATAATCTCATCTTCCTTGGTCATGTGATATCCGCTGATGGTGTGGCTGTCATTCCTGACAAGATTCAGTCCATTCTGGATTGGAAAACTCCAATGTCAGTCAAGGACATTCGAAGCTTTCTCGGATTGGCGGGTTACTACCGCCGATTCATCGAAGGTTTCTCCAAGATAGCCAAGGCTGACTGACCTTCTCAAGAAGGATAAAAAGTTTGTATGGTCGGCCGAAGCTGAAGAGAGTTTCAAAACACTGAAAGCCAAGCTCACGTCCGCTCCTGTGCTTGTCCTGCCGGACACAGCAAGGATTTCGTCGTCTTCTGTGACGCCTCTTTACAAGGTTTGGGTTGTGTGCTAATGCAAGATGGCCATGTGGTGGCATATGCTTCTCGCCAACTTAAGCCGCATGAGCACAACTACCCAACTCATGATCTAGAGCTTGCCGCTGTGGTCTATGCTTTGAAGCAATGGAGACCATACCTGTTTGGTAACCGTTGCGAGATCTTCTCGGATCACAAGAGTCTGAAGTACCTCTTCACCCAGCCGGATTTAAATCTCAGGCAAAGGCGTTGGTTGGAGTTAATCACGGACTACAATGTGAGTCTGAACTATCAACCCGGCAAAGCAAACGTCGTGGCTGACGCGCTAAGTCGGAAGTCCTATTGCAACAATCTGATGATTGAAGAAGCCCAACCTGCCCTCATGAAGAGTTCTCTCGTTTGAACTTAGAAATGTTCCCTCCGGCTACCTTGCAAATCTGGAGATCAAATCTACTCTTGTGGACCAGATTAAGGATGCTCAAAGCGTGACAAGGGTATTCAGAAAATCAAGAGAACATTGCTAGCGGGAAGGCCAAATGTTTTTCTGTCAATGAATCCGGAGTTGTTTATTTTGGTGACCGCTTGGTGTGCCAAAGAAACGAAAATTGAGGGAGTTGATCCTCCAAGAAGCTCATGAATCTCCTCTCTCTATTCATCCCGGTAGTACCAAAATGTACCAAGACCTTCGGCCACAATTCTGGTGGACTCGTATGAAACGAGAAATTGCCAAGTATGTTGCTGAATGCGACACTGTCGACGGGTAAAGGCTGAACATCAAAGGCCTGCCGGCACTCTCACCCTATTGCTATTCCCGAGTGGAAATGGGATGAAATTGGTATGGATTTCATTACTGGTCTGCCGAAGTCTCCAAAGGGACATGATGCCATCTGGGTCATCATTGATCGACTATCAAAAGTGGCTCACTTCCTCCCAGTTCGTGTGGACATTACAGCTGCCAAGTTGGCAGACCTGTATACCTCTCGTATCGTCGTCCTTCACGGCATTCCCAAGAAGATAATTTCTGATCGTGGAAGCCTATTCACCTCCAAGTTTTGGACTAGTTTCCAAACTGCTATGGGAACCGTCTAACTTCAGCACCGCTTCCATCCCCAAACTGATGGTCAGACCGAAAGAGTGAACCAAGTTTTGGAAGACATGCTTAGGGCATGTGTAATCTCTTTCGGCAAGGATTGGGAAAAGTATCTCCCTTTCGCGGAATTCTCCTACAACAATAGCTATCAAGCTAGTCTGGGCATGGCTCCATTTGAGGTTCTCTATGGAAGAAAATGCCGCACTCCTCTAAATTGGTCTGACCGGAGAGAGGGCACTCTTTGGTCCAGATATTATCAATGAAGCTGAGGAGAAGGTTAGAATCATAAGGAGAATCTGAAGATTGCTCAGTCTAGGCAAAGAGCTACTATGATAAGCACCATCAGGAAATTCACTATGAAATTGGTGATAAAGCTTATCTCCGTGTCTCTCCCCTTCGTGGCGTTCGCCGCTTCGGAATCAAAGGAAAATTGGCCCTCGCTATGTTGGTCCTTTCACCGTTCTGGCAAGCGAGGAGATCTTTCTTATCAATTGGAGTTACCGGTCAAATTCCCAATGTACATGATGTGTTTCATGTCTCCCAACTTCGCCGGTGTTTCAAGGATCCTATCCATGGGGTCAATCATGAAGTGCTAACCTCCAGGAAGATCTCTTATCGCGAGCATCCTATCCGTGTCTTGGATGAAGCTGAAATAAAGACCCGAAACAAGACTACCAAGTTCCTCAAAGTTCAATGGTCTCACCATTCCGAGGAAGAAGCAACTTGGGAACGAGATCTAGTCTTCGTGAGGATATCCCGACTTCTTTTCGCAACTTAGAATCTCGGGACGAGATTCCTGTAAGGAGGGTAGAGTTGTAACAGCCCAAAGCCGAGAACCTAAAAACCTGTGTAATTTTTCCACTTTTTGTGTTAATTGCATCATGGCATCCATGCATAAACATGTCTCTTTTGAGTTAACACAACATTGGTATCGAAATGATATGAAGTTGCTAAAACCAAATTCAAAGTGCTCTAACAAAACTTCCACACAATGTTGGCACTCAATCTTGCAAATAAAATTACTGTGACTTCTCATATTTGTCAAGGAAGTTCCGAGAGCTCCAAAAACAATCTCTTGCACTTGCTCCAAATTGTTAAAGGAGCAACATCTTTGAATTTAGCAAAATGCCCTATTCACCTTTCTAAACAAAAGTGGTCCAAACTAATTTATTTTGAGACACCAAAAATTGTGGAGTTCCTCCAGGTTAAGGGGAGCATCCCCAAATTTTTCTATAATTTTTGGAGCAGTGCAAGTGCCCTAATTAAAACAGCAAGAAACAGGTTTTAAAGTTAAAAACAGAAAAAGGGAGAACCGGATTATCCGGCCGATCAACCACCGGATTATCCGGTCGAGATCATCTTCTTCCTGTAGCGACCGAAGAACGCAGCTCGCGTCGCACCCGCACGCACGCCTCGCTCCGGGGGCCCCTCGCTGCCCTCTCCACCTGCAAGGAGAGCAAGACACGACCCCACCTGCTCCTCACCCTATCCTCCCTCTCCCCTTTTGCTCTAGTTCGAGTTTTGGCGATAGCCATGAATTTTCAGCTGGAACTCGAAGATCCAGGCCGGATATTCCGGGCCAGGACCCAATATTCCGTCCTAAATGTCCGGCCTCTGCGCGCACAATTTTTCCTTAGCCAAATTTTCCTAACTAGTGGAGGAAGCAACCGGATATTCCGGCCTCGGACAAAATGTCCGGCTTGAATTTTCCGGCCGAGTCCAGTGGCTCGCGCCTTGAGTCCTTAGCCGTTTTTCGTGTGGCCAAGAATTGAGACCGGATATTCCGGTCTGGCATGACCGGATTATCCGGCCTCTGGAGCTTTTTGCCTATTTTGGCTAAGTTGCACATGGTCTCCTCACAACTTAAAACTTGCATTCTTCTCATGAGCATGACATTCATATGCAAGTTAACCCTAGGGTTCATCGATCTTGATCAACTAGTAAAGTTGTTGTAACCCTTAAACCACACGGTATAGTCGCGATGCACCGTGATGCATCCAACCTCCGTTTAAATTGTTTAGTTGAATCATCCTCGTCTCGGGGATTTAAAATGTCATGTCATCATATGTTTGCGCATTGCATTTGTTAAGCATATGTGTGGTGATTGATTGTTCTCTCCCGATGTTTGTTTTTCGTTAGATCAAGCAACCGGGGTTACTCCACAATACCCCGAAGACCCGTACTGCCAGCACGTTGAGCAAGGCAAGCGTAATCCCCCTCTGAGCATGTCTATCCTATTTTCCGCAAGTATTTTCTCCACTATAATATTGCATGCGGTTCCAAATGTCAATTTTGTTGGATTAGAGTATCCTATAGTTGCATTAAGTTTCCGATGCCAATACCTGTTTTCCCTCCTATTATCCATAGGTTTGTATTGTTGGCCTGAGATACTTACTATGCTATGTTGATGCTTAGCCATGCTTAGTAAATTGCATAGCTATACGATGGATGGTTTGTGTTGGAAACAGGTGATGAGATGAATGGTTGTGGTGGAGGAAATTGTGGTGACGGATAATAAAATGCTAAAGGTGGGGATGAGAGGCCACTGTGGTTGTGGTGTTTTGTCTCGTTCTCGCCGCCTAGGAGCGAGTTCTATACCTCTTGAACCAAGACTGAGCGTGCAACCATGCGTGAGGCCTATGCATTTGCAGGAACCCTCATAGACTAAATAACTCGGCGGGGCTAGCCAGGGTCCTCTAGTTCGGGCTTCCATTTGCGCGTGCGTGATGATGGTGGGATGAACTGAGATGAGGATGGTGGTGTTAGGAAAATGAGTGGCCGTGGGGCGGGGTGTTGTGATCCTGGAAAGTCCTTAACGAGGGAGAAGTCGACACCGCTCCCACCCAGCCGGCTTTCCAAGGAAGAGAGCTAATGCGCAGGTAATGGGCCGGCGGTACGCGTGGCAAACATTTGTACACCCCTGCAGGGTTAAATCTTTTCGAAAAGCCGTGTCCGCGGTTATGGACGACTTGGGAAGTGAAGGTAAGATCATAGAATAACTTTAACGGAATGATTAAAAACTGGGTACTAGAGGTACCACTCAAGATGTAAGGTGAGCTTCCTCGAGGGTGATTCGGGGAGGTGCCTTTGATGAACAGGTACAGTGGTTGATGATGGTTTATGATGAGTAAGGTGATGAAAGAAAGAGTTACTCTTACCTCTTTTGAAAATATTCTGAATAGTCGATGCCTTTGAGTTATGTTTTCATAAATAAAATCAGCTTTATGCAAAACAACCATATAACTTTGAAAGCCTCATCGAGCTAAAGCTCTATATATAATCTTGCGAGTTCGTCGAACTCAACGTCGTTTGTTTTGTTTCAGAGGAGGACTTCACCGACCTCGAAGGTGGGTTCTTTGTGGACGTCGACGAGTAGTCTGGGGTTCCCAGGTGGCAGCTTGGGACATCCCGGAACAGCTGGCGCTGTGATGTTTATCTGTAGGCCTCTTAGGCCATATTTGGATCTTGTTGTTTAGAACAACCTAATTGCTTCCGCTTGATGTAATGTTGGGTCTGTGACCTCTGGTTGTCATTTGCTATCTTTCTCTATTATAAGAGTTGAACTATATGATTTGTGTCGTAGAGTCTGTGATGTGCCAGTTGTTCCACAAGTCTTGATCTCTCTATTATATTGAGGGTTGTGCCTGTGTTAAGGCATCAATCGGGGTGTTGCGTTGCCGATGATCCATTCCGAGCAACGCCTGCCAAAGGTTTTGGCCGGGGATTGGTAAACCCGTAACCTCCGGTTGTATCGCTTAACCGGTGACACACAGCATCACTGTATAGCAGTCGGGTCGGGGCGCCACAAGTTGGTATCAGAGCAGTACTGCCTGTAGGAAACCCTTCTACTGGTCGATGTTGAGTCTAGTGTTTGTGAAAATATTTTTAACCTAAAAATGAGTTGTGAAAACCATCTTAGGATTCTTTTTACTCCTTATCTGGTTACCCTCTAATCTCGGAGCAATCTTACCTCGATTTGAGTTTAAAGGTTTTACTCCTCGTCTGTTACTTCAAAATGATTAGAAACGGGGTGGGTTCGACCTTTAGTGTTATGTGTCACGTTGCTCCCGCTGCGTTGCAATCCCAAATCAACTCAGATGTTTCTACCGAGTCTAATCTTTTGATCCTTTCTTTGGGTTTTAACCCAGGACTTGAACATAAGGTCCCGGATTGTGTCAACTAGAGTGTGTTAAGTTGTGATTTCTTAACTCTCACTAGTAGCACATGATGCTGATCTTTGACCCAAGTTCTATCTTGTTGATTCCTTTCCTTGTCGCAAAGTATTATCGTCCCTAGTCTGTGTACTTGTGTAGACGCTAATGCTATTGTTCGACCATTCGGAGAAAGATACTAACTGTCATTGTCAAATCTCCAGAATGGCTCGAGGAGGCCGTGGAGGCCGTGGTGGTCGCGGTAACCACAATGATGATGAGGATGATCTGCCGCCACCACCCTCGATGGCTGAGGTCTTGATGGCCATTGAGGAGAACCGTGGGCGCAATGAGCGCTTGCTTGAACAGTTGGTGCAGCAGAATGCACGGAGGAACGAGTGCAACACTCTCACTGAGTTCCTGCGCTCGCAGCCACCCACTTTGCTGATGCTAAGGAGCCACTGGAAGCTGATGATTGGCTTCGTGCTTTGGAGCGCAAGTTCTCCGCGCTGCATGTCCCATTGGCTGAGCAAGTCAACTTTGCCACCTACCTCTTGGTTGGTGCTGCTGGCTGTTGGTGGGAAAGCCATGTGGCTTTGTTTCCAGCCAACCATGTCTTCATGGGCTGATTTCCGCACTGCCTTCCGTGCGAGTACATTCCCCAGCCTATCATGGACTTGAAGAGGAGGGAGTTCCTGGATTTGCAACAGGGACGGATGGACCTCCGCACTTATGGTCGTGAGTTCAACCATCTCTCTCGTTACGCCCCAAGGGACGTGACCAATGATGCTGACAAGCAAGAGCTGTTCCGCAAGGGTCTGACTCCGCAGCTCCGCTATGAGCTTTGCCCTTCAGGTTCCAGACCTATCAGGAGCTGTTCAACCAGGCTTTCACTCTTGAGCAAGGAAGAAAGGAACTTGAAGCTTCCAAGAGGCCCGCACATGGGGACCACCAGAGTTCCTCGGGTTCTGAGAGCAAGAAGCGCAGGGTGTTTGTTCCCTACAGCGCTGTGCCTCGTGCTCCATTCATGCCAAGAGCGCAGGATACAGGCCACCTCCTCCGCCCCCACTACTTCGACACTTGGGATAGGCGGAAGTGGGTACCGTCCTATGCTACCTGCTCCACCTGGACTCACTTGCTACACCTGTGGCCAGGCTGGTCACTACTCCAGGGAGTGCCCCCAGAAGGCACCTCTCGCGATAACTCCTGCACGAGCCCCTGCCACTCCAACTGGCAAGGCTGGACCTATTGTGCGTGGTCGCCTGAACCACGTCTCTATTGAAGAAGCTGAAGATGACCCCGGCGTTCTTATGGGTGAGTTACGAATCAACGGCAATACAGCTACAGTTTTGTTTGACTCTGGAGCATCGCATTCATTCATATCCATAGCGTTTGCAAAAGACCACAAATACCGTTCGAGAAAATGAGCCGTCCTTGGTGATCGCTACTCCTGGTTCCAAATGGCAAACCGATGGTGTTACTCCTGAGGTCCAGATTAATATAGGTTCCTTGTCTTTTCCTTATGCCTTGGTAGCTCTGAAGTCCAAAGGCATTGATGTCATACTGGGCATGAACTGGCTACCAAATACCAGGCTAATCTCGACTGTGCCGCCAAGACCATTACTGTGACCGCTCCTTCCGGTGACATTGTGAAGTATTGGCCTGCAACATCAATACCTCCGTCCGCCATCGTACCCGCTCACCTGAGATTCTCCTTTGCTTTATGGAAGGCGAATCCCCTCCTGAAATCCAGGACATACACGTGGTGTGTGACTTCCCGGATGTGTTCCCGGAAGAATTGCCTGGCATGCCTCCTGACCGAAGTGTGGAGTTTGTCATAGAGCTACTTCCCGGTACGCTCCAATTTCCAAGAAGCCCTACCGTATGCCGGTGGAAGAGTTGGCTCTGTTGAAAGAGCAAATTGATCAGCTGTTAGCTAAGGAGTTCATCCAGCCTAGCAGTTCACCATGGGGTTGTCCGGTACTCTTTGTCAAGAAGAGGGATTCTACCGTGCCTCGTCTAGTCTCTGACTATCGACCGTTGAATGCGGTGACAATCAAGAACAAGTATCCTATTCCTCGCATCAATGATCTGTTGGATCAGTTAGCTGGTGCAACGGTATTCTCCAAGATGGATCTGAGGTCAGGCTACCATCAGATAAAAATCAGAAAGGAGGATATTCCAAAGACGGCATTTGTTACTCGCTATGGCTCATATGAGTATACCGTCATGTCCTTTGGTCTCACAAATGCCCCGGCTACTTTCATGAGGCTCATGAACTCTGTCTTCATGGATTATCTTGACAAGTTTGTCGTCATTTACATTGATGACATCTCATCTATTCCAAAACCAATGAAGAGCATGAGGAACATCTTCGTTTGGTTCTGACAAGACTTCGAGAACACCGCCTCTATGCCAAGTTCTCCAAGTGTGAGTTTTGGTTGGATAATCTCATCTTCCTTGGTCATGTGATATCCGCTGATGGTGTGGCTGTCATTCCTGACAAGATTCAGTCCATTTGGATTGGAAAACTCCAATGTCAGTCAAGGACATTCGTAGCTTTCTCGGATTGGCGGGTTACTACCGCCGATTCATCGAAGGTTTCTCCAAGATAGCCAAGGCTGACTGACCTTCTCAAGAAGGATAAAAAGTTTGTATGGTCGGCCGAAGCTGAAGAGAGTTTCAAACACTGAAAGCCAAGCTCACGTCCGCTCCTGTGCTTGTCCTGCCGGACACAGCAAGGATTTCGTCGTCTTCTGTGACGCCTCTTACAAGGTTTGGGTTGTGTGCTAATGCAAGATGGCCATGTGGTGGCATATGCTTCTCGCCAACTTAAGCCGCATGAGCACAACTACCCAACTCATGATCTAGAGCTTGCCGCTGTGGTCTATGCTTTGAAGCAATGGAGACCATACCTGTTTGGTAACCGTTGCGAGATCTTCTCGGATCACAAGAGTCTGAAGTACCTCTTCACCCAGCCGGATTTAAATCTCAGGCAAAGGCGTTGGTTGGAGTTAATCACGGACTACAATGTGAGTCTGAACTATCAACCCGGCAAAGCAAACGTCGTGGCTGACGCGCTAAGTCGGAAGTCCTATTGCAACAATCTGATGATTGAAGAAGCCCAACCTGCCCTCATGAAGAGTTCTCCGTTTGAACTTAGAAATGGTTCCCTCCGGCTACCTTGCAAATCTGGAAATCAAATCTACTCTTGTGGACCAGATTAAGGATGCCAAAGCGTGACAAGGGTATTCAGAAAATCAAGAGAACATTGCTAGCGGGAAGGCCAAATGTTTTTCTGTCAATGAATCCGGAGTTGTTTATTTTGGTGACCGCTTGGTGGTGCCAAAGAAACGAAAATTGAGGGAGTTGATCCTCCAAGAAGCTCATGAATCTCCTCTCTCTATTCATCCCGGTAGTACCAAAATGTACCAAGACCTTCGGCCACAATTCTGGTGGACTCGTATGAAACGAGAAATTGCCAAGTATGTTGCTGAATGCGACACTGTCGACGGGTAAAGGCTGAACATCAAAACCTGCCGGCACTCTCACCCTATTGCTATTCCCGAGTGGAAATGGGATGAAATTGGTATGGATTTCATTACTGGTCTGCCGAAGTCTCCAAAGGGACATGATGCCATCTGGGTCATCATTGATCGACTATCAAAGTGGCTCACTTCCTCCCAGTTCGTGTGGACATTACAGCAGCCAAGTTGGCAGACCTGTATACCTCTCGTATCGTCGTCCTTCACGGCATTCCCAAGAAGATAATTTCTGATCGTGGAAGCCTATTCACCTCCAAGTTTTGGACTAGTTTCCAAACTGCTATGGGAACCCGTCTCAACTTCAGCACCGTTCCATCCCAAACTGATGGTCAGACCGAAAGAGTGAACCAAGTTTTGGAAGACATGCTTAGGGCATGTGTAATCTCTTTCGGCAAGGATTGGGAAAAGTATCTCCCTTTCGCGGAATTCTCCTACAACAATAGCTATCAAGCTAGTCTGGGCATGGCTCCATTTGAGGTTCTCTATGGAAGAAAATGCCGCACTCCTCTAAATTGGTCCGAGACCGGAGAGAGGGCACTCTTTGGTCCAGATATTATCAATGAAGCTGAGGAGAAGGTTAGAATCATAAGGGAGAATCTGAAGATTGCTCAGTCTAGGCAAAAGAGCTACTATGATAAGCACCATCAGGAAATTCACTATGAAATTGGTGATAAAGCTTATCTCCGTGTCTCTCCCCTTCGTGGCGTTCGCCGCTTCGGAATCAAAGGAAATTGGCCCCTCGCTATGTTGGCCCTTTCACCGTTCTGGGCAAGCGAGGAGATCTTTCTTATCAATTGGAGTTACCGGTCAAATTCCCAAATGTACATGATGTGTTTCATGTCTCCCAACTTCGCCGGTGTTTCAAGGATCCTATCCATGGGGTCAATCATGAAGAGCTAGACCTCCAGGAAGATCTCACTTATCGCGAGCATCCTATCCGTGTCTTGGATGAAGCTGAAAGAAAGACCCGAAACAAGACTACCAAGTTCCTCAAAGTTCAATGGTCTCACCATTCCGAGGAAGAAGCAACTTGGGAACAGATCTAGTCTTCGTGAGGAGTATCCCGACTTCTTTTCGCAACTTAGAATCTCGGGACGAGATTCCTGTAAGGAGGGTAGAGTTGTAACAGCCCAAAGCTGAGAACCTAAAAACCTATGTAATTTTTCCACTTTTTGTGTTAATTGCATCATGGCATCCATGCATAAACATGTCTCTTTTGAGTTAACACAACATTGGTATCGAAATGATATGAAGTTGCTAAAACCAAATGCCAAAGTGCTCTAACAAAACTTCCACACAATGTTGGCACTCAATCTTGCAAATAAAATTACTGTGACTTCTCATATTTGTCAAGGAAGTTCCGAGAGCTCCAAAAACAATCTCTTGCACTTGCTCCAAATTGTTAAAGGAGCAACATCTTTGAATTTAGCAAAAATGCCCTATTCACCTTTCTAAACAAAAGTGGTCCAAACTAATTTATTTTGAGACACCAAAAATTATGGAGTTCCTCCAGGTTAAGGGGAGCATCCCCAAATTTTTCTATAATTTTTGGAGCAGTGCAAGTGCCCTAATTAAAACCAGCAAAGAAACAGGTTTTAAAGTTAAAAACAGAAAAAGGGAGAACCGGATTATCCGGCCCGATCAACCACCGGATTATCCGGTCGAGATCATCTTCTTCCTGTAGCGACCGAAGAACGCAGCTCGCGTCGCACCCGCACGCACGCCTCGCTCCGGGGGCCCCCTCGCTGCCCTCTCCACCTGCAAGGAGAGCAAGACACGACCCCCACCTGCTCCTCACCCTATCCCCTCACCCACCACTTGCTCCTCTCTCTCCTTGCTCCCCACCGAGCCGCTATGGACACCGAGCTCCACCACCGCCACGCCGTCGATTGAGGTCACCCCGAGCAAATCGCCGCCAACCAAAAGCTCTGTCGTGCTGTCCTCCTCCTCTCCTCCGAAGGAATTGAGCCGGGAAGCTGCACATTGCCCGGGAATTCGAGTTCTTCTCCGACGAACTCCGCCGCACGCCGAGCTCGATTGACGCCGTTCCCGTCCATCCCCGGCCTAACTGAGCACACCCACGAGTTCGTGGTGAGCACTACACCCTTGCTGACCCCTTTCCCTCTCCCCTTTTGCTCTAGTTCGAGTTTTGGCGGTAGCCATGAATTTTCAGCTGGAACTCGAAGATCCAGGCCGGATATTCCGGGCCAGGACCCAATATTCCGGCCTAAATGTCCGGCCTCTGCGCGCACAATTTTTTCCTTAGCCAAATTTTCCTAACTAGTGGAGGAAGCAACCGGATATTCCGGCTCGGACAAAATGTCCGGCTTGAATTTTCCGGCCGAGTCCAGTGGCTCGCGCCTTGAGTCCTTAGCCGTTTTTCGTGTGGCCAAGAATTGAGACCGGATATTCCGGTCTGGCATGACCCGGATTATCCGGCCTCTGGGAGCTTTTTGCCTATTTTGGCTAAGTTGCACATGGTCTCCTCACAACTTAACACTTGCATTCTTCTCATGAGCATGACATTCATATGCAAGTTAACCCTAGGGTTCATCGATCCTGATCAACTAGTAAAGTTGTTGTAACCCTTAAACCACACGGTATAGTCGCGATGCACCGTGATGCATCCAACCTCCGTTTAAATTGTTTAGTTGAATCATCCTCGTCTCGGGGATTTAAAATGTCATGTCATCATATGTTTGCGCATTCCATTTGTTAAGCATATGTGTGGTGATTGATTGTTCTCTCCCGATGTTTGTTTTTCGTTAGATCAAGCAACCGGGGTTACTCCACAATACCCCGAAGACCCGTACTGCCAGCACGTTGAGCAAGGCAAGCGTAATCCCCCTCTGAGCATGTCTATCCTATTTCCGCAAGTATTTTCTCCACTATAATATTGCATGCGGTTCCAAATGTCAATTTTGTTGGATTAGAGTATCCTATAGTTGCATTAAGTTTCCGATGCCAATACCTGTTTTCCCTCCTATTTATCCATAGGTTTGTATTGTTGGCCTGAGATACTTACTATGCTATGTTGATGCTTAGCCATGCTTAGTAAATTGCATAGCTATACGATGGATGGTTTGTGTTGGAAACAGGTGATGAGATGAATGGTTGTTGGTGGAGGAAATTGTGGTGACGGATAATAAAATGCTAAAAGGTGGGGATGAGAGGCCACTGTGGTTGTGGTGTTTTGTCTCGTTCTCGCCGCCAGGAGCGAGTGCTATACCTCTTGAACCAAGACTGAGCGTGCAACCATGCGTGAGGCCTATGCTTTTGTAGGAACCCTCATAGACTAAATAACTCGGGCGGGGCTAGCCAGGGTCCTCTAGTTCGGGCTTCCATTTGCGCGTGCGTGATGATGGTGGGGTGAACTGAGATGAGGATGGTGGTGTTAGGAAAATGAGTGGCCGTGGGGCGGGGTGTTGTGATCCTGGCAGTCCTACCGCCACTGATGATCCTGGAAAGTCCTTAACGAGGGAGAAGTCGACACCGTTCCCACCCAGCCGGCTTTCCAAGAAAGAGAGCTAATGCGCAGGTAATGGGCCGGGCGGTACGCGTGGCAAACATTTGTACACTCCTGCAGGGTTAAATCTTTTCGAAAAGCCGTGTCCGCGGTTATGGACGACTTGGGAAGTGAAGGTAGGATCATAGAATAACTTTAACGGAATGATTAAAAACTGGGTACTAGAGGTACCACTCAAGATTGTAAGGTGAGCTTCCTCGAGGGTGATTCGGGGAGGTGCGTTGGACGAACAGGTACAGTGGTTGATGATGGTTTATGATGAGTAAAGTGATGAAAGAAAGAGTTACTCCTTACCTCTTTTGAAAATATTCTGAATAGTCGATGCCTTTGAGTTATGTTTTCATAAATAAAATCAGCTTTATGCAAAACAACCATATAACTTTGAAAGCCTCATCGAGCTAAATCTCTATATATAATCTTGCGAGTTCGTCGAACTCAACGTCGTTTATTTTGTTTCAGAGGAGGACTTCACCGACCTCGAAAGTGGGTTCTTTGTGGACGTCGACGAGTAGTCTGGGGTTCCCAGGTGGCAGCTTGGGACATCCCGGAACAGCTGGCGCTGTGATGTTTATCTGTAGGCCTCTTAGACCATATTTGGATCTTGTTGTTTAGAACAACCTAAATTACTTCCGCTTGATGTAATGTTGGGTCTGTGACCTCTGAATGTCATTTGCTATCTTTCTCTATTATAAGAGTTGAACTATATGATTTGTGCCGTAGAGTCTGTGATTTGCCAGTTGTTCCACAAGTCTTGATCTCTCTATTATACATTGAGGGTTGTGCCTGTGTTAAGGCATCAATCGGGGAGTTGCGTTGCCGATGATCAATTCCGAGCAACGCCTGCCAAAGGTTTTGGCCGGGGATTGGTAAACTCGTAACCTACGGTTGTATCGCTTAACCGGTGACACACAGCATCACTGTATAGCAGTCGGGTCGGGGCGCCACATTGTCAGCCGACGCTACTATATCTCTCCCCCTTAATCTCAACCCTAGGTACCGAACCATAAGATTTGATGTGTTAACACCACATCATGCTTCCTGCTAGAATTTTCAGGGATGTTTGATCTAGCGAAACCCGGAGGCGAATGGAGCAAATAGAATCTATACGCGGAACGAAAATATTGAGTCGAGGAACAAGTCACACTTACACGGGGAACGGAAAATTAATAAGTGACAAGGAACAAAATCACACTATAGTTAGGCCAAAAATTATAACGCGAAAGAACAAATCAAATCCACACGCGAAACAAAACAATAGCAAAAAGGGGACAAAAATATAGAGACGGCGAAACAAATTGTTATTGCAAAGGGAACAAAAGGCTAAGTGGAATAAAATTTAGCATCCATGGAACAAATCATGATGATGGGAGGAATAAGAATATGAACAAGGTGAAACAAAATTTAGAATTCATGGAACAAAACTCGAGTACAAGATAACAAGAGGAACAAAAAATTAGATCATGTCAAACAAACAAAAATACATGAGTAACAAATCTTGACTTCTACTAGAAGAACATGTAGACTGTTTGAAACAAGACTTTATCACCGATGGAACAAAATTTAGATCATACGGATTTTTTAAAAAAAATACATGAGAAATAAATTGGGATTATAGATAGGGAACAAAACGTTTAGACAAAAGAAAAAAAGAAGAATAAAAAAGAAAAGAAAAAAGAAACAAGATGGACAGAAAAATACTCCCTCCGTCCAAAAATAAGTGTCTCAAATTTGCTCAAAAGTAGATGTATCTATACATGAAACATGTCTAGATACATCCATTTTTTGGCAAACTTGAGACACTTATTTTTGGACAGAGAGAGTACCAAAAGAGAAAACGAAAAATGAAAAAAAAAAACAGAAACATATCTATACTTACTATTAAAAGAGCAAACATGTTCGGGATACATTAAATTGAACCCGTTCAATATTCGATCAACGCTCCAGATCGCTCTAATGTTTGACAACTCAACACTTTTTCAATTTCGTGTAAATTACAGGGCATTGCCACCGGCAAAAAAAGAAAAGGTTTGTTTCGGTTCGTTTCACAATCCGACGAGAGAGAAAATGACAAAAAACCACCACAATTGAACACAAGGCGACGATGAGCCACCACCTTTGGGCTTTTTGACACATAAATGCCTCTTTTGGGGCTGGGTCATGACGCGGAGCACTGATCTGTCGTGGTTAGCCTTCTAACCATTTTTCTGTCAGTGTTAAACCATTTTCTGAGCGATTGGGCCCACTTGTCGGATCTAAGTGGCACTATTAGAAAGAACAATTAAACGGATCCGGTAAAATAGTCAACGAGACCGACGTGGCCCTGAGCCACCCTTCTCTCTCCTTTCTTGTTTTCCTCCACCGTCGACCGGAGCTCTTGCAAAGCAGCGACACGCCGGCCGCGGAGGCCCGCCGGATACTGGCGACCTCGACCGCGCCTCCCAACACCGCATCCGGCGTCCGGCCCCCACCTCGCTGCGGTCCCCCGTCCCGCTTCAACCTCTAGTGCGTCGAGGGTCGCCGCTCGCCCTCCCGTGCTCCTCGCCGAGCTAGGCGGTAAGGGCGCAGGGGGCGAAGAGGGAGGTGGAGGCGGAGGCGGCCATGGCGCGGCCGGCAGCGAATTTGGGAGCACCGCGACCAGGCGCGGGCGACCTCCTCGAGCTTTGGCCATGGCACGGGTGAGCTCCGCGAGGTCCTGGCGCGGGGGGCCATGGCGCGGGCGAGGTTTGGCCGGCAGAGCGGCGAGCGAGTCGAGGGGCCAAGCGTGCGCCCGCGGCCGCGCCATCCGCACCACACCGGCCACGGCGTCCCGCGCGGCGGCCCCATGGCGTGGCGAGATCTCGGCGTGCTCGCGGCTGCAGTTGCTCTCCGGCGGCGCGGGTCAGGCGAGGAGGCACTCGGGCCGGAGCCAGAGGAGGAAGAGGAAGGGGCGGGGCTCGGGCGGCGCTGGTCGAGGAGGAGTCTAGGAGAGGAAGGGGCGGCGGTGAAGGGAGGAAGAAGAGGAGAGCGAGGAACCGGGTGCGGGTTCTGGAGAAAATGACCGGCGCGAGCTCGAGTTGAGGTGGGCTGGGCGGCCACGGGCCAGCGCGGCGGCCACGGCGGGGCAGCGGCTCCGTGCACGAGCTGGGGGTGGGCGGGGCGCGGCTCCGTGCACGAGCTAGGCGTGCCCTGCGCGGCGGCCGGCACGGGCGTGCTCTACCCATCCAATGTAGCTCCGGCTGGCCGAGCTTCCCGAGCAGCGACGACTGCAGCGCCGTGGCCGTGGACGCTAGCAGCCCGTACGCCAGCAGCTGGTCGCCGGAGAAGACGGCCCAGGCCTGCGCCCAGCTGCTTGGCGGTAGCCCGCCCGTCGCCCTTCGCCATAGCCACCGTGAACTTGGCCGCCATGACACGCGCGCATGCTCGTGACTCCGTGAGCGTGGATGGCGCGGCGCGCGGCTGCGGGCGTTCTCTGGACAGAGCGAGGACGGGCGGCCATGGGCGCGGGCGCGGGCGCGAGTGCACGGACGCTGTGAAGGACGGCCGACGGCGGCTCTGTGCACACAACATGTTTGTTGTAATGCTCACGAGAGAGATTATTCTCTGGCTGCTATATGCGTTGACCAACTTTTTATATTTTTTGTTTGTGCCACGTGTGCACTGACAGCGGGACCCACCTGCCAGGAATGCTGTCAAAACGTTAAACAGAGGTGATCAGTGCTCCGTGTCACGACCTAGCTCCAAAAGAGACATTTATGTGTCAAAAAGCCCAAAGGTGGTGACCCATCGTCGCCTTTTTCTCCCGAGAAGAGCTCCCCACCGCACACAAGTTCTTCACGGGGCGCAGCGACGCCTAGCCCGCTGGCCCACGCGACGCCGCCGGATTTGTCGATTCCCGCGGCGGATCGACTTGTAGCGCCGCGGCCGGGGGCGGACTGGAGTGGCGTCGGGGCTGGTTGGGGGCGGGCAGCCTCCAGCCCCCGCGCAGAAGCTATCTCTCCTCCGGCCTCCTCTCTACCCGACCTCGCCTACCAGGACCTCGCCCGTCTCTACCCGACCTCGCCCAGATACTAGGACCTCGCCCGTCCTTACCAGGAACACGCAGACCAGGAGCTCGCCCCCTATCTGGCTATCTCCAGGAGTCCAGGTCGCCGCAGCCAGGCCAAGTCCTGACGCGTATGCGCGGGTCCTCTGCACAAAATCCATAAACGAAATACTCTAGGAAAGCAAAATCTATTGAGTGCTTCGGCCTTGCGTTAGATAATTCACTCCAGCACAACAATCAAATCATTTCCTAAACTGAAAAAGGGTATTAAAGGAGTGTCAAAACAGGGGGTCAAAGTTGCTATCTACAAAACTTCTTGTCGATTTTAGTATAGCAACGAAATGAAACTTCTTGTCGATTTTAGTATAGCAACGAAATTAATTAATGAACTGAACCAACAACAAAAATTAATTCAGGCCATCACCTCACAGAGCACGTGCTTCATCTTATTACGGATGAGCATGCTCACTGTATTGTGGCCAATGACTTCAATATGAAAGATAAATATTTATTAACAGTGGAGATGAAATCTTGATCTTACCAATGGATGGTGGGCGTTGCAAACACCAGCAACCGTGGTAGAAGAGATGAAGGGCGTCAACCATCAACTCCAGAAGAATTTCCTAATTGGTACGCCTCCGTCCGTGCAGAACGCTGGGTAGGGGGCCTGCTGCAAGAATCGCCGCCTGATCTCTGCTAATCCCTGATGAGCTCAGGGTTCTCAGGGAGAGAGAGGCGCTGTGCTGGAGTGGCACTGAGTCGGAAGAAGAAGCCGCGGCCACGCGGGCACGCAGCCACGCAGGATCCAGCGCAATGGAAGAAGATGGATTGGATGTAGTGCCGCTGGTGCTTCGCTTAGGCAAGGGAGTGCCCTTGTTTTGACCGTCGGTGAGAAAGCAGGGGAATGAGTGACGACACAGAGAGAGAGAGTGCAGAGGTTAAGTCAAGTCCTTTTTTTGGACGTTAAGCTATAATGTCTGTAAAAAAATTAGTGTTTTTGTGAAGATTTCTAAGAATTTTTATACGAGTATATTAAGACTTTTTAAAACCTAAAGTATTAAGATTTTTTTATAACTTTTGGACGATTATTTCAAATGGTTCACATGCAGAATTCACGAATTGCATAAGTACAATTAATATATGCGTAGAATTATCTTCGTATCTAAATCAGGCTAGAATTTTCTTTTTGTTGCACTGTATGTGTTGTGTAGAAAGGCAACAAAAGAATTTTGCAACGTGTGACTTGCCACCACTTTTATAGGCTTGATATATCTTAGTGTATGTAGACTTGCAACAACTACTAACAAAAAATAATGTCATGGAGGAAAAACTATTGATTAAGTTGCAGATTCCTAAACTGCTATTCTGTATATGCTTCGAGCAATGCAGTAATTCATACTCCGTATTTCGAAAGTGTTTCTTGCGCCGCTGCAGGGCAACACCGTGCATGATATCATCCTGGACATCCCAGACGTGCTGCAGCACGATGGCATCGTCCTCCACTCCCCGCTGCTCCCGCGGCTACACGACGGCTCCTAGCTAGCTAGAGCTGGGCTTCCCAAGGTTTTCACATGAACAGATTCAGGTCAAGACTACGGTCGATGGCTCGATGCCATGGACCCATGGTAAATCTGAATATTTTTAATTTTTCTTTTGATGTGTTATGTATCTCTGAACATTTTTTGGGTTTCCTTTTGACTCCATAGCTGTATGCTCATGTTACCGCAACATGCAACTTATTTTTGGAAGAAAGGTGTTCAAATGCAATGCTGGTCCAACCAAATTAATCATAGCTGATATATTACTTTTTTGAAAGGCGTGCAAATGATCTAAAATGTGGTTGAATACCACTATACCGGTGTTACTTATTGAATAGCAAAGCAAGACGGCAACTAGAATGGGCAAACACTGAAAGGAACAAGGAAAAAATTACAAGGCAAGATATAATAACACATATAGGAAGAGATCAGCTAATTCAGAGTTCTTCGATTTTATCAGCATGTACATTTGTACTGCGGGAGAAGGACGTCGGTGATGTGGAGCCTGCCACAGCTGCCTATTCGATGAAAATGAGGCCCGCGTCTCTGAGCGCTAGGATGCCAGCGAGCATGCCGAGTTCGAGTGCATCCTCGGGCTCTTCGGCGACCGGAGATGAAGGCCGGTGAAGGAGGTAGGACATGGGCGGCGCAAGGCAGTCGAGGCAGGAGCTTAATGGCGAAGCGACATAGGAACGCGGGGAGGCGACAGTAGGGGAGCCGAGTGAGGTGCTCATGACCGCGGGCGTGGAGGCTGACCGGCGCAAGCTCGGCTTGCCGGGCATGGAAGCATTGAGACGGTAGGAAAGGAGGAGAGAGCAAGGGATTAAGAACGAATAGCGCGTTCAAAGGTAATGGAGAAGAACATAGAGAGACATGCAGTGGTAGGACAATTGTTACTTCAACTAAATGTGTTCCTCGTGCTATATACATGGTCTGAGTATTTTTCATTCCATTAATCATAATTGATTACATTATTTATTTTGATAGGTTATTATGCTCTTTTCTGTGTACTTTACATATGTTTCACAAGAGATAAAAAGATAAATTATATCAACAATCACCAAAAACAACAAACACCCTCTTTCTATATCACCATTGCTAACTGGAACGAGACAGTGGAGTACTTCACAGGAGGTATTTGGTCCGATTTCAATTTTGTATCATGGAACAAATTTAACTGCCATGGTAAAATAACTTAATGAAACAAATATAGATTCAAAGACGTGTTTATATTATAATAAACGATTAATCTAATAAGGGGACGTGCCCTAGGAAGTGATTTCATCCGGCGCATGCGGAGGGACACGCGTGCATGCGCATGCGTGCATGCAGAAAATCTTTTCTTAGTCCGAAATTTCTAAATAAATTATCTCTTAAACCGTTAATCCACGTTTTCACCGTTAGGTTCGTTTCGGCAAGTACTTTAAAACAAGATCCAATCTTAATATGTTTTGACAAACTTTTTTTTCCGTCGTCAGTTGCCAGGCTATAATACTGTAGTTGCCGTATTAATGGTTAACGGTTACCATCCAAATAATTCATGCATTTTTTTGTCATAGCCATGATTACATGTTCAGATTACGAGTATTTAATCCACTCTAAACACGTAAAATTTAGAATCATCGTCAACAAAGGTTTGAATCAGTGAATAGAGAAGTTCAAAGAGGCAGGCAACCATTTGCTTTTAAGCTGGTAATCAACTTATCAATATCTAGTGACTAAGTGAGTATAATCTGGCAACTATGGTCAGGAAAAAAAGTTGTCAAAACATATTAAGATGGGATCTAGTTTTGAAGATCTCATCGCGACAAAGCCAACCGTGAAATCGGATCTTAATTTTGATTTACGGTTTAAAAGATAAATCATTTTGAAGTTTGAAAACCAAAAAACATCTACGTGGAGGTTGCATTCATGGCTTACATACCTTATTTAATCCGTGTCCACGGAAAATTAATCTGGGACACGTGCCCTTAGTAGCACGGTCCGCACGTGCCCGAACGAAGGAAGCAAAACGGGGGACGAGCGAACGAACGAAACAGGAGACGAGCGAACGAGCGAAGCAAACACATTAAACGGGCCAAGCCCACAAATCGATACTCCTTCAGCTAAACGGTGGTCGCTCGGGCGATACCGAGTGATTCCCCCTTGCCTCGCTCTCTCTGGACTCTGGGTAGCTGCGCGCTCGCCGACGGGCCATCGTCGCCGGCGGCGGCTCGCCGCTCCCTCCCCGCCCCCACCGCCACCCCACCCCCTTCCCACTCCCCGAGCCTGTCCCAACGCCCCCGCCCTTACTGTGCCTAATCGCCGCGCCCTCCTCTCCTCCGCTGGTCCGCGTCGCCTCCCGGCTGCCGCCACGCCGGCCGCGGCCTCTGCTGGCTGCGCTCCTGCGCCGCCACACACACTGGTGCCCCGTCTCCGCGCCGGAACCTGAACGCCGCGGGCCAGAAGCCGCTCCCAAGCTCCCCCTCCAGTCCCGCTGCTCGCCGACGACGGGCCCAAGCCCTAAAGTAATTTCTAATTTACATACACACATCCTTTTTTTCCTTTTGGAATTCGTATGCCTTGAAAACTTGAACCGAACTACTGAATCATCACATTTTTTACAATTTAATGTTATCTAAGTAAATAGAATGAATGTGTTTTAACTTTTTAAATACAGTAGAACTCCTGAATCGCTCACCAGCTCCACAATGCGAACGAATAACCTAGTCTTTTTGGTTTTTACTCACCTTGCATGTCCTGTACAGGCGCTGCAAAGATGCCTCAGGTGATGGTTGTGGCGCGGAACTTCATGGACATGGTGGCCGCACTGCCTGCCGCCAAACTCGACATGCTCTACGATTCCGCTTTCATCTGCGAGGCCGTGCTCAGGTCTCCGATCCACTAGCTTAATGCATTTGTGAGGTGTTGTTGCTGCCTTCGTGATTTTTCACACTTCCACTTCTGCAGGTCGTTTCCACCGCTGGCAAAAAAGTACGTGCTTCAGATGCTGTATGTGTCGGCACCGGTGCCCGCCGCAGCTATTGAGGAGTGGGTGCTGGATGAGTATGCCTCTAAGCACAAGGTTGCGATCGATAGGCTGGTACAACTTAGGGTCTTTGTTGAAGTACGTGATAGGTAAGATCTCATCCACCTCCATCCTCTGCTCGGTACTCATGGCTGAAAATTTCAGACCGGACCGTTTGATCTTCATGGATGTGATCAACTAGCAATGTATCGGATAATTTGAACTCAGAAGCTAGGACTATGTTGTTTGTTGTACCCTAGTGAGATAATTGGTGCGATAGCACATGTCGTATTTGTGGCAGACATGGGAGATTTGATCTATTATGCATACCAAGTTGCTGAAGCTTTTCCAGAACATCGATTTTTTATTTGCCTCGGTCGAAATAAAATCTTATTAGAGGTAGTAAACAGTGTCTTGCCCCAATTTTTCATTCGCCAATTGTTAGTATGTATGCGTATAAACATAGCTAATAGGAATTCTTTTGTTTACCAAGTGCATGATGCAAGTTAAAATATGCATTTTCTAATTCACCTGCTGTTGTACTATTTGTATGGTCTAAAAAATGAACTATGTAATTACTAATTCACTTTGTTTTGTTGTGCATGCAGAAGAAAGCAGGTGAGCTACAGGATGAATGATAAGTTCCAGGGTAACATGCAGAAGTATTTGGTCAGTGGGTAAGCTTTCTTAAATACTTTTTCGAAAACATGGACATGGTTGTTTGTTTTAGTCAGGAAAATATCTAGCATGATATAACTGAGGCTAGTGATACTGCTCAACGTTTACTACTTTGGGTTTTTCCTGTAAGTTCCTCCTATTGGGCACATGAAGTTATGATACAGTTGGTCAAATTACTTTTTTTTGCCGCAGTGGAAGTTTACCAAGGGAACCGGTACCACCGAGTATTACTGCCAGATTGCCTACACTAGCAGAACTAGAAAACTATGCTCTTGAGCAATGGGAGGTTAGAACGACATGGCTTAACTCAAAATTATGTTTTCGATTTATGTTCACGTTGTCATTTTCTTTTTTGCTCACGGGATCACATTCTTCGAACAGTTGGAAGACTTTGTGTGTTTAGTTCCCTTGTAAAGACTTATACTCGTTGATCTATTTTATGGAAAACAGTGTTTTTTGCTGCAATTGATCAACTCAACTCAAGTTGAGAAAGGGACAAGCTTCAGCTCGGTTATGATGAGAACGTTCCAGCGAGGTCTTCTGAGTTCAAGGTGCAATCTAATTACCTTCCTTGCTTTGACAATGAGTTATCGAGTTGTGCATAAACTAGTGATAGCCAAATTTCGTTTCAATAACATGGCACATCAAGTTTAGCTCTTTCTCTTGCTAGTACAATTATGTATTATATCCAGTGGCAGTGCCGACATAGTAATGCCGTAACAAAAATTGGAAAATAGCATGGTATATCAAGTTTAGCTCTTTCTCTTGCTAGTACAGTTAGGTATTATATCCAGTGGTAGTGCCGACATAGTAATGCCTAACAAAAATTAGAAAATAACATGGCATGTCAAATTTAGCTCTTTCTCTTGCTAGTACAGTAGGTATTATATCCAGTGGCAGTGCCAACATAGTAATGCCCTAACAAAAATTAGAAAGTAAAGTTTAAGACAGCAAATTGTTGTTGGTTTAGTTTGGTGTGTTCATTTTTTCTGGTTAATAACTTGGATTTACTAGTCTTCCTAACAACTAGCAACTCATTGGTTTCAGCATCTTGAGATTTTTAATCTATATATTTGCTACGACGTGGATTTGCTACCACCGTGGGTAGCTACGCATACTTCTGTTTTGGTGTTTTAATTCCCATGTGGAATTTCTAAAAGCTAATACTTCTGTTTTCTGCTGTATATTTTCTCTTTCTGATATATCTCTCACTTTTTTTTTGCTATATTTACTTCACTGAATGCACAAGAAATAATTCAATATCATGAGCTCCTCATTTGATATATTTTGCAGGGAAGGTGAAGCTTCAAAGTTATCTGAGAATGGCTTCCAGTTTCTGGTGCGTATTTGGCTCTCAGTCGATCCGATTATCTGACAAACTTCCACCCTCGGTTCTCATTCTTTTCTATTTAACCAGCTAATGGAGACAAATGCACAACTTTGGTACATAATGCGGGAATACATTTCATCAGCAGAGGTATTGATATCATACAATTCTTACAAGTCTTTTGGTTGGACATGAGTTTTTATTTTGTACTGACTGTTTGTATTCTTTAATAGGAACGTGGAGTGGACCCCACGGAGTTGATATCATTTCTGTTGGAACTTAGTTTCCATACACTGGGAGATGTAAGAACCATTCAAAAGCGAAAAGTTACCAACATTTATCCGCAATTACCATGAATTCCTACTTTCAAAGCACCATTGTCATCGATAACACTAGGTTATATCTATGTAAAAGAAATGTACAGGCATCAAGTGGAAAGATTACTGACTTGGTGTTTATGGTATATGAAGCGGAGCATCTCGAAGATACAAAACTTTTGTTCCATTTGTTCTTGTCTATCTAGCAGGATAGGGACCGAAGGACATCATCTTTTTTTCTGATTAGAGTGTTAAAGAAAATATCATAATTGCAGTGCTTAAAAGAAGTTAAGGGGCTGTAGTACTACATTAATCAGATTAAATTGGTTCTTTTGTGTTCAGACTTTGCTGCCTGGTAAGCTGGGTATAATTTAAGAACTAATTTTCTGTGTCTATCTGGTCATGCTTCAGGCTTATAGCTTGAATACTCTGACCGATGTCCAAAGAATTGCCATTAGGGATCTGGCAGAGCTGGGCCTAGTCAAACTGCAGCAGGTAAGAATTTTGATTTAGTTTTTTTTTTCCTGTTCAACGTGATGAATATGAATTTCGACAATTAATCGATAACAGGGTCGAAAAGATAGCTGGTTCATACCTACGAAATTGGCTACAAACCTTTCATCAAGCTTGTCGGATTCATCTGCCAGCAAAGAGGTTTCATGACATCCTATATCCTTTGCTATTGCTGTTTTGTGCTCTCTAAATCATCATAACTTCCATCTGCTTGTCATCTAAGCAACATTTGACGAAGAGGAATTACTTTCAAACAGAGTTGATACTGTATGATTTTTGTGTGGCAGGGTATTGTTGTTGTGGAGACAAATTTCAGGCTGTATGCCTACTCTGCTTCCAAATTGCACTGTGAAATTCTACGGCTTTTTTCGAGGTACATTGGATGTTAGATGAGTAAACCTAGCTCACCCCTCATTTTTGTTGCTGCTTAATAGTTTCTGCTGAATGTTTCTCCTTGCTCTTGTTTGTGGAATGCTTTAACGGTTGCATGTTTCTAGGGTGGAGTATCAACTTCCGAACCTCATCGTGGGAGCTATTACAAAAGAAAGTCTTTACGGTGCTTTTGATAACGGGATCACCGCTGAACAGGTATCGTCTGAATTATACACTTCTTCTGGATTCATTACACAGACACACACAGTTACGCTTGTGTTGTTGTTTGTTAGATAATCGCGTTCCTTCAGCAAAACGCCCACCCTCGTGTTGTTGACAAAGTACCCATAGTCCCAGAGAATGTCACAGATCAGGTAAGCAGCAACCTATTCCTGACACATAGACCATACATCATCTGTTGAACGGATATTAACTGCCAATTCTCTGGTGCAGATTAGGTTGTGGGAGAATGACCGTAACAGGGTCGAGATGGTCCTGTCACATGTATATGAAGATTTTCCGAGCAAGGTAGACTCTTCAATTAATTAAATTCGGGCAGTTCCTTCCAAGCTAGAACACCAAGCACATATATTCCCTGAAAAATGCACATATATTCCCTGAAAAATACACTAAGCATATATATGGGCGCAGGACATGTTTGAGCAATGCTGCGATCTTGCGAGGGATAACGGGTTCTTGATGTGGGAGGACGCGAAGAAGATGAGGTTGATAGTGCGAGAAGAGTTCCACCAGGAAATGCGGGAGTTCCTCCGCAGGCAGAGATGAAGCCATCTTCTGCCATCTCTATCCAGTGGAAATGGCCATCTGGAGCGAAGAAGCTAGTCGCCTGTCAGACAAATCTTGAGCAAGATTCACTTGCAGTAGGCAGAGGCAGATGTCGAAATCACTTGAACTCAATAGTCTCAATTCAGTGTAATCCTATAGTGAACTGCTAGGCTTAGTTTTAGTTTAAAGCTGGGCCCAAAAACAGAAGCTATATAGTACTAGTATTATTTTTCTGTTGAGTGAATCAACTTAGATACAGATTGATTCTTATATATAGTTTTATATTCTCAACTCTTATCTCAGCGTTGGAATAAATTTCTTTTTGTAACTTAGTCCCAGAATATATTTGTCTGTATCCTGATCAAGAAAAAACTGGTTGATCGTGAAAAAGCAGCTCGACCCAACTGCTTCTTGTCGAATGGGCCTCCTTTCGTAGCACCTGGCCCAGCAATGGTAACCAGCCCACCATACCAGACGAGACGAGGCTCGGACCAGAAAGAAAACAAAACCCGCCACGCTCTGAGCTCTACTCCGCTAGGGTTTTACCTTTCAGCGCCTCCTCTCCCTCCTCCGCCTCCGACCCAGCAGCCCCCCGCTCGGCGAAGCCATGGCCGGGAAGAAGCGCAAGTCCTCGGAGAAGCCTCCCAAGGGAGGCAGCCGTCTCCCGCTCGGCGCCGACGCCGACGCGGTGGCTGACGCCGGGAAGCGCCGCCGCTCGGGCGCCGCCAAGCGGCACCAGGCGGAGGAGGAGGCCTCCGTGCCCTCCTCCATCAGCGCCAAGATCCTCCGCGAGGCGCTCAAGCAGCAGCAGGAGGAGAGCCTAGCCGACCGGCCCCCCTCCTCTGCCCCGTCAGCTGCTGCTGCCGCTGCCCCGTCCACGTCGTCCTCCATCCCCACCCCCGTCGACGGTGGCGAAGATGATGACGAGGAGGACGTCGACGAGTTCGACGGCTTCGACGCGCAGAGCGAGTACGACGGCGGAATGGTAGGTGCCTTGCTTTTCTAGAATGCGAAATTGAGCTTTGCCTTGGGTATGTGCTTAATGCTAGTTTGCTGGTATTTGCTAGCCGGAGATCGACGAGGAGGACGAGAAGGCCCTCGCCGCCTTCATGTCGAAGGACACCTCTTCCAAGCAATCTCTTGGTGACATCATTCTCCAGAAGATTAGAGAGAAGGACTCCACGGTCTCAACTGGTGGGCATCCATTCTTAACTCATTTGGTTCTTACCTGTTTGTACTACCTAGGACAGTCGTAGAATGACCATTGCATCAGCGACGAACTCGTTTGAATTCAGTGTAGCTGCATTTTGGATTTGAGTTAAATGTACTGGTCAATGGAGAAAAATAGAGCCAAGTGGATCACAGGATTACTGAGTCTGTTTATGTCTGTGCAGAAGGACGGCCTGCTGCCAAGCTAGACACCAGAATTGTTGAACTCTATAAGGAGTATGTTCCTGGTTCCTCTCTTAATTCATGTAGAGCAAGCAGACTCTTTGCATTGTTTTATATACACATGCTCATTGTCCAATTTGTCATGCAGGGTTGGCCAGCTCTTGAGACGATACACTAGTGGGAAAATTCCCAAAGCACTCAAGCGTATCCCATCGCTAGAATGCTGGGCAGATGTGCTTCAGTTAACGCAGCCTGAGCACTGGTCTCCTAACGCACTATACCAAGCAACACGGCTCTTCTCTTCAAACATGAATGCGAAGAACGCTGTGAGATTCTACGAAGCTATTCTGCTCCCTCGTCTCCGCAACGACATTAAGCACAACAAGAGGCTTCATTTTGCGCTTTATCAGTCAATGAAAAAATCCCTCTACAAGCCAGCTGCCTTTTTCAAGGGAATTTTGCTGCCGCTCTGTCAGGTAATTCTCTTTTCCAGAAAATTTCCTACAATGCATGGCGAATTGATTAGTATATGTGATTCAAATGAGCTATATTGTTGATCATCCAACCATAACCCACATTTAATGCTAGTTATAGACTTGTATCTGCATTAATTTGTGTATTGCTTCCTTTTCTCTTCACTCTATAATATAAGCCCAAATGTTATGGCTGCAGGCAGGGGATTGCACTCTGCGTGAAGCAGTAATTATTGGTAGTATTATCGAGAAAGTCACCATTCCTCCACTCCATGCAAGGTTAGCTTAATATAGTATAAGATTCTTCTCTCAGATGGTTGTGCAGTTGATATGTTATCTGTACTTGACATTTTATGCAGTGCGGCATTAATGAAACTTGCAGATATGGAGTACTGTGGCACAACTAGGTAAAGTGTGACACGTTAGTCTTTTTTTGTGTGTCTTTGTACATAGTATAAGCACTTCAGTAAATTTGTTGTCAATGAACTTTATACTTCCGTGACTAAGCATTATATGTTTCATTAGTTAAAATTACTAGTTAATAACATTTCTTGGTATGTATGTAAAATGTTGCTATACAGCTATACTGCTATAGTAACAAAGATTATAGCTGATCAGATGTTACTCGATGCAGAAACCAGCAGTACTTTTCCTTTATCTCCTCTTGCCTGTGTCTGTCTACCAATTTATAGTTTTATACAACAATCTTGGCCGAAGGGTTTGCATAAGCTGGTGCTGGCATTTTCCCGAACAGATGCCACTATGAAAATTTAGGAGTTGTTGTATACTTGTATATGAATCCTTGTTGTAGCCATCTGGATGAGCATTCTGGCTTCTCGAGTATATGCCATGGGAGGGAGTGATCATTGTTATGGCAATGTTCAGATTTCAGTTATGTAGCCAAGTCCTCCAGTCATGCAATATGACGGACTGAAATGTTCTATTAGTTCCTAAGAACATATTTCGAGTGATGTTTAGCTGGCAACTGCATTGCATGTGTAGCTCTGGTGTCTCGTAGTGTGGGTGAACTGATATCTTCTTTTTGGTATATAGTTGTGGCATGTACCTGCAATTCTTTTAATAGCTTCTTATTACCTTGAACATGCTGTAACCTAATACATCTCTTGCAGTTACTTTATCAAGATATTTCTGGATAAGAAATATGCTTTGCCGTACCGTGTACTTGATGCAGTTTTTGCCCATTTCATGCGGTTTCTTGACGATGAGAGGAACATGCCTGTTATATGGCATCAGTCACTGCTCGCCTTTGTGGAAAGGTTAGGGATGAATGTGTACAGTTTGATAGCATGTTTTGGTTAATCTGGAGCATCACTCGCATTGCCGCAAAATAGCTAGTTGGTATAGCAGGTTGTCTATAACTGGTTTTCTTCTTGGTAAACTTTTTTCAATACAAGGGCAAAGTATTCAACCTGACAAATGTTCTTGTGGAAAATTTGAAGTTAAACAGTTTGACCACTTACCAGCTTATTTGCTATTTATGGCTCGGAGGTCTGATGATAGATAGGTCATGTGTGTCCGTATAGATGTCCTTGCGAAGTTGTCACTAATTCATTCATTCTTGCTAAATATTTATGACAGATACAAGAATGAGCTGGAGAAGAAAGATAAGGAGCAACTTGCTCGCCTGTTGGATCACCAGAAACATTATCTGGTATGATCTTCTCATTTATCCATTCGATGTCTGCATGAATTTCGAAAGGATGCCCATTTAACTAGATTATGCCTTGCTGCCGTCTCTATATCTACAGGTTACTCCAGAAATTCGTAGGGAACTCCGGAGTAGCGCCAACAGGGGTGAAAAGGCGACAGATATGACGATATATATCCTTAACAGTCTGCATCATTCATTTTCCGTCTTTTGCTTTGCATGTCGATGTTTGTTCGAGCAAAAGATCTATTTATGCGCAATCAAACATTTTCTACCCTTTATATCATGGATGTGTCCTTAACTCTGTCCTTACGCTCACCTGTTTCGGTGATCACCAAGCCAATCGAGGAAGACAGGTGGGATGTTCCAGAGGTACCTATGGAGGAGGATTGATGGTCGGAGAAGGTGTCAGCTTGCTGTGTGAACTTCATCGGCACTCCAGTTTTGATCATAGCGTGTGTTTTTCTGGGCTATCTGTACGTTTTTGTTGTTGAGAAAAAGAAATATACATATACCCTGGTTTGTAAGAATGGTTGCTATGTATTTGTGATTCTGTCGTTATTCAGAATTCCGGGTAGCATAAATGATGCCATGAACGACATGAATGAAGAGAAATTTCAATATCATTGTTACATCAAACGTAGAATTGTTTGCGGATGCCCTTGTCTGGATAACATGGATGTAGTGCAATTCCCAAGTTCTGTAATGGGTATTCAAGACTCGGCTGTCTAATTCTTCCATATAAATCTTTCACACAGAAACAAGCTTGATTGCACAAAAACAACCTCTTGATGTCGTGAATGGAGCTGGAGCAACCCAAGGCCACAAATATTGCAATGGAATTAAAACATTTCTTCCATACACCCTAGTTAGCATCTTAGTGGCAATGGAACTAAAACATTTTTTCCATATACCCAATTAGCATATTAGGTCCAGGGTGAGGTGGACTAAACATTTGAAACCTCAAAACCAAGAAAATGGGGTAATGATCCGGGGAGGAGAAGAACAGCCAATAGTTATACAAAATTTGGGACACGGAAGCTACGCAGATGTGCCAGGCACGTCTTCACCCTTCACGACAGGTTCCGAACCAGTAGCTCGTCGTTCTACCACGGGAGGTGGCGGCTTGCATGGCCTGTTCGGCTTGATCTGTTTGACCTTGTCTGCTGGTATGTCAAACTGTCATAGAGCAGAACGATACTTTTTATGAGATGTTTGGTACGGTAAGATTCATATCAGAATGAACAAGGAAAAAGCTAGAACGGATGTCAAAGCAAATGTTCTCGAGGAATCTGTTCAACTTACCCTGTATCCACATCCAGAAATACAAGCATTGAAGCACTCCTGATGAGAAAACACGAAATTATCAGTAAAGAAACACTACTGACTGAAACTATCAAAAAAATCACAATTGCAATCATCTGAGACAAACATCAAACATGGCTGGCATTTCCTCGAGCAATCGCGTAAACTAGCGGATAACTTCTTGTTTGCCATACAACTTTATCTAGAGAAATCTTACTACTCCACTCGGTGTTTTCAGCCGTAAGACAAAATTAAACAAACATGCAGATATGGAACTACCCGCTCCGGGAAAATACAGTAAAACATCTTGCACATTTAACTGGCAGAAAACTATCTACAAAAGTGACCCTCATGAGTAACCAATAAGCTCAGTGGCGGAGCCAGGATTCAGCGAAGACCCGGGCCAAAAACTAGAAGGTTATATTTTTATAGAAAAACATGTATGCATGAATTAAAAATTGTTTAAAATAATTATTATTGAATTTGAAATCGGATGTTTCAACAACTAAATGCAAAAAAATTGAAATTTGCTTGACGTCTTGCTGCGGAAGGTTGTTTTTTTAATAAAAAAATCAGTACCTTCCGTTCATCCGTTGAGCTTTTCTTTTTAGTTTGGGAAAAGGTATGCCAGAGCTTTTGTTTTTACGGAGAAAAGTGGCGTAGAGCTTGACTAGCAGCTGCAAGGGAAGGCAGCGAGCGGGACGGTGGGCCTTTCTAGTCGATGGATTGATCCATTTTCTCCATTGGATGCACATATTTGACTGGACGTAGTGGGCTGAACCGAGAGAGGTTGTTTTTCTCTCTAGAATTATAGAAACAGCGAACTATTAATGGGCTGGCTTGTATTTTACACCCAGGGCCATATCACATTTGTGAAGACATAGTAGCAAGGAAATTTTACCAGGACCCGGGCCACGGCCCTGGCTGCCTGGGGCCCAGCTCCGCCCCTGAGTAAGCTGATACTCACATCAACATTTGCATACACGATTTTCCACAATAATCAACAAACCCCCCAGGGCATTCTAACTTGACTGCAAGTAACAATTCAGAGTCATCTAACTGCTGACTTGAGTAGCATTTGGATATCAATCGTAAGGGTATGCATCTAAATGATCCGATTATGAATTACAATTCGTGTTCCAACTTCCAAGGGTAAACCATAAGCAGAAGTATTGTGAATTGTGATACTGCAGCAAAATAACGTAGTATAGAATCAGGAGTGTCCTGTTTATGATCACAGCATGTGAAATCCTATTGAAATACCTATGAAAGGTTACTATTTTAAATCAGTTTTCACAGCACACTTCCGTACAAATTGTATGCAGCTGATGACAAATATATCGAAAATTTAGGGTACTTGTGAATGTTCAAGTCAATTTTGTGATGCTAGCTCCTTGCAGGCAAGACGTCAAAAACAACTTAGTCCTCCGTGATTGGGTACATGAGTGTCGATATTTATAGACCATTTTGCGGTGGTGGCTTAGGAGTGGAGTTAGGACCAATGGACAGCAGGAGCATAATCTAAACATGTATCGCTAAATATGTTATCATATAACAGATTTTGTACTTATAGACGAGAAGGCACGTGAAACAATTAAGAAGATGTTGTTATTAACAGATCAATAACTCACCAGCGAGTAACTGTCCTCCCCTGGCGACCGATCGATGTAAGCACTCCACTGGCGATCTTCCAACACCGGATCTTTGTAGCATATTTCAGTGCATTTACCTATGCCTGAGGATTTTACAGCGCGGGAGTTAGCTTGCACATTGACAGAGTACTAACAGAAACACAAACAATCAGATATTTCACAATCACCAAGAACAAAATTTTGCATATCTGAGTAATGCCGACAACATTCCTTTGCAAAATCACAGAAAATTGCTTGAATAACAGAAACAAGTTGTTGTTTTTCAAGATTCGTATAAAAAAAAGTTGTCTCAGTAGCAGAAATATGTTTTCTCACTAATAGAGAAAACACAATTTACTAAGCAAGCAAAGCACCAATAATGTATCCACTGATTACAGCTACTATCGACAAGAAGAGCATGGTTTACGGTTATGGACGTTTACATTGTACGACAAGCCTGTCCCCCGACATCTTTCTGTTAATCATGATTGCTATGTGTGAGGATTGTGGTACCAACTATTGTCGAACACCGCTAAACAATGAACCACGATTCCATGAACAATGTCAATATACCCACACATACATAAATTTACTCTATTTCAAGGGCAATCCCTCAAGGAAAGAACCAAACCAAATACAGTACTACATTTCACCTCATCCCATATACCAGATTCGAAATTGCCTAGGAGCTGAACCAAGAACATAAACCAAACCAGCGGATCAACCAAACAATTCGGCCAGGCATTCCACAGTTGGTACAAAACTCACACTCCTCCCAGGTGTCGCCGTCCGCGTTGCAGCCCTTCTTGCAGAACACCCTCCCTGTGCGGCGAAACGACAACAACCGTCAGTCTCGATCAACGAAACCAGAACCCGCTGTCGCGGGACGAGCGCGTGCGCGTGTATGATAGGGAGGTAGGGTACGCGGGGGGGACACCCACATGGTATCTGGACGAGGGTCGCGTACTTCTTGGTGCAGCAGCTGCCGCACGGCGGCGTCCAGTCGCCGGAGAACATCGCCTCGCCGCCTTGCCCTCGCTGCTCGCGGCGACGCTGACTCCTCGCTCCGGCGTGCGTGCGGTCGGCGCGTTCGGGGGTGGAGGGAGATGGGGTTGGCGGCGCCGGTGAGGGGAGGGGCGGAGGAGGAATGGGGGGTGGAGGCGGAGGGGGGAAGCGGAGGCGGCGGAGGTTTGTGCGTTTTGAGGCTGTCTGGTTCGGAGGAAATGGGGGAGGCACGGTCTGCTTGCTCCGGAAAATTATTGGAAAGATCCTTCCCAACTCTTCTATTCGCGGAAGGCCCTTGATTGCCTCCGATGAAACATGTTTCAGATTTGTATGGACCAAAGTACAAATGCGCCTTACCTATTTTGTGAAGGTTTACTTTTTTGAATCTTTTGGGAATTCTTTTGCCACAGATCAGTATTAGTATGCGGTCATCCTTTTTGGTGATGCAACTTTCGGCATGCACTTTTAAAAGCATTTTCAATTATATTGTTGCAACACTTTTTTATGTTTCTATTTTTCCCATCTTTCAATCAAGTTGAAGTTTCCATATTTGTTTGACGAAACAAAAAATATCATTAAATCCTTAGAAGCACAACTACCAGAAAAAAAAAGCCGCTATGCCTTTTTAAGGAACTTGACTTTTGTTAAATGTATCGTTTGATCTTCGCTAGAGGGTAAATATCTGTCTAGAATGCTAACCTTTAAGTGGTCATATTCATCATCTCCTTCTAGGGTCTTATTGGTTCAATAAATCTTCAAAGTATTTTGGGGTCTCCTTGGTTCAAAGGATTTTTGAATTCATTTTTAGGATCCTGATTTATATGATTTTTTTTCTATATAGTTCCTTTGTTTCAAATGAAGATTCCTCCAATTTTTGTATGGATTGCATTCCGACATTACAATCTCATAGGATTTCTACAAGAGGTTATACCTCTTTAAGATAATTCATATGTGTCTTTGAAAACTATGATATGCACTCGATCTGCGGTTTCTTTGGTGCAACCAAAAAACTTCTATTATGGATTCTCGCATTTTCAGTTCATGTAGGATTTCATGTGCTAGGATATTTTATTTCTACGTTTTTCAAATCCCATGTGTTTCAATTCATGCAAGCCAAAAGAGGCCATTACATATTTCATTATGTAGGATTTTTTTTCATATAGAGCCTATTTCGGAGTAATGAATCATCATAAATTCCTATAGATTATTCCCCTACACTGCAAATCCCACGGCCGTATGCATCATTTTATGCAGAGGCTAGGGTGCCCCATTTCGAAAAAAACACTGCAAATCCATAAGAGTTAAAGCAAGAGGAGATACTCATCGAAAAAAATTCTAAGTTTCTATGACAAATTTAACATGTAGTTAACCTCTATAAAAAAACTCATGCATTTTTCCCGCGCTGAACCAAATAACTTGTGTTAATTGTTTTTTATTCATGTGTCTGCAATCTCACGGTCCAACGAGGCCCTTAGCTGTTGTATGTTGACATGGTGAGGGCAAGGGCAACCCACATGATCACTAGTCTAAGTTGTCGAGAGAAAGACCCAATACTAACTGTCATTGAGCAACCTGTCTACTTCCCATAACACCACACAAAAGGACGATTTCTAAACAACAATGGACGACCCACCGTTGGTAACTCTAGTGGTCATAGGAAAAGTAACAACAGTGTCGGCGTCGAGTACAAAGTGGTGCGTTTGGATTTACCGCGCGATGCCATTGATGCAGATTAGCGACCAGAGAAGAGCAGCGCGGAGGTGAGTTTGTATGATCAAGCAACAAAGAGATGGAGGTCAGGTGAAGGGACAACCTCACGAGTAAAAAAAACATAGTACGCCACGCGTGATGGACAAAGAAGAAGGGTGGAGGGGGTGAGGGAAGGACATTGTTGGGATTCTTCTTTGTTTGGTTGCATTGTAGGAAAAAACAAATGATTTTCATTTTCTCTGTACGATACGTATTAACTGTCGCTGAATCGAATATATCTAGACTATATAGATAGATCTGAAGTAATTAATATGATCGAGGAGGGAGTATAAAATACAGTGTGAGTGATTATACGTAGGAAAAATCAAAAGAACAAGGTAGAATTTGATTTCTAACGATTTCAGGTCTTCAAAACCCACTTGAAATTCTGTTGAATCATTTTTTTTTAAAGTAATGCACTTGTATGTCAGTATGTGGTACGGCCTGATTCGCTTTTGGTACGCTGAACCTGAAGACTGAAGAGCGTGTGCCCACGGAAGAGACGTTTCGAGCCCCGTGCAGGCAGTCGTGAGCCGTCACCTCGGCCGTCCACACCCACCCATGGCCCACCACACCCAGAATCTCCCATTTATTTCCCTCGAAATAAAAGAAAATAAAAAAGAATCTCGGCCTATTTTAACGGCTGGAAAAGATTCCCCAAATCCCCGGCCGGCCACTTGGACGGATCCATCCACTCGCCCACCCAACCATACCGTATCGGACCAAACTCTCTGTCCCACTACGTCAGCATCTCCGCGAGGACCCGGTCCAGTGAACGCCTGCACCTCCACAGCGGCCCCACACGAAGAGTTGCTCTTTGAATGGTCCAGTGCGCTGCGTCCAGGGGCGCGGTCACCCAGGCAGATACCCAAGCAGATGCGTCCGCGTCAGCAGATCACGCTGGTCGCCAGTGCACGCGCACGCAGACGGGGATAGAGAGCAGAGGCGACGATGGCGGCGTCGGGGAAGGTCCTGCCGCTGCTGGCCGTGGCGGCGGCGCTCGCGGCCGCGCTCCTCTACGCCGCGCCCTTCTCCAAGGTCGACCCCGATAACACGCCGCCTCCTCCTCCTCCCGTTCGAATCCGCGGTTGCTCTGAGACTGACGACGCGCGCGCGTCTCCGTGTTGTTGCAGAGCCTGGGCGGCGAAGGGTGCAGCCTCCTCCCGCACGACCACTTCTGGATTGCCAGCGAGCGCGTCGTCACGCTCGGCCGCGTCGGCCCCGCCGCAGGTTCGTTCCCTTCCGCCTAACCCCCAACCGTTGACCCCATCGATCGCCGTGATGTTACGCGACGGAAATGCACGAGAAAAAGCCAAACTGATGCTGCCGTGATTGGTGCGTGCAGTGGAGGTGAAGGGAGGGCTCATCAACGCCATCGCCGTGGGGGACTACCGGAGCTTCGTGCTCCGCCGCCCGCTCCTCGACTACGGGGACGCCGTCATCATGCCGGGGCTCATCGACGTGTAAGTAACAACTCCTCCGCATCAGTCCACTGAATTAATCACTGTGGTGGTAACAACTCTGAAGATAACTGACCGCCCTTTCATCGCCGCTGTTCTGCCTTCAGGCACGCCCACCTCGACGAGCCTGGACGGGCGGAGTGGGAGGGCTTCTCCACCGGCACCAGAGCCGCTGCTGCAGGTGCGAATTCGTCAGTTAGTTAGTTCAGCCACACGCCTAAGCAGTCTAGATACAACTGTCTTGTTCCCTTGAAATTAGTAATTACATTCTGATGTTGTAGATGATCCAGACATATATATGACTGAACATTTCTGCTGCTCTCTTTTTCTTTGACTTGGACTGAGATTGGAGTTAGCAGGAAGTGGTAAATTAGCTGCATACGCTCTTGCTCCATAACTCTGCGAATTCTTTCGTGTTTCAGGTGGCATAACAACGTTGGTGGACATGCCTCTCAACAGCTTCCCTTCAACGGTTTCTGCAGAGACCCTCAAACTGAAGGTTCGGAGGGTCTATGGACGTATAATTATTTCAGTAGTAGTAGTAGTAGTAGTAGTAGTAGTAGTAGTAGTAGTAGTAGTAGTAGTAGTAGTAGTAGTAGTAGTAGCAGTAGTAGTATATAACCCCTGCATGATATTTCCCAGCTTCTTCCGTGATTAACACTGACAATACTTGCACGCTTGATTATCAGCTGGATGCAGCTCGGGATAAACTATATGTCGATGTAGGTAAGTGGCACAATTCATTATCATGGAAAAGTAGCAATGTAAAATACTTGATTTTCTATAGGGAAAGTAAACTTTTAAATCTAAATAATGATCCATCTCAACCTGCTTCATGCCCAGTTGTGGTTTCTGAACATATCTGACTTGCTTACTCTTCTCATATAGGTTTTTGGGGAGGCCTTGTACCAGAGAACGCCTTGAACCCAAGTAAACTGGAGAGCCTACTAAATGCAGGAGTGTTGGGACTTAAGGTTTGTTTCTCAACTAGTACAGCATGCTTCATTACTTCTGGTTCACATCATCGTCTCCTCTGTTTCTTCTTTTCTTGACTAAACACAAACAGACAATGGAAGGAGAAACTGACTGTATTTTTTTATAGTCTTTTATGTGCCCATCTGGTATCAATGACTTCCCCATGACAAATTCAACTCACATCGAGGTGCGCTGCTATATTCTGTTATGTTTTACTCCGCATCGACAAGATTTTAGTAACTCTGCTTCTCCACTCCCTAAAAGGCTAAAAGAGGCCAGTGTCCTGTTTTGACAATGTAGGAGGGCTTGGTTACATTGGCAAAGTACAAGAGGCCCTTACTTATCCATGCAGAACGCATACCGGATGTCGCCAGTGATGAAGACCTCAATGCCGAACTAGATCCTCGATCTTACGCAACATATCTCAAGTCTAGACCACCGGCATGGTAATTTTCATTGTGCCAAATGTAATTGGATACTACTCTTTCTGAGCTGGAGAGTGCACATGCTTTATTTAAGTGTACAATTCAGAGTTAATGATTTACAGAGATCCACTAATTAATACGATCTTTTATACCCAGGGAGGAATCAGCTATTAGAGATTTGAAACGTGCCATGAAGGACACGGAGGTGGGGGGTCGGTCAGAAGGAGCTCATCTTCACATTGTTCATCTCTCAGATGCAGAAACTACCCTTGAGCTTCTGAAGGTGTGACGACATACTACTAGCTTAACTTTCATTCTCCCGTTCTCTGGTCAGCATGTTACTGATAACTTGGTGCTTGTAGGATGCGAAACACAGCGGCGCAAGAGTCACCATAGAAACCTGTCCACATTACCTCGCATTTTCGTCTGAAGAGGTTCCAGATGGAGATACTCGTTTCAAGTGCTCCCCTCCTATACGCCATGCCGCCAACAAGGAAAATCTCTGGGAAGCTCTGCTTGTATGCCATCTCTTACCCTTCCCAATTCCAACTTGCTGTAGCCTTGTGATCAACAGCTCTAGGCAGGTTAACTTCTGCATGAATGAATGCTAGGATGGGCACATCGACATGCTCAGCTCGGACCACTCGCCGTCGACTCCCGATCTCAAGCTGATGGAGGAAGGCAATTTCATGAAGGCATGGGGAGGTATATCGTCTCTGCAGGTTAGTTTCCTGAGCAGTTTGCGTAAGCATGTACATTCCAGAAGAATCGTAATGATAAACTATTGCATACAGAACATATGACAATTCACTGTCTTCTTGACTTTCACATATTTCTGCAGTTTGTCCTCCCTATAACATGGTCACATGGGAAAAAGTACGGGATCACTCTGAATCAGCTAGTCTCGTGGTGGAGCGAGAAGCCTGCCGAGCTCGCAGGACAAAAGAACAAGGTAACCACTATCCAGTACATCTCAGGATGCAGAGGACTTTTTAATTGTATTACCATCTTAAACATGAAACATTGCCTACAGACTTCTTAAATTGTTTCATTTATCTTAAACACGAAAACACCGCCAACTAAAAGTTATGTGTAGTTATTTTACCATCTTTTGTTAGATTTTTTTTCTGCTGGCTCACTTGAGACTTACATGCATAGAATATTTGTGTGCTCTCCCAAAGTACATTGTAGATTGGTAGTAGTTGGTTTGAAATCATACAACTCAAGTGCATCTCTGGTTTTGTGCAGGGGGCCATTCTGCCGGGTTACCATGCCGACATTGTGGTCTGGAAACCCGAGGCGCAGTTCCATTTGGATGACAGCCATGCCGTATACCACAAGCACCGGGTACGCTTCCTGACCCCCAAAAAAGAACCTTCATACTGTCCCAACAGTTTTGTCAATTTGAGCTGAAACCAGACTGATGTCACATTTGTTTGCAGAACATCTCGGCGTATCTTGGGAGAGAGCTATCTGGCATGGTCCTGTCGACGTTCGTCAGAGGGAACCTCGTGTTCGCCGAAGGCAAGCACACCGGTGCTGCTTGTGGTGCGCCGATCCTTGCTAAGTAATAATGTAGAGTTACCAGTTGCTGATTTGTAGCGTATATGATCGTGTGCGCTGTGTATGCCGTTTTGTAGCGTCTCCTTGTGCATAATTGAATCCATAGCATCCCCATCATTATTGTATACCCATCCATTCATTGGATTGCACTGCATTCTGCCTCACTTGGACAGCACAGTGTAGGACATCTGAATCTTTTCTCTGAAATGTTCTGATAGATATACTCCCTTCTATTGTATTCCGTATGTGTATAAGTACAATTATCACAATATGTCAAAAAGAAGAACTTACTTCTACTACCTTTATGTTCCTAAACTATATTCAAATTCACTCCTTCTGCTGTATTCGAATTTGTAGAAGCTCAAGCACCACAGGGTGCACAAACGTACTGATGTGCGTTAAGCCCCCTAGGAAGCGTATTTCAGTGGTACGTGAAGCCGTCTACGAAGCGGCTTCTACGGTTGAACTTTGGATAAGGCTAAACGCAGCCGCGCGTTCGGGCCAACTCCCCACCTCCGTTTCCGGCGGGAAGCGGAGACCTCCGGCCCCATTCCGATGGCCATGGCTGCCACCACCACCTCAAACCTCACCTCTCTACTCCCGTCCAGACTCCCCTCTAGGGTTTTCCTCCGCACCCTCCTCCTACGCACTCCACGCGCTCCGCCGCGACGCTTCAGGACGGCCGCCGCCGCCGCCGCACGAACCCTCGCATCCCCCGCCCCGTCGGAAATCCCGGAGGTGGCCGAGGAGCTGCGGCTGGAGACGGAGTCCGCGCTGGAGTGGGGCGGTGTGTGCGCGCGGCTGGCCGACTTCGCCGCCACCACCGCGGGCCGCGCCGCTTGCGCGGAGGGCCGGGTCCCCGTCGGCCGGAGCCGGGACGAGAGCGAGCGGCTGCTCGAGCAGACCGCCGCTGCGGTGGCGTTGCTGTCGTCGTCGGCGCCGCTGGATTTCGGGGGCGTGGGCGATGTGTCCGCAGTCGTCACCGCGGCGGCCCGGGGCCGGCTGCTCACCGTGAGGGAGATATGCGGCGTCGGGCGTAGCCTCCGGGCCGCGCGCGGGGTGTTTGAGGAATTGAAGGGCTTCGCCGAGGAGACGCCCGATGGGAGGTAAGAAGGTTGGTTCAGCCTAGTTGTTGTGTGTAAATGGAATCAGAACTAAAATATATATGTACTACTCACTGATTTGATAGAAACACAACATCAGTTAATTCAAGCTAGTTTTTTGAAGATTCTAGCTCGTAAGGTTTGTTTGTGCAAGTGCATTCAAGTTCGGCTGAAATTTTGAATGCAGTGCCCCTTAAGGAAAATTCCCAGTTAACCAAATCAGCCTGCATTGCATAATTATACATCTTAAGATATTCAGTTGAGAGATGGCCGATGGGAGGTAAGGGGGTTGGTTCGGCTTAAGGGTGGAAATGGGATCGAGCTAAAATGTACTGTAGTGATTTGGTAGAAACACACATTGCTGAATTTGAGTTAGTCCAGTGAATATTGTAACTCATAAGGTTTATCTGTGCAAGTAACATGAATCTGTGCAAGTATCGAGTTGTGCACATTAGCTTGCATTGCATAACTTTACTGATGGCATAAGATCTTAAGATTTTCTTGTTGATTCATGCCCCTGCAGCTACTCTCCCCTTCTGGATATTCTGCAGGACTGCGACTTCTTGACAGAACTTGTAAAAATGATAGAGTTCTGCCTTGACTCCAATCTTTCGATGGTCCTTGATCAGGCCAGCGATAAACTAGGAACAATCCGCAAGGAAAGGAGGGCGAACGCTGACGTGTTAGAATCCCTGTTGAGAGATACATCCACGAAGATCTTCCAGGCTGGTGGGGTTGATAGCCCTCTAGTCACTAAGCGCCGCTCTAGAATGTGTGTTGGTGTTAAGGCTTCCCACAAGCATTTGGTCCCCGGTGGAATTGTTCTGAGCTCCAGTGGCTCTGGCGCGACGTATTTTATGGAGCCAAGAGATGCTGTCCAGCTGAACAACATGGAAGTGAAACTCGCAGGTGATGAGAGAGCTGAGGAACTGGCAGTATTGGGCTTGCTAACTTCAAGAATAGCAGATTCCCGGATGAAGATCAGGCATTTGATGGGGAAAATATTGGAGCTAGACCTAGCGTGTGGTAGAGGTTCATATGCCCTACAGATAAATGGTGTGAGGCCAGCCTTCAGTGACAGGGACAACAGTAGTCAATTGGATCCAAGCAGCGCATGTTCAGTATTTATCGAGGGCATTCAGCATCCTTTGCTCCTTGAGCAGTTTCTTGGAGTCATGGAGGAATCAGCTTCTGAAGTGGGGAATGGACAGCTTTCTGAAGAACACAGTGTCTCTGCAATGCCTGTTCCATTGGACATGCATGTGAAGACTGATACTAGGATAGTTGTGATCTCTGGACCCAACACTGGAGGCAAAACCGCTACTATGAAGACCTTGGGATTGGCCTCTCTGATGTCAAAGGCTGGAATGTTCTTCCCAGCCAAAGGAAGGCCTAGGCTTCCGTGGTTTGATCAGGTTCTTGCAGACATTGGTGACCACCAGGTAGTTTCTGTCTTTTGAAGAGAGTCTCTCTAATCACTTGCGGGACAAATATGCTTATTGATGCAAATTGTTTTCTGGATTGAAGTCGCTGGAGAATAGCCTCTCTACCTTCAGTGGGAACATATCACGTCTTCGCAAGATTGCACAAGTTGTATCAAAAGATTCTCTTGTTCTTATTGATGAGATTGGCAGCGGTACTGATCCATCAGAAGGCGTATCCCTTTCAACCAGCATTTTGAAGTATCTTGCTAGTAGACTAAACCTGGCCATCGTGACAACCCATTATGCTGATCTAAGTCGTCTCAAATCTGTTGATGATCGTTTTGAGAATGCTGCAATGGAATTCTGTTTGGAAACTCTGAAACCTACATATCGAATTTTATGGGGCAGTACTGGTAACTCAAATGCATTGAGCATTGCAAAGTCAATTGGTTTTGATCAGAAAATACTTGATCGGGCACAAGAATGGGTCGAAAAATTATTGCCTGATAAACAAAAGGAACGTCAAGGTTTACTTTACGACTCTCTACGAGACGAACGAAACCTTTTGGAGTCTCAGGCAAATGAAGCAGCATCTGTTCTTTCAGATGTTGAGAATCTTTACAACGAGGTACAACTCTCTTACTACCTGTTTTAACATTTGCATTGTATTTCTTCGAAAAGGTATTTCCTTGTGCTTTCACTTGAAATCTTACTAGGTAATAATTGATCATCCAGATTCGTTCAGAAGCCGATGACCTAGATAACCGAGTAGCTGCTTTGAGGGCAAGCGAGTCTCAGAAGGTACAACAAGAGTTGAAGTTTGTGAAGACTCAGATGGACCTAATAATCAAAAACTTTGAAGTTCAACTTCAGAATTCAAAACTTGAACAGTACAACTCAGCAATGAGGAAAGCAGAAGCTGCTACTGCTTCACTGGCTGCTGCCCATCAGCCAACCGAGTTTACTTTCAGTGACGATGAAAACAAGAATTCTTATATTCCACAAATTGGAGACAAAGTGTATGTTGAAGGATTGGGAGGGGGAAGTACGGCTACTGTTGTTGAGATACGCAGTGAAGATGGGAGCTGTATTGTTCAGTATGGAAAAATAAAGGCTCGGACCAAGAATAACAAGATGAAGTTGGCCCAAAGAGACACCAAGGAAACAGCAGCTTCTTCGGTACAAAGAAAGGTGGGCTTTGCATCTGCTCTATAATAGACCATCCACTTAGATTTATTTTACTAGTTTTAGTTTTCACTTAGCATGCAACATACTCCCTCTGTTCCATAATTCACCACGACAAGAATTATGGAACGGAGGGAGTAATAGTTTTGGTATATTCTAGAAACCTTTTTATAATGTACCCACCTTCATAGTTTATCTGCCAGTACATTTTATCTAGATAACTCTGAAAATAATCAATGGCGTCTCTTGACTGTTGTGGCTGCCAAATGATACGCCAACTGATATTTTGCTGAGACACTCACGCGCGTCTAGGTTGTGCTCAGAGCCTATTCAAGTATGTGTAGGCTGAGCCGGATAAGCATGTCTGGTTAACACTCATCAGTTGGCCCAGAGTTCACTGTTCTTCGTAGACATTGGGTGTGTTCTTGGGCTGCTGGTTCCTTCTCAGTTCTAACCAGCTGAGCAAATCTGGGTTAGAGATAGGCTAGTCACTAACGTATCCAGTTTCTCGATATAGGGACTCAACTTTAGGCTGGCATATATTGTCCCTTTTTATTGAGTTTGGCTGGATGACCCGTTAGAGTGATATCAATATCATGTGTTCCCTAACAGACTGGCCATCGTCGTTAGAACCACACACTGATGGCTTATCTACCATCCTACTTTATGTCGGCGCACTCCCCGTCCTACACGTGGCGTGTTAATATGGCATTTCAGGGAAACCGGGTTAGCTCGAGCCCTACAGGATGCATTGAATCTGACTTGCTGGTATTGATATGATTTCGGCTTTAGTTCGGGTAGATGCAGCAACAAGCGCTCCGCTGGCCAGAGACCGGTCCATGCAAGCTAAGCTAGACTGGTGCATGCATCCACCTTAACTGAAGTGCACTGTGACACTACATAGGCAAGCGCATGATTGGAGTGGTCAACATTGTCTATTATCACGGCCTGTTTTTAATCTTGCCCGTGGTGGGACCAGTTGTCCTCCTTGATGTTCTCCTTCTGATGATATAATTTTGCTCCTGCGCTGTCAGGGACGAACGCTGAAGCGGTCTCCGGCAGAGGCGACGCAGGGCGGCAGCGTCTCGTTTGCCCCGGCCATGCAGACGTCGAGGAACACGGTGGATCTGCGGGGGCTGCGGGTCGCGGAGGCGTCCCACGAGCTCCAGATGGCCATAGACGGGTGCCGGTCTTACCAGGTCCTCTTCGTCGTCCATGGCATGGGCACGGGGGCTGTGAAGGAGTGCGCGCTCGACATCCTCCGCAGCCATCCCCGAGTGGCCAAGATCGAGGACGAGAGCCCCCTGAACTACGGCTGCACCGTCGCCTATATCGAGTGAACAAACGGGTCGCCCCGCTCCATTACAAAGATACGGCACAAACAGTTGTACATTCCAGATGATCATCATACAGAACAGACATGGAACTACACAGTAGGGGCGGGCACACATGCAATGCAATCGAAATTTTGAGGCCCTCTCCAGATACTGATTTTTTGCTTCACCGGTTTCTGAATTCCCACTCCCTCGAAACCGGCCTGAAGCAAGACAGGTGAAACAGGAAGGGCAGGTCGTTGCCGGGACAGGGATGGCCCAGGAATGAATAGATACTATCGTGGCGTGGTGGTCATTCTGGTGGATATACGATCGTGTGGGCAACGGATTCATGCACGCACATGTGGATCAGAGCCTAAACCTGTCCTACAAAATCGGAAAATTTGACAAAATTAACCTTTTTTTGAAACTTCAGCCAAAAATAACCCTTTTTTGATTTTTTTTTCGAAAACTAACCCTTTTGTGTGTCTCCCGCCACTGCGGCGCCACACCTCTGCCAGCGGGGCACGGCGGGCCCCAACCTTGGTTAAGTAGCGCCGGCGTGTGGAGCGCCACACCTTCATGTGTGGCGCCGGGGCTTGGGGCGCCACACCCGCGACCAAATCGAGCCCGAGCCCGCCCATACACGCACGCTCTCTATTCCTCAGGAACTCGAACAGAAGAAAAGGAAGAAGAATGGAGGCGGCGGCGGCTCCCCCTCTCCCCTGTTGACCCCCCCTGGCGGCGGCGGCTTCCCCCTCTCCCCTGTTGAATCCCCCCCGCCAGCCGACCCTCTTCTCCCTCTCTCTCATTTCTCCCCTGCGGCGGCGGCTCTCTCCCTCTCAAATCCGCAACAAAACCGGCCGGATCCTTAGGGATTTCGTCTCCCCTTTGTTCCTCAAGGTAAGCTTCTCCGTTCCTCTCAATTTCATCCAGTAGGTCTTTCGTATTTGTCCCGTTTTTGGAACCCTAGGTGAAATTGTAGTTCATCCTAGATTTCGAAATTAGTATGGCATGAGGCTATTTTTTTATCCTTAGCATTTGTATGGCACTTGTAATGGTTTGTTAATCATGTGGAGTGTTTATTTAATTTTTTTGAATTAATTTGGTATAGATGTGTATATGAGAACCATGTGTATGTGAGGTGTATTTGTGGATGTAAAATTGGTTAGCCAATGGATGTGGATGTAAATTTTATATATGGTGTATGTGTGGATGTGGTAGATGTTCTATATGAGGTTGAAATGAATATTGAAATTTCTATCTCTTACTAGTGGTGGTTTTTTAAAATATGTAGGATGGAACTTCTCGAAGAACAATATGATAAGAAGCACCGTGCGAAAAAGATTGCGGAGGGAAAGGTAATTTGTAATGTTTTGCATATTTTAGATGTTAGTTCATATTTCTATTCGGCATGGACATTGTTGTTGTAACTTGTAATTATTTTTTTAGGTACTTGCCCCCTTCGTCTTCGGTCTCACGAGGCCTCCTTGCAAGTTGGTGAGAAGGGCATGCCGTACGACGAGAGGTACACCGAGTACATCGAGAAGCTTGGACTCCTTCCATTCATCCAGCTCGTGTCTCGGTCCACGCCAAATTTCAATCCTTCGGCCATCACTGCTCTTGTTGACCGTTCATCCCTTCCGAAGGCTGGTTCTGGCGGCAGCTGCAGCTGTAGCGGTGGCGGTATCTCTCTGGCGGTAGTACCGCCTAACCCAGCGGTACTACCGCTGCCTGGGTCTTTTCTCCTCTTCCTTCTTCTCTTCCAAGCCACCGTCTTGGCATCCCCCATTCCTCTTGCACCTTGGTCATCCTCCCGTGTACAAGTGCTCGTCATGACATACCTAACAAGGCAAATGGAAGAATGGTCAAGTAGTATAACGTCCAAAGGTGACATATGGTGAATAACATAGTGGAATGAGTTCACCTTTGAGGTCCATGGTGACTTGTGAAGTGTTGAAGGTCTTGACATGGTGATGGTCGTGATCCGGGCTACATCAGCCCCCTTCTACGGCGCCACACAATTAAACTTTTCTGAAAGTTTGTCAACAAATGGAAACAACGTCACAGTGCAACATAATCGATCACACACAGATACGGCACAATAAAGCACAGATATGAAAGTCCACAACAGGGTTCAGACAAACTAAATGTTCTTGACATTACAAGGTTCCCGCAAATTAAATGCCCACGACATTACAACAAACCCAAAGTCCACGACATTACATTGTCCCTACTGAGTAAGACGTGGATACTTGCCCTTGCGCCTCGCTGGTCTGGTTCTGCTCGTTCCTCCTCTTGTGCACGGCGATCCCTCTCACGCCTTCTCGCATCCGCCTCCTCTCGTGCATGGCGAGTACCTTCACCTTGTCCTCCCGCCTCCTCTCGTGCACGGCGAGCCCTCTCACGCCTTCTCGCATCCAATTCCTCTTGTGCTTCCCTCTCACGCCTTCTCGCATCCAACATCCCTTGTGCACGGCGAGCACCTTTAGGTTGAGCCTCCTCTCGTGCACGGCGAGCACCTTCACCTTGGCCTCCCGACCCCTCCCTTCCAAGTTCGGCCTCAAACGCCGCCCACGCCTCATGGTACCTTCCATCCTCTAACGGCCCCTCCCTTGCACGTTCCGCCTCCCACGCCTCCCTTGCAACACGTGCCTTCTCAGTCTTCTCCCACCTCTCCATCTCGCGGAGCATCATTTCGTTCTTACCTCTAGTGCCTCAATTTTCGCTTGCTCATTCTCCTTCTTGGCCCGCTCCTCTTCACGATCTTTCTCCCAGAATCGCTCCCACGCCTTGTCAGTCATATTTTTTACCTCCCACCGGTAGAGGCCAGTTTGCTCAAAGTCTATCCACCGGTAGTATTGGCAAATAGGTGGAGGTGACTGCAAACATAATAGCGAGTCAAAACATGTAACTGGATAAAGATAAATTCTTTACAAGAGAGGCGGAGGAGACATTTACCCACGGACGCTCAATAATATTTGTTTGCTTCGGCTTGCGTTTTGTTTGCTTCGACTTGTTTTTTGTTGGCTTCGGCTTCTCCCAAGCATAGTTCGGGCACATCCAGAACCTCCTTCCTCTTCTATCGTCCCAATCGCTGGACTGCTTCATCTTGCAAACGTCACCACACCACAAGTCGGCGCGTGCCCGACTCGACTGTCAATGCTGTGTTGCCATGCCACCGGCTTCTCCTTCAGATCGGAACAGTCCATCCCTACAAAATTGCAAGTTTAAACTTAGTTGACAGTAAAATGGAACAATTGAAAATAAGAAATAACAACCAAATAAATTTCAGTCATACCAATCATCTACGTCTACCACCTCTACCGCCACTACGCCTACCCCCTCGTAGCTCGTCAAACATTGATGTACGCCTACCGCCACCGCGACCGCCACGATGAGAATGACCATGTTGGCTACCACCATGGTTGCTTGTGCTACCACCGCCACCGCCATGTTCAGAATGACCAAGGTGGCTTGTGCTACCACCGCCACCGCCATGTTGAGAATGATCATGGTGGCTTGTGCTACCACCGCCACCGCCATGTTGAGGATGACCATGTTGGCTACCACCATGGTGGCTTGTGCTACCACCGCCACCGCCATGTTGAGAATGATCATGGTGGCTTGTGCTACCACCGCCACCACCACCGCCACCATGTTGGACACCTTTCGATCTTTTGTTTCGACTACAACCTCTAGTGTTGTGCCCACCACCATTGCATTCTCCACAACGGGCAGCCACACGAGGCTCCTGAAAATGTTGGTTGCCCCACTCTCGGAGACCTCCTGCACCCCATGCGTCCATGTCATTTCTAAAACGTTTTGTCTTCCGTCTTCCCCGTTTCGTCACCTTCAATATTGGATCGGGCCATAGTTGAATGCCATGATATTCTGGCCATTGTGATTGGTCAAAGTAAGGTTCAAATCTTCCCGCCCATGTCTCCTTGGTAGCCTCGATCGAGTACTCGGACAACCTAACCGGATCAACGTATCCCACCTTTCTAATGCGTGCCGCGGTCCGCAAGTGCGAGCAAGGGAGATGAAGCAACTGAGGCCTTTGGCACGAGCACAAACATTGCTTTAGCAAGACTTTGCACGCACGCCCTCCGTGTTGCACACCACCTACCGTGGTGCCTCCTGGCTCATTGACTTGGTAAATCCACTCGTTGTTGTCAAAACATTGGGCTGTATTGGTCTCCGCCTTCCTTAACTGGTATGCCATCCATTTGTCTGCTTCAGGTGGATACTTGTACTTCTTCTTGTGCTTGTTCTTCCCTTCCATCTGCTCAAACGTTTCCTCACTATATTTTTGTAAATACTCATTCAACTTGTCGAATGTGTATTGAACTATTGCTGTCACGGGCAACGCACGGACTCCTCTGAGCACATTGTTGAAACATTCTGCCATGTTGCTTGTCATGTCACCGTACCTCCTACCGTCGGTGTCAAATGCTCTAGTCCACTTGTGCCTCAGAGACGCATGCCTATCTAGGAACTCTCGACCCCCCGGCGATGTGAGAGTTAGCAATCTGTTGTACAATCTCACAAAATGCCGCTCGGTGAAAGCGAGACAACAATCTTTTAGATCATCAGATAGCTCCTTATTTCCGCATGCCCTATAGAAGTTGGACACAAAATGCCTCATGCACCATCGATGGTGCAAAGGAGCATGCCCGGGAATATCAATCTCCACCGCATTGAGTATGCCTTGGTGGCGGTCCGAGATGACACATACCTCTCTTTGAGGCTCAAATACCTTTGTTCTCACTAGACCCATGAACCACTCCCAGTTGTCCTGGTTCTCCGCCGTCACCAAAGCAAAAGCCAACGGCAACAACCGGTCGTTAGCATCATGAGCTACGGCAATCAAAAGTGTGCCCTTGTACTGGCCTGTCAAGAATGTGCCATCCACGGAGACAACCGGTCTACAATGCTTGAATGCCCTTATGCATTGCCCGAAAGCCCAAAATGCACGGCCAAAGACACGGACGGTTGCACCGTTGTAATCCCTAGTCTTTTGGCCAAAGGGCTCCACACACGTAACCATGCCCGGATTTGTAGCAGCCATAGCTCCCAACAATCTAGGAAGTCGGTTGTATGCTTCCTCCCAGTCACCATACAACATCTTGAATGCGGCTTGCTTGGCCCTCCATGCCTTCCCATACTTCACCGAGTAACCAAACATGTCTTTCACCGTGTCCATGATAGCCCTCACCGTAAAAGTGGGGAATGCCTCTATGGAATTGGAAAGTCTATAGCCGATGAAATCTGAGGTTAGTTGCCGATGAATGTCCTTCGCATCTTTGTCATCATCATCATCATTGCCACTACACATGTGAGTGGACACACATTTTTTTAGAACCCATTGAGAGGTTCCCTTGATAGGTCTTGCACGCACAATCCACGGACACCCATTATGCGCGTCCTCACACTTAACCGTGTAACGCTTCTTGACATCCGAGTGAACCACTTTGTATGGTCTAAAGTACTTAACCGCATACTCCTTGAGCCATGTCTTCAATTCCAACAAGCTTTCAAACTTCACTCCCTCAGCAATACCATAGTTTTTGGGATTACGATCCTTCTTCGAAGTTGGCCTTGGTTCAAGAATTTTACTCGTGCCACCATCAACCACGGCTTTATCGGCGAGACTAAGATCACGGAACAATGGTAACCGATGATCCCGACCCACTACCTTCTTGAATATTTCGGCTTCTTTAGCAGTGAACCCATCTTCATCAACATCTTCTTCGGGACCGTCGTCATCCGAGTCCGATGCATAGCATCGGTTATAAGGGATGTCATGGTCCATGTCCTCATGCCTACAATTTGTCTCCACATCACCAATATCATTTTTATGAAGCTCATACTCCGACGCGTCGCTCTCCTCCTCCGATTCTTCATATTGGTCACTTTGAATTGGGCTTGAAGGTTGGCTCCTTTCGTGTTGGGTCATTGTTGGTTGGCTAAAATCATGTTGAGTCATTGGAGGTGGACTCGACGTTGGATAGTACACTTCATGCGCATGAGGTGACTCATTTTGAACCGGCCTCCTAACGTCATGTTCGGAGGCACACCGGTTCAAGTCAAACATCTTGGTGGCAAACAACTCAAGAGCCTTGTCTTGAGATCCCGCAACCGTCTCCTTATATGCACTCCAACACAACTCGGAGTTGAGAGGCATAGTCTTCCAACGAAGATGCATTCCAAACCCAACATTATACCTCCCTCCAAAGAAATAACATCATTTGGATCCGTCCAATTCAATGCAATCCGCACTCTCTCGACAACCTCGGCATAGCTAGGACTATGGCCAAACACCACCACTTTCTCCTCCGAGTCATGCTCCACATTGCCTTTCAAAAAGGCCTCCTTGTCCACATGATGAACACTAACCATTTTCTCCATCTAAACAAATTTACAACAACCAAAATGCATCAAATGATTGATACATTGCACTAAGCTACGCATTTCAAACAAAATCAATTTACTTATCTTAATTTTAAATCAAGTCATTATGCACTAACCCTAACTAAATCTAGCTCATTAACTACATCTAACAAAAACCCTAACCCTAACCTACAATCAACAGCCCAACACTTCATATCCATCATACCCACACACATTGACCAATATTATCAACAAATAACCACACATTTGTCCTTATATCCAAATTCTAGGGTTTCCAAGATCTACACAATGTCACCAAATTGGAAGATTTCTATTGGACAAAAACAAGGAGGATGGAGGAGAGTACCTTCTTGCACGTAGGGGAGCCGAAATCCACGGAAAAATCGCACCGAAATGGATGGATTTGAGAGGGGGTGAGTTGGGGGGAGAAAGAGGGAGAGAGAGAGGGCTGCTCGTTTAGAAGCTGGGAGTCGCGGGGTGGACACTTCACCCCGTGGCTCCACACACTTAACTCTTTCGAAGGTGTGGCGCCCCAAGCCCCGGCGCCACACATGAAGGTGTGGCGCCCCACACGCCGGCGCTACTTAACCAAGGTTGGGGCCCGCCGTGCCCCGCTGGCAGAGGTGTGACGCCCCAGGCTGGGGCGTTGCACCTGCATGTGTGGCGCCGCAGTGGCGGGAGCCACACAAAATGGTTAGTTTTCATTTTTTTTCTTTCAAAAAAGGGTTATTTTTGGCTGAAGTTTAAAAAAAAGGTTAATTTTATCAAATTTCACTACAAAATCGTGGTGGTGGGTGCAGTGCATGCACGCTTTTCTGGAGCACACTGATTTTTATATGAGGGGTGAGGTCTTCTTCTTGAAGATTTTAGTACATCCCAAACGGGCGGCTAAATACTTGTTTTAAGTTGGACCTGAAAAAGTCAGTGTCTGAGAGGATCTCCTCCAGATATTCTTATGTTGCTAGGATCCGTTGAAGAAAAGATCATGTTATTCAAAGGAGGGAGGCCTAGTTTGTTTTATGGCATCATATCACGGCCAAATTCCTGGAGCACGTACGCCTAGGCCGGTGAGGGTGGGGCAGCAGTACCCAACGGAGAAAAAAGGCCTCGGGTCTGATAGGCGGAGCAGAAATCAAACAAAAAGGGTTATTTAAGGCGCGCATACAACTGCCACACCGGACACGCACGTCCTACAGCGAGCACATGCGGCAACGCTGACATCCCGCCCCACCCGCCAGCCGGAGCACGTGCCCGCCCCCTCGTGCCGGTGTCAGAGCCGCCCTCTGGTACCTGCTTGCTGTGATGAAGCAGCGAGGATGGAAGCAGAGCTGGCCACCCCGAATCTTCTCATGCATGGTTTCATTTGTTTAGGCAAAATGAGCAGCTAATGATTCATCCATTCCATGGGAGATGAGATGAGAGGATTATAATGGCAAGGCAAGGTGACAGTTTCTTTCTCCCTCCGAGATCCCCTTTCGGCTGTCACTACTTGCCCAGCTTCCATTCATCCATCCATCTCTTCTTCTTCTTCCTCTGCCATTCCGTTGTTTCTCACTGCAGCCCCTCTCCGGCTTCTTCTTCAACCTCGCACGTCCATTTGTTTGTTGCTGTCTGCTTCCATCCATCCAAAATACCTTCCCGCCCTTCTCTTCGCATTCCGTAGTCGTATCTTGGTCTTCTTCCCGAAGGCCCCGCTGCGTCAGCGGCAGCCTCCATTGGCGCCCGTGCCGACCTGCACGAGGAGGAGGGGCAGCAGCCTAAATATAGCAGCAGTAGCTACAGTGCCGGGCTGGATACAAGAGAAAATAAAGGGGACATTTTTCTCCAAGATCCCTATTCCCCCTTCTCGTCCCCGGAGATCCTCACCGGCTGGCGGCGCTGACGGCGACCGCCTAGCCGTTCGTTTCGGCCCGGGTCGTGTAGGGAGGAAAGAGTAGTCTTGTTCTTGAGCTCGCTGCTGCAATGCGGCGGTGCGCGGCGGTCCTTGGAGAGGAATAGGCGGCGTCCGTCTGTGTGTCTGTCTCTATTGGAGCCGGAGAGGGAAGAAGATGGCCGGGCCAGAGGGTACCGGCGCGGAGGCGACGGGGGAGATGCGGTCGCTGGCGCTCACGCCCACCTGGTCGGTCGCCACCGTGCTCACCCTCCTCGTCGCCAGCTCCCTCATCATCGAGCGCTCCATCCACCGCCTCAGCAATGTCAGTACCCCACACAAACTTTGATTCTTTTTTGTCTGTTCCCATCAGCTACCTCAAGCTGCATTTTTTTCTTGTTACTCAGTTTTGTCCTCTACTTTCTTCTCCCTATTACTTTTCCTACTACTTCCTGGACTGTATGCATACTGAAATCCAACCAGAAATAAGCCAAAAGTTGTGCACGATCTCCACATGATTCCACTGTCCATTATATTTTCCTGGATAGTCCTGTTGTTGTCCCCTGCAGCGTTGCAATGAGAAACTGGACACCTTGAATCAGATTTTGAATATTCTCATAAAAAGCTGGATCAACTAACTCGTGCTGATCTTGTACTTGTCCAGTGGTTGAAGAAAACTCACCGGAACCCGCTCTACAAAGCAATGGAGAAGATGAAAGAAGGTGTCCATCTGCTGCTTATTTGACATCGTCTGCTCTGCTTAATCTTCTTGGACTGTTGTGAAATTGTAGGCTAAGTGACTAATGTTTCGCTGCGTTTTCCCTGTAGAAATGATGCTGCTTGGCTTCATATCTCTGCTTCTGGCGGCGACGTCGAGGATCATCTCCGGCATCTGCATCGACTCCAAGTACTACAACAGTAAGTTCTCCCCGTGCAGCGAAAAAGAGGTCGAAGAGTCAATGAGCGCCGAGCACGCCCTGGCCCGCAAGCGCAACCACATAGTCGACGACATTCTGCACCACTCTCTAAGGAGGAACCTTAAGGCCCAGTACCTTCATTTTCAGACCTGCCCACAGGTGTGTTTGTAAAGTTGCTGAAAATGGCTATTGAAAACCTGTCCTGAGAATCAATTCAGTGATTCAGAGGACTCCTTCGTTTGCAGGGCTATGAGTCGTTTGTTTCACATGAAGGTCTGGAGCAGCTGCACCGCTTCATATTTGTCATGGCGGTAACCCATGTCACGTACAGCTGCTTGACGATGTTGCTGGCTATACTCAAGGTATTTTTTCCCTTTTATCATGTGGATCAGTATTCTGGCTGCGTTTGTTGTATTTTGGAGGGCATGAATTGTCAAATGGTGCTTCTTTTCTGCACCTAGTATTCTTGAATTACAAAATTCTGAATATTTGTGCCTGATTTTTCGATGGCGGTAGGTGCATACATGGAGAAAATGGGAAGATGAAGCGTTTAGGGATAATCACGAATCTTTCTCCCGTAAGTGTACTTCTCTTTACACCCTTCATATTTCAGAATAAAGGACATTATACAACACTGAAACACATTCGAGTTCATGATGTGAAATGGAGCTGAGGCTTCTACTACTTTGACTATAGAACTTGAGGAGAAGCAACTGTGAAGGAAGAAATCAGTATCAGTTTCTATGACGACAATCCCTGAGATAATATGCTTTAGAAGTTCCACTTAATTTTTCAACCATTTCAATGTCTTCTCTAACTATAAATCTGCCATCAGTTTGATACTCTTTTGCTTAAAAAGTGCTTTAGAAACTCTAGCAGGGAAAACATTCTGATGCATCAATAAAATGTACTGTTCTTTTACCATTGTAGTTAGAGCAATTTCCTTGTGTTATTGGTGCTACCGTATATATTTAACCATGTTGAAGTCAAACTGCATCTGACCAATCTTCTTCTAATTTACATGTAACAGAGATTGCATATGCATCAGCAACTAGAAGGCAACCGCCAGCACTTACCAAATCATATTCGTTCCGGTTTTGGAGTCAAAATAATGCGGTCATGTGGGTGGTATGTTGGGGCAAATACTTCTTTTCCGTCAGCTGAGGCATAAAGTTCTTATTTCATGTACAGAGCCCATACATCACTGGTACTTCACTGTTATAACCATCACTTAAAGAGTTTTATTGTGTCATCATACAGTTTTGCTTCCTCGCACAATTTGGACAATCTGTTGTACGAGCTGACTACCTTATCCTCCGCAAGGGTTTCATAATGGTAAGATAGTTATCCTCGGCCATCTTGAGTGGAAATGTTATTTTGCCTGTCCTTGAGTATATAGGTGTTCGACCTTAGCTAACAGGACGATGTTCTATGTTGATTTGTTGAAATTTATGCCAAATGAGAAAGATAAACTCAAGCTACATTGAACTTGCTATTTATTAGTTGCACATTCGTGTTTCACACTTTCACTTGATAATACTTGCAGAACCACAATCTTGCACCAACATACGACTTCCACAATTATATGATACGCTCAATGGAAGAGGAGTTTGAGAAGATTGTTGGAGTGAGGTTAGTATGTCTGCGAGGCTTGCCTGCTTATGCATATTAATTGTGTTCAATTTCTTTGCACTGGAGAAATCTTTTCAGCTAACTTGATCATTTGATGCAGCGGAGTACTGTGGGGCTTTGTTGTTGCTTTCATGTTATTCAATATTGACAGTAAACTTTGAACTACCTTTCTTCCTGCAGTGATATATTTGTGTTTCCCCCTTTTATCTGACTTCTGACATGGTGATTTTGTTGCAGGATCTAACCTGTACTTTTGGATAGCCATCCTCCCTGTTACTGTAAGTCGCAGCTTGCTTCTTGTACATTTGGCAATGTAGGTAGTTTGCCCCGTAAATGTTGATGGTCTCAACTGGAATTCAAATGCTCCATAGCTTGTTCTCTTCTAGTCGGTGCGAAGCTGCAGCATATCATTGCGACTTTAACATCAGAGGGTGCAAGGCTGACTTCATATGGACCAAGGATAAAGCCACGCGATGATCTCTTTTGGTTCAAGAAACCAAAGTTTCTTCTGTGGCTGATTCATTTTGTTCTATTCCAGGTAAACTTGCATTTCTGGTTAATACACAAAAAGTCTAGAAAGATTACGCACGGAATTATACTTATGCATGCCGTGGTTTACCAATTTCTGCAGAATGCATTCGAGCTGGCCTCTTTCTTCTGGTTCTGGGTACCATTTCTGTCTCAGCTACTGTTATCAAACATTCATTTGGTTGGTACTATGAGGTGTTAACGTAGGTGTAATCATTGTGCTGCAGTGGCAATTTGGTTATGAATCATGCTTCATCAGAAACCACCTACTGGTTTACTGCCGCCTTGTATTGGGGTAAGGGTTTTGTCGAAGCTAGTACTTAATTTCTCCTTGTTGCATAAGTTTCTCGTATTCATGGTTACAATAAACCACCACAATCTACAATTTCAGGTTTGCTGGGCAGTTCCTCTGCAGTTACAGTACATTGCCTGTTTACGCGCTTGTCACCCAGGTATTCATTTGTTCACACATTCCTATTTGCGTTTCCTTCAGCGAAACTGCAGCTAATACACCGTCGCTGGTACGACAACAGATGGGATCAAAGTACAAGGCTGCCCTGATCCCGTACAGGATCAGAGAAACCATGCATGGGTGGGGCAAGGCCGCGAGGAAGAGGAGGAAGAAGCGGCGCGGCGACGACTCCACCATCCGCACTGAGACCAGCACCGTATGCTCCCTCGATTACGAGGACGAAGACGACGACGATAATGGCCATTCCGAAGATGCCACGCCACCCAGGCTGCCACCGTACCTGAAGATCGAGCTGCGGCCAATGCACGGCGGCAGCAGTATTCCGAGACCGGGTACTCCGAGCCACCATCTTCCGACTGGCATGCTGCCCGGGAGCAGCTCGACCCCGTGCGGCAGCTCCTCCCAGCACGCACTGCTCCAGCGCCAGGCCTCGGCCTCAGCCTCTGCGCCGTCGTCGCCGCCACGGAGCAGCCACGGCCGCGGCGTGACGAGGTCGGCGTCAATGCCGGGGATCGCTTCGCTGGTGACATCGACCGGCACCAGCACTCCGGCTCGGAGGAGCGACACCCATGCGTAGAACAGTACTGGACATTGTGTTACCATAGGATGATGCTGAGTTGCTGACTAATGAGTGTGCAATTCTAGGACCATAGGACGACAGAAATATACTTCATTCTGCCATGTATTTATACACGCACAGCCGAACGACTCCAAAGTCCCAATTCTACTCTAACACGAGGACACACGCGACACAAGCACCGATCCTAGCCAGACTAGTACTACAATTGATCTTCTATCTTTGTCCTAACTATCCAAACTAATACTCTAGGCTAACTCGTACATGACATGTCCAAGTCCTAATCAGACTCAAACGTGATGTGTACAGCAGCCACACAACTAAACAAGATTACTCCTAACACAGATAGCATCAAACTTTATTTCCTGAGCCAACGAACAAAATAGAATCAAACTTCTGCTTTCTGAATTAGCAAGATAGCATCAAAAGTTACATCTTACACACACACACTTCAAATCGACACAAACCAAACCAACAATGAACAAACACAGTAACTTGAAATCAGTTCAGCTCTAGCAGTTCTTCTCCGCATCGGCGAGCTTGCATTTCACCTTCTCGAATACCACCGTGGTCGCTCCGGGCTGCTCGATCTTCAGCTTGAGCGGGCAGGTGGCCTCGATCTTGCACTTGGTGTAGCGCGCGGTGTAGCTTACCTTGCGGGTCAGCGCCACCTCCAGCTCGAACAGCCCCGCCTGGCTCTCCTTCTTGTACTCCGCCACGCCGGCGTTGCCCAGTGCCACGTAGACGCTCTCCGAGCTCGTGGCGAGGCGGTACAGGATGGTCTTTCTCGGGGGATGCTTGACGCCCTTGTCGGCGACCTGCACGCGGTCGAACTGCTGGCCGTCGAACTTGTACGCGGCCTCGAACGGCTCCGTGTTCTTGATGGTCATCGCCCAGTTCGGATTGTGGACGCTCAGCGTAAGCGAGAGGTTGTACGCGAGCGCCGTCGTCGGGGTGGTCAGCAGTGCGAACCTGGTAAGCGAGGCGTCCTCAACGGTGATGGTGATGTGGCGGAGGAAGGCGTAGGCGGCCAGGAGGACGGCGAAGAGGACGATGACGGCGACGACGCCGAAGCAGATGCAGCCATACTTGATGTTGTCCCGGGTCCTGTAAGAGAAGCAGCCGCAGCACTCGTCGTCGCAGCCGCACATTGTTGGCTCCGGCTTGATTCAGATCTTGGAGGAGATTATAATGAGGACTTTGCGGCCATTGACCTGAGCTGGGTAACGATCCTGATGCTGATGGAATGGAGCAAGCGAAGTAAAGTATATGGAGGACCTGGCATGTGATGCCTGGAACTTCCTTTTATTTATTCACACTTGGGAGCATCCCACATAAAAGATACTAGTTTAGATCATCCAGTTCGGCAACTTCCCAGTACACCCGACCCGACGACTTGACTCAATATTGGTCTTTGTTTTGCCACAGCTGTCAGAGATCGGGTTCCCTTCCTTAAATTACAGAGAGTGAAACAGAGTAAAGACCCTTGCGTCGGATATTCCATCCACATACTTCACCACAAGAAAAGAAGAGCAAGAGGGAAACCCATAGAGCCAGAGGTGTTTTGAGGTTTTCTTTTTTAGGGAAAAGGAGTTTTGAGGTGGTTTGTTGGGTATTATCCCGGCGAAAACTGGTTAGATTGCCCGAGCTCGCTTGCACCCGAAACTTGCACTACAGCAAGCATCACAGGCTCATTTAAAGCACTAGGTAGAAAAAATTGTACACATATTTGCTGGGCGTATCAAATACCTGTACAGATCACAACACAGTTGGTCGCGGTCATTTTATTGTGTCAGCAAACTCAGCGTTGTCCTTCATGGCGGCGTCTCGGAGTTGGTGGCAATGTGTGCCTGCCGATCTTTCAGATCAGTGGCTGTAGGTTTCATGGATGGTGTCGGCGAGGCGGCGGCGGCGATTCCATCAGATGGGTTTTTCCTCTTACTTTGTCCCCGTTGCTGCGGCCTTGTCTCTGACGCCATGGTGGAGCAGAGATGATTCGTTCAGGAGTACGTGCAGACGGTGGTCTGCACTGGTGACAGCTGGAAGATGGTACACCTTGTGGTGGGTTCGTGGTTGGAGGCTGAAGGTTCTGGTTCCCTACTTCGACATCGTCGTGCGGGAGTGTCAGTGCTGAAGTTCGATGGCGTGTCCGGGGTCGTGCTGCCCCGGTCTGATCCTTTCAACGGCAATGGTTTGTCCTATGTCAAACTATTTTGGAGGTCCGAAAAGATGATGATCAGCGATGGAGCCGCGTCGAGTCGGGTGAAGAGGTGATCTGCCTATTTTTTATTTGGTGACTACTACGGTGATGCCGAAGAAGATGGATAGGCGTTGGTTTGTCACATAGATTTATCCTATCTTTTTAGATTTGTGTATACGTACTTTACTTTGTATCTCGTATTTTATTTATCAATGGAATCATATTACCATGAAAAAAAAACTCATTCATGGACCCTTATCTCGCAAGTAACAGGAATTCCTGTTCCATGGCAACGCGGTAAAAATCGGACCACCGCGCGCGTCCCTATCTCCACCACATTCTCCCCATCGCCTTTTTCAACGAGCCATGACCCAAACTCTAGCTAGCTCGTCCCCGTCGACGGCGATGAAGGTCTTTTGGCCGCTGTCGTGCACAATTGTGGCAACAGACGGAGATCGCCTAAATATATTGGGATCTCGATCGTCGAGTCATTCGTGGCCGGCCGGGCTGGCAACTCATACTCAATCGTCGATGCATTGCGATGTCTTCCGTTCCTATCTCACATGCAGGGTGCCGCCGGATCTGCGTGACGACCCTGCCTATGCGTACGGCTCAAACCTGTGCGTCTGAGCATGACGAGCATTCCCGCTCCTATTTCGCGACGTGAATATTTTTTTAGCATGAACATTTCATTGAACCATCATGCATGAATATATTTTTTAACCTCATGAGTATTTATTTTAGTTGATACATAAAAAATAGAACCGTATGAACTACTCTTTTGGAGCCGGTGAATATTTTTAGAAGCTATGATACTTTTGAATCCTTTTACTGGAACCGGTGAAAATATTTTCTAGTGCGTGAACATTTTCTTGAATCATGTGAAAGCATTTGTTTTCAACCCATGAATGTTTTTTGGACTTTTTTCCTACTCCCTAGAATATTTTAGAAGCTCATGTTTTCGTTTTGGACATGTGAACAATTTCAGAACACCGAGCATCTTTTTTGTGAACCACGAAAAAGTAATTTAGAAACCATGAACTTTTTTGAACCCCACAACTATCTATTTAAACCCTTAACATTTTTTGAATCCACGTGAATATTTTGTTGGAACTGACAAGTATTTTCTAACCCGTGAATATTTTTCAGAATCACGTGGAACTATTTCATAACCCTCTGAATGCTTTTTTACCATGATAAGTTTTAAAAACCATGATTTTTTTGAACCATCATGAATATAGTATTTTACCCCCCATAAAAATAGATCATGTGAACTATTCATTTAGAACCAAAGAATAGTTTTACAACCGGTGATATTTTGAACCAGTAAACCTTCTAGAATTGAACCTTTTATTGGAAAGGTGGAACTATTTTTCAACACGTGAAGAATTTCTGTTTTAAGCCCACAAATATTTGTTGAATCCGTCAAGTTCATTTACCCCCATAATATATATTTTACAAACCTCATGATTTCCTTTTGAACATGTGAACATCTTCTAAATTCTGTGCAACTACTTTTTTGAACCATGACCAATGTTAACTTTTTTTTAAACCGCACAAATATTTATTTAAACCCTTAACACTTTTAAGAACCATGTGAACTTTTTATTGGTACCGTGAATTCCCGTGAATATTTTTTTGAATCATGTGGAAGTATTTTCTTACCCCGTGATGCTTTTTACCACGGGCAAGTAAAAAACGTGAACATTTTTTGTAACCGTGAATATATTTTTAACCTAATTAATATTTATGTAATTTAACCCATAACAAATATAGAGCCATGTGAAGTATTTTGAACTAGTTAATGTTTTCCTGAATTGAGTGAAAGTATTTTTCCTACCCCATAAATGCTTTTACCATGACAAGTTTTAAAAAACGATGAACAATTTTTTGAACAGCGAATATATTTTTAACATCATGAATATTTATTGAATTTGACCCAGAAAAATAGAATCATGTGAAAAATAGAACCAGTGAACATTGTTAGAAGCGATGATAGTTCGAAACGAGTGAACCTTATACAGTTATACTGGAGCCAGTGAAAATATTTTTTAATACATGAATATTTTTGAACAACGAATATATTTTTTAATGTTGTGAATATTTATTGAATACAAGCCATAAAAATAGAACCATGTGAAAAATTGAACTAGTGAATATTTTTAGAAGCGATGATAGTTTGTAACGAGTGAACCTTATACTAGAGACGGTGGAAGTATTTTTTAATGTGTGAATATTTTTGGAATTTTGTGGAAGTATCTGTTTTAAGCCGAAGAAAATTTTTGAACCTATCAAAAATTTCTACCCCCTAGAATATTTTAGAAATTTAACAATTTCTCTTTTGAACATGTAAACATTTTATGAATCCCGTGCAACTATTTTTGTGGACCATGAACAAATATTTACAAAATATGAACATTTTTTCGAATCCACAAATATTTATTTAAATATTTAACATTTTTTGGAACCACGTTAACATTGTATTTGAGCCATAAATATTTTCGGACCCCTGAATATTTTTCTGAATCCCATGGAAGTTTTTTGGACCCCTGAACTTTTTTTGAAACACTAGAATATTTTCAGAAATCACGTTAATTATTTGAACCTTTGAACATTTTCTGAATCATGTTTGCAAATATCTTTGTGAACCATGAACGTTTTTAACCGACATGAACATATTTTTCGAACACCATATTTAAACTAGTAATATATTTACACCCTGTGAAAAAAAAATTGGACACGTGAATTTGCTTCACATGGGACTGCGCGCATGCGTACTTTTTGATCCGACGTAGGTACATGTTGTCCCTGTCTTCGCATGGGACTTGATTTCCTCACCACAGCCATTTTTTTTAACAATGTCCTGTTTGTTTAAATTTGCAAAGTGATTCAAAACAGGACACGCTATGTTGTTATGAGCTGGATTCCTGCATAAAAGAGTAGGGTGTGAGTCTAAATATCGCAACGCCTGATGTGCACAATTATGAGTTATTCTGTTTGTGTTCGCACTGATGCTTGCAGAGGCTGGAGGCTATTTTCGATTTGCATCACCAAGGGCCTGATCTCCCAAAGCACAGAGGAATGAGCAATGGTGGGAGCTAGGACTGAGCTTGCCACACTGCTATTATCTGTGAAGAAACCTGCAGATAAAACTTTCAGATGTACTGCCATGTCCGCTGCAAGTATAAGTGCTTTGCTTTCTGCAATAGGAACTGATGGAATATTGTGTGCTGCTGCAAACACAAAGATGTCAGTACGGCCGTGTTGCTCTGGCCAGGTTGCAAAGATGCCTAACCCGGCCACAGAAGCTTCTCCATTGACAGGTGGTTTCCAAGCTGCATCAACATAAATTCTGGGACCTGCAAGAAAACAGAAATCCTTGTCTTGGAAGGGCTTTGATGTTGGGGTCATCGCTTCATGTAAGGGTGTCGGCTCTTGAGTTATTTCTTGATCCTGCAACAAAGCATTTGTGGCCATTGCAATTTGATAGGGTTTGTTCTGTTCCCTGCCAAATAAATGATCATTCCTTGATTTCCATAAGCACCAAAAAAAAGTAAACACCGTGTTTATATGTGCATGTGGATGGTTGTTGTGCAAAAGATTTTTGATTATTGCAGATATAGAATTGCAGTTTTGGGCAAGGGTATCCATTCTAATAAACCATGGATCATGAAAGCTAGCTGCTTTCGCAAAAGGACATAAGAAAAGGATATGTGTGTCGTCTTCCGCAAAAGGACATAACGCACCATCGCTGGTACGACAACAGATGGGATCAAAGTACAAGGCTGCCCTGATCCCGTACAGGATCAGAGAAACCATGCATGAGTGGGGCAAGGCCGCGAGGAAGAGGAGGAAGAAGCGGCGCGGTGACGATTCCACCATCCGCACGGAGACGAGCACCGTGTGCTCCCTCGACTACGAGGACGAAGACGACGTCGATCATGGCCATTCCGACGATGCCACGCCACCCAGGCTGCCTCCGTACCTGAAGATCGAGCTGCGACCAATGCACGGCGGCAGCGGTATTCCGAGACCGGGCACTCCAAGCCACCATCTTCCGACTGGCATGCTGCCCGGGAGCAGCTCGACCCCGCGCGGCAGCTCCTCCCAGCACGCACTGCTCCAGCGCCAGGCCTCGGCCTCGGCCTCTGCGCCGTCGTCGCCGCCACGGAGCAGCCACGGCCGCGGCGTGACGAGGTCGGCATCAATGCCGGGGATCGCTTCGCTGGTGACGACGACCGGCACCAGCACTCCGGCTCGGTTGAGCGACGCCCATGCGTAGAACAGTACTGGACATTGTGTTACTATAGGATGATGCTGACTAATGAGTGTGCAATGCTAGGACCATAGCCGACAGAAATATACTGTACATCATTTGGGGTCATGGTATGATGGTATGCAATGTTACTTTTCATGCACCAACCAGTGGAACTAAAAGTCCGAACTGAAAAGCCTGAAGTAATGAAAAGAAGGTGAAGCTTTGCCAGCTGAACTCCCTGTATCCGTGACCAGCGCATCTGCTGAGTCCCGTTATTAATAGAATCGTGTGTTCTAGGTCAAAAAAAAAAATGAAAAGAAGGTGGGCACTCCACATAAACTGTAACACGTGTGACTCAACGAGGTCTACAGGTGAATATAATGTCACATATGACTTGATAAGGCCTATATGTGGATAGAAATATGGCAAGAGCAATTTTGTGATTTTTTTTATTTAGATTGGGTATGCCCAGATTTGAATAAAAAAATGTGGAGTATACCACATCATATTAAATTTCATGCACTAACAGTAATACCATAAGTCATTAAGTTGGAATTCGAACTTATAAAAAAAAGGTAAGCAAGCAGTATGGCTCTATAATGCCTATACATTACATGGATATAAAGAGGGGAAGAATGAGAGTGGATTTTTGTAACCTGGGCTACATGGAGACTTTTTTTTTGAAAAAAATCGAAAATTACATTTTTGAGTTTCCAAAAATCGCGAAGCAAATCACAGATGTAGACAGTGTCAAGATCTACACGCGTGCAAAATTTTACCTTAAAATTCGTTGTATTTTGAACTGTACAAAACAGACAAATAAATTTTAAAACTGTGTATTGTTCACCACCCAGATACACCCATTTGTCTTTAATGTGCATCCCAAAATACAATGACTTTGGAGTTAAAAATTTGCACGATTGTTGATCTCGACAATATATACATATGAGAATGTTTTCTCGATTTTTGGAAACATAAAAAATATCGATTTCAAATTTTTGAAAAAAGGGGCACCATGTAGCCCGGGCTCCATTTTAGGTTTTCAGGGGAAGAATATTCTTTCTAGTGCCTCCGTTTCTTGATGTAAGGGTATAGTTTTTTCACCAATATTAACGCACGGGGTTGGAGAAAAACATTACTTTTGGACGTAAATTCCCCTAGGTGAACAAAGTTCGTTTAGAGGAAAAGTAAGGAAATCGGCATAATCTCTCTCTCTCTCCCCTCTCTCTCTCTCTCTCTCTCTCTCTCTCTCTCTCTCTCGATCTCGAGATGGGATTACTTCCTAAATTATTGTAACAACCTAGTGGCGGAACTGCAATACACCATATTTTTTTACAATTTTCAGCAAAAAATTATACACCTTACATTTTTTTGATAAAGAGAATATATTAATACCAAGATGATACCAAATATATACCTTACATAAAGGAAGGGTGGGAGTATTAAATTGTGAAAGCCGAAATTTAAAGCAATTTTCATGGACCAACCAGGAGAACCAAAAGTCTGAATTGATGTAAAAAAATGTGAGAAGGTGGGCAATCCACATATACTTTAATATCCATACATGTGAATATAATCTCACATATGACTCGATAAGATCTATACGTGGATAGAGAGAGGGATTTTTTTAAATTAAATTACAAAAGTCGTGTACTACACGTATGCTACTATATACTCAACTACAGAGTGTATTAGGATAATTTATCCAACCTTGTAGAAACATTCATGAACAAGTCTATGTTCAATGGACATAGATACGACTACAAACAAATGAAATATATACAACGGTAAACAACCTATAAAGGAAAAGAATTCTTACCCTTAACAAAAAAATCATAGTACTAGTCCCTACTATGCATGTGTATGTACTGGCTGCTATTGATGCTTCCCTTTTTCCTAGCATTGTTGCCGGCTAAGGGTGAAGGTTTAATGGCGCGGGCCTAGGCATCGAAAAAAACAACTACGCTTTGCCCAATATAAACCTTGTAAAAGATTCTTTACTGATTCTTCCAAACCTGGCAGGGGAGGGGGAGGGGGGGCATGGGCCCCCTCCCCGACATGTACATACATCCGCCAGTGACATCTCGCGATTTCTCTCCTCTTGGATGCCCATGAGTCGGTCTTGCATAGATGCAACATCAGAGGGTTTCAACACACCTTCTCCGCGAGGGAAAACACCCAATTCTCCATGACTGTCACATCTGGGGAACAATGGACTTCATCTTCGGAGATGCAGTGACAGAGAAAGCGTGAGCGAGAGAGGAGGATAGAGAGAGAAATATTGAGAGGATTAACATTCATGGTTTCCATTGCAAATTGTGCTTAAAAAGCCAATATTGCCACCCGTGTAAAGGAGGAAAATTAGGATAGTATTCTTGTGCATTTTTACTCATGAAAGGGTTATTGATTCTACACTAAGTGCGCACTTACGGAAGATAAAATCCATCAGCTGTTGCAGTTCTTTGTGGATGAACACATCAATGACCTTATTATTTTTGTTTTACGCTCGTACCACATGTCGACAACTCTGTATCTTGCCTACCCGCGACCTTGTCAATTGGGAAGTCATTTGTTTCCATTCTAATAATGCATAAATGGTTCCTTTTCATCCAAATGTGTGTGATTATAAAAATCATACAAATGCGGCGTAACAGGTGGCGGAGGAAATCAGAGACGGGGAACTGTCCCATGGGATGGACTTTAGCTGGGGGTGGGGAGGTTTGGGGCCTCCGCGATCTCTTTCCGTCAACCAGAGGAAGTGAAGGTCGCCTATGGCCGGAGATTGATGGGTGGCAACCGGAGATGAGCCTAAGGGGTCTCTGTTCAGGAGGGTGAGGTGGGTTTGTTTGGAGTGGGAGAAGAAAACAAACGAAGGGATACGATGGATATTTTGTTGTACTATGTAATTTGGTGGAAGGGCAAAAAAGTAAAAAGTTATGACGGGCGAGAAGAAACCTTGCTGCCTTTATTATTAGGTACTCGCTCCGTCTCAAAATAGAAGACACCCTTAAATTTGGCTTGTGTTTATGATATGTCCACAAAATTAGTATAATGATATATCAATGCAGAAAATTGTAAGACAAATACATTCTCAATCCATATATTTTAGTATATATTAATGGTTAAAATCAAGCATTAAAGATCATTATAAAAAATATAGCACGCCTTATAATTTGGGATTGATGGAGTATAAATTCCGTGCAGATATGCACAATGCAACTTTTAGGAGAAAAAAACAACATTTTAGAAATCAACGTTTCCGTAACCACAAACTACACAACATAGGCGCAATGGACCGTGCCGTTGTGCGTCTGCGTCAATCTCATCGTTTATCCACCAAATTCTGCCGTTTGCCTTTGTCACGCTCCATCCATTTGACTGATGAGACAACAACCAAGTAATCATAACTGTACATATATATGCTGGCATATATAGTACTGTACATAGCAACTAATCGGTTCCGTGGTATGTAGTAGAAAACACTTGCAACCAGTACAACCGTTAACTTGACCAAGCTAACTAAAAAAATACCGTGGTCAAAGGTGGCTCGTCGGCCACCGGAGACGTGCGGTCGCCTATGCAAATTTGCTGTTTCTGCCTAGTAATTTACCATGAGTAAAAAACAAGAAAACAAACGAGCTAGAGGAGGGCCGGAGAGACCGGACAAGCATTACGCATCGGAAATTTCTTTCCAAAATTAAGCTACGTGGGAGACTTTGTGGTTTTTGTCCAGTTTTCTCCTCTCGAGTTTGTTTTACGTGGCCATTTCGTCAACTCCCTCTGTCGTTCTCGCTCGGCCTCTATATCCTTGCTAGCCAGTTCATCGTTTCATATGCTCAATTTTTTTTAAGTGTTCCTTCTGAAATCTGAAACAAAATATGTATGTTCTACACAACTTCATACAAAAACATTTACCCTTCGATTGGTTGAATATTTTCCATGACGTACGATGGTGTCTAAAAGGATGAAACTAATGTAATATTCCGTTCAAAACATAGTTTATAGAACTTTATCAAAAGGAGGACAAGATCAAAACTGGTTTACCCATGACCAACGAACGATATTCAACAAACGTTTCTCCAAGTCCAAAATATACTCACTGAGATATAAACTACTGTTTAAACTAGATAGATAGATGTGGCACAAATAAGTGCCCAAAACCTAAGAAAAACCTTGTAGAGACTTGACTAAGTATGCATGGCTATCTAAAGATCTAATTAATTGAGCTCTAGGAACTCCTTGATGGGGTCTTGCAACTGCTCCATGACAGTCTCCCATCCATACTGCGTGGGGTTCATGTCGTCCCAGTAGAAGTACTTGTCGGCGTTCTCGCAAAGCGTGTAACGGAAGTCCGAGTCGGAGTCGCCCATCTGTCCGCAGTACCCATTGGGATCCATGCTCTGGCAGCACGGCGCCAACCTCTCGTCAAAGAAGGTCGACACCTCAGCGTTTTCACCTACATATATACATCAAATCAGAGGTTTATTACTAGTATTACGTGAAGTTCAAGGACAACGGAGCTAGCTACTGTAGTAAATAGTAATGTAGTGTACCGTTGGTGGGATCGACGATGTTGGTGAAGGCGGTGTTGAGGTCAACAATGTGCACGTCCTCCATGGCTCTGAGCAGCCTCTTGAGCTCCCTGTTGAAGACCGTCGCGTAGTGGTTGCCTCCGCGGTCGCACCTGTTGAAGCCGCTGGTGGTGGTCTGCGACGGCGTGCAGCCGACGGGGGGAACGTTGTTCACCAGGACCTTGGCCACCCCCATCTCCTGCAGCCGCTGTATGTTGGTCACGAGCTCGCTCGTGACGTTCTTGACGAAAGCGTTGATGCCGAGGTTCATGCCGGCGTCGCCGACTGTCACGTAGTCGTTGCCGGAGACGGCGATGAGGGCGACGGAGTGCTCGGCGTGCTTCCTTGAGATGGTCCCGCGCGCGATGAGGGACTCGAAGGTGTCGACCTGGTGGCGGAGGGTGGACCCCTTGTGATGCGCCTGGAAGAACGCGCTGGCGCCGCCGACGGCGAAGGTCATGCCGCCGGACTTCTTGTCCCAGGTGTTCCTCTCCGTGAGCATGTATGCGGGAGGCGCTGCGTCGAGCCCCATGATGTTTGCTGCAAGGATCAAAGGATGTAAACAAATTATTAGGATGCATGCGCAATAAATAATTAAAGATGATTAGCATGTACAAACACTTGTTAGATTAGATCGAGTACATAAAATTAGCTTAGCTAGCTAGCTCGAGACGTACCGACAAGATCAGACTGGACCATGTAGTTGGAGAAGCGGCCGGTGGGGTTCTGGCGCCCGTCGGTGAAGGAGCCGTAGGGGAAGAACCATTGGCGTGTGTCCTTGGTGACTGTGGTCGTGCCCAGGACGGGATCCACCCGTGGCTGCTGCGTGTTGCCGTTGTCGCCGAAGGAGTCGCCGAAGACGAAGAGGTGGCGGAACTTGGGACCATCATCGGGGTTTCGCCGAGACTCCACACGATGACCTGCATTACCATGCATATTGTTGTATTATTAAGAGATCGATCCAGACATAAGGATGAGAAACTAAATATGATGAGATAATTGAGCATACCGTTGAGCAGGAGGAAGAGGATGCAGATGATCGGGACGATCTTCATGGCGGATCGCCTTGGGAGGGAGCAGACGGCGGCTAGGATCGTTGGTGGTGGGATTGTCGGAGGGGAGGCGCAGGTATTTATTGAGGCCAATGTGGGTATCGTAGCATCCATGGAGACTCTGCGTGGCGTGGTGGTTTTCCTCTGGACTCTCATCGCCGACCGACCTTGCCGGCGTCGTGGTGTCTGGTGTCTGGACTCGTATGCGCGTGGCTATCGTAGCATGCATGGAGATTCATGGATGGAGATAGATTCGTGGCTATCGTAGCAAGTTGTGGACTCCATCTAGCGCCCACGTTCGTTGTTGTGGGATTCTGGCGCTTCCCTCGTTTCGCTGGACTCTCTTCCGCATGGCCACCGGCCGGAGGGAAAGGGGAGCTGGAGACGGTGACGAGTCCTCGGCTTGTCTCGCACGCATGTTCGCTCCACGGGGAAATGCGTTTATTTACATTGCTGAGAATGTGTAGAGAAAATCAGAAAATTACCAATGCGTCACTAGCTAGCTAGTTCACACTGAAATTTGGCACGTGCCGCTAGTTTTTCTTGAACTGCCAAAACGACGCTAAATTTGGTGGCTTTGTTAATTCTACACTACACCACTCGGTGCACTACGCCAGTTGCCGTTAGGCTTGGCCAACTTGTCGTATGTTTGACTCGTTTAATAACATGTGGGACCGCAGACGAGCAAGTCGTTCAGTTATCCTTACAGACGGACCCCACTATTTTTTGTGTGCGACATGGCGTATATTTTGTGTGCTTTTAAGCAATTTTGGGCACCGGCCCTCCTCTCCTCTGTCCCCTACGCCGCCGTGTCATTTAGATCACCGCTCCGGCCTTTGCTGCTGCATGTTGTTGTTCTGCACTCTTCTTTGTGTACCGCGTGATGCACAGTTGGACCACAAAAGCTTTGCTTGGGATTTGGGCACGATGGACCATGCAGGGTTGAAAATCATGGGCGGGTCGGCACATGGATAGAGCGAGCAACAAAGTTATGCAACTCGGGGCCCCGGTGAATTAGTTGTTCGTCGCCCCTGAAGGGTTAGAAATGAAACATCTTTTTAAAATTTGTTTAGCGTTTCCGATCTGTTAATAACCGTGGGGATTTGTGCCGCCAACCATAGGAAGTCAGACACATCTGAATTTTTGCTAAAGATTCAACATGGGTATCAAAATGAAACTTTGCCCGGTGATACAATTACATTTAGCACCGGTATTGATCATCGACTAACTGTAGATGTAGCGGAACTAACTTTGAAAGACTTCCGCATGGAATTTGATAAGTTCTTCCGTGTGCAAAATGAGTATGGCCACATATTATGACAACAATTTAGAAACTTTCATAGACGTTAACACTGATGAGGCTTTGGCCCTGAGGACTATGTTCATGTCGATCCATATTATTAACAAAGAGTCTAGACAAGAGATAGTTGTCAATGATATAGGACCATCATGTATGCAATAAACCGAACATAGCTAAGCAGATTCTTCCTGTGTATGATGCATACATAAGTAAACGAGTAGGAAGATGTAAAATTGGGTAAAGAGGATGATTTTGTTTCAGAAAATGATAATGCTGATGAGAAATCATATCCATATGTGTGGACAACTGCAGATATGCAGTTGCTACTTCTGCACTAAAAGCTGGATTTGAATACTGAAAGTGGGGAGACTATTTTTGAAAGTGTGGAGGACTATAGATATGCAATTGCTATTTTTGCAGTAAAATTTGAGTATGAGTATATCACCCTGAAAAGTGACCAAAAACAACGAGGTGCATTGTAGGGAAACCAAAGTGTGCAGATCGAGATTACATGCATTCCCAATGAGGAGTGGATATCCACTTTAGGTTGTATTTTTTTATATGCTTTTGGCTTTTGGCTTATGTTGCACTATGGTATAAGGCAAAAGTGAAAAGTCAAAAGCATCTATTTAGGTGCTTTTGTGGCTTATAAGCCAAAGCCAAAAGGCAAGAAAAATGCCTAACCAAACACCCTCAAAGACTTGGCGGGATCAACTTCAACACGGTAGGAAACTTGACTTCGGCCTGGAAGTGACTAGGATGTTTCAGTCTTGTTCCACTATGAAAATCGACGACCTTCCTAGTTTAGGGTGGGAATTGTAGTCATTTCAGATATGTAAACGCATAAACCGTGACTTGCATGACAAAACCGCCCAATGCAAGGGGGGCATATGATTGTAACCTAGTCACATAGTGACATAACTCAATCAATTACTTATCAATACATTTACTTTTAACCCTCATACCCTTGTCACCGCTTCCGTTCAACTATGACTTTACAAACCATCTCTTGTTGATTTACAACTGAGTTAGAGGCGGGAAAATCATTCTAGCTCAACACATTGTCGTTGCAAGCCCTGATGGGATCTACCCGCCGCAAGTGGAGCTTCGGTTTGAACAATGCCGACTGGATTCTCTTGCCTATCACGCTACTAGTCAACCTCCTTCATCATCATGTGGTGCATCACCTCTACTCCCAGCATACATGAGTAAGTGTTCGGTGTATACGTGAACAATTTATATCATGTCATCATCTAGTTCCACCATAGAGCCCACGAGACATGCAATCTTGCGAAATCGCACTTGAGAATGAGGAATAGCTCCAGCCACAAACGACAGTTTACCGGACAACTGTTTCCTAGGGTCCAAACATGTATGACTCTGTGTGTGTGTGGTATCATCAGGATCTTTTGGGTGCATCACTCCCATTCTCACAAGTTGTTAAAATAACTCAATGGTAGTCGATCCTGGCGAGGAGCATGAAGGGGCCGCGCATCACGTCGAGTGTTTCTTGCACAAGAATTAGGAAGGATCGGAGGCGCCAACTCCACTACATGCTCCTCCAACTAAAGCAATGCAACCAATGGTCTTGTTCTTTCTTTTGCATAGCCGTTGTGGTAGAGCTTGGGAGAACAATGGCGAATCATTGGGGGGTGGCGAGAAGGTAGAGTGGGAAGAATTATTTGATGAAAATGGAGTTTATCCCATGAGTGAGAACATCGGGCAAAGATCGATCTAGAGAGAGAGGTTAAGAATTATATTTGATCATGAAACATGGGTTAAGAATTATCTCATTACTTCAGCTAGCTAGTGTATTTGCAAGTCATATTTGACCATGAAAACATGGGTTAAGAATTATACCAATGTCTTTATATCTAGAAGTTTCTATAAATATGCTTGGTTGATCGTACGTTAAATATATTTGAGAGATCACATCCTTAAATATATTTACCATAAATATGTACACATTCTATACTTTTTCCAGTTATCCGAAATAAATTGATGAACAAAACTATGCTACAAAATATAGCTCAAATCTAGCACCGTGAAAATATTTTTCAACTATATGAGTTACCACTATATGAAAAAATGTTACACATACATTCTCCAATTTCGATGTGGTTAAGAATGCTAAATATTACTCCCTCCAATCTGGAAGGAGTGTCGGAAGCTAGTTGGACAAGATTTTGTTCTACCGCAGTATGTTTACCACGACAATTAAAACAAATTAGAGGGAGTACGATATGTAAATGTATACTCATTAAGATAGTTGTATGCTAAAAATAAGTATAAAAGTTTAGTACAAATTATATTAAGATCAATTCACCCCGAGTCTTGTACCTTCAGACCCTCACCATATGGAGGTTATTAATCTTCTAGGTCTGCAGGTCAAGCAAACAAACCATACATGCCTTCCCTTCAGTGCATCTTCATCAGATTTGCCATTGAAAGCTTTGCCTCCTTACCCTGTGACTGGGAGCTGAGCAACAGGCCTGATCCTTCTTCCTGAATGTTCGCATATATTTTTTACTTCAGTTAGAAGACAATTTCTGAAACTATGAAAGTATGTAGTAGCAATCCTTTTAAGCATGAGAAAAAAATATGAATTGTAACACGAAAATTCCAAGTTCTCCAACCAGGAAGATGTGAGCAAATGGTAAAAAATGGTGAAGTTTTCCTCTGCTGGTATGACAGTTAAATGTAAACTTGTAGGACCGTGAAACGGTTGGAGAAACAAAGAAAAAGCTGAATGTGTGGTCAGGTTTATAAAGAAACAGGCATCATATGGTCTTGGAGTGGAAAACTGCAAATGAAATAAATTCTAAGAGTGCCTTCCTAGTCCGTGGGACTAACCAGACGTGTATTCAATGTACGAACCATGGTGCTGAAAATCTATACTCCCTCCGTCCCAAAATAACTATCTCAAGTTTGCCTAAAAGTGGATGTATCTAGACATGAAAGATGTTTACATACATCCACTTTTGAGCAAACTTGAAACACTTATTTTGGGACGGAGGGAGTAGGATGTATGCGCATGTATACCGACGGTGTAAGAAAATGACAATACTAACAGCACGCTGTAGCATGGTCATGAACTCGTGATTCGTATGCCTAGCTATGAAATTGTGTAGAGAGGCAAGGCCACAGAACAGTCTAGAGCGCATGTTGTTTAAGTCAAATTCTGAAGACAAAATCTCATGTCTCTTCCCCTTTCATCCTCACTCAGTCACTGAGAGCGGACTGAAACGATGGCTTATATGTATATGTTGTCTGTATTGTCCATCCATAGCCAAAGATCACAATGTATACAATACCAATGAGTGTGCAAAAGGTAAATAAGGGTATATCACACAGCCAATTTGCAGGAAGAGCTCTGAACTGATGAGTTGTGTCAGTTGCTCCTTATGCAAATTATGAAAATAAGATGACAATATATAGTCAAATAATTATGTGGGATATGGGCAGCTCATCCTCTCAATACAATTGTTGGTTGTTGGTTTGTTGGCCATGAGTAGAAAATTACTAATTTGAGACGTGCTAATGGTACTACATACTGATGCTTTTCCAATTGATTTGCAGCTGTAACTAACTAATCAAGTACCAATGGAAGTAAACAACAATCAATCATCAAACAGATGCAAATCCAATGGATTAACGAAATCAATTAAAAAGGAGTAGCAAAGAATGGGTAGAAAATGGAACCATGATTACTATCAGCGGCAAGAGAAAGGCCGAGAAGCGCCAAATCGTTCGGCGCCGGCGTCTGACGGGCCGAAGAGGATATAAGGCTATCAGAGGATTGGGTCCAGAGGGTGTTTGGGTTGTAGAAACTCCACAACTTCATCGATGGCTTCAGCAGTGCGCTCAAGGTCAGTGACTGCGGCTTAGGCTCCATGTAGCAAGCCTTCTTCTGCTCAGCCGGTGACTGCCACATGTACAATATTTGTATATGGATACGATCAAATATAAGGAATGATTTCTACATAAATGACATAACTTGCTTTTCTATAGTCTTACCAAGAGGTTATTGCTTGCCAAAAATATATTATTGGTTAGAGTACCTTCGACATGTTTTTACATGCATCATTCTTAGTTTCAAAAAATGCACTCATGTGTCACCAAGCTTTGTTTCCTGGATGGAAGAAGTTCCATCAGATATATCTTAAGGAGTGTCCCAAATTTTCTTGGTGTTGTCCAACCAGCTGAACTATTGTGCACACAAGGCATTGATCAAGAGATCACAAGCTTGAGCGTTAAGGTCAATATTCTTGAGCTCCCTAGACATAGGACTGTAGTATTCCGATCCTACAACGGTAGTTTCTCATCCTCGTTTGGTCATCTTGGGTTGAGCAATTCATCTCGAGCATGATATATAGCCCCTCGCAACAACATACTAAACTGAAGGATTAAAGGACACCGAGTGTCCAAAGCTTTGTTTCCTGGGTAAATGGCACTGACGGTCACACAACTCATCCGCTATGTGCACTTAAGTCACACAACTGGAGAACGTGATTTTTTGGTCACACATCTGGACTTTTGGTGCACGCAGGTCACAAACCCCACATGTCAGTCCGTTTTCCGTTGCAGGAGTGCTGACGTGGACACGTAATTTTGCAGAAAACCTCCTGTATTTTTGGACATTTCACAAAAAAACCAAATTTGGGTCCAATTACAGGGGTTTTTTTGCAAAATGTCTAAAAATATAGGGGGTTTTCTGAAAAATTACGTGCACTCCTGCAACAGAAACGGACTGACATGTGGGGTTTGTGACCTGCGTGCACCAAAAGTCCAGTTGTGTGACCAAAAAATCACGTTCTCCAGTTGTGTGACTTAAGTGCACATAGCGGACGAGTTGTGTGACCGCCAGTGCCATTTACTCTGGATGGAATAAGTTCCTTCAGGTATCTCTTGAGGAGTGTCACAAATCTTCTTGGTGTTTTCCAGCCGGCTGAACTATTCTGCACACAAGGCACTGATCAAGAGATCACAAGCTTGGGCATTAAGGTCAACATTCTTGAGCTCCCTAGACATAGGAATGTAGTATTTCGATCCTACAACGGTAGTTTCTCATCCTCATCTGGTCTCCTTGGGTTGGGCACTTCATCTCGAGCGTGATATATAGCCCCTCGTAACAACATACTAAACTGAAAAAGATTAAAGGACATTGAGTGTCCCACCCAAAGCTTTGTTTGCTGGATGGAAGAAGTTCCTTCAGGTATCTCTTAAGGAGTGACCCAAATATTCTTGGTGTTTTCCAACCGGCTGAAGAACTCTTATGCACACAAGGTATTGATCAAGAGATCACAAGCTTGAGCGTTAAGGTCAACATTCTTGACCTCCCTAGACATAGGAATGTAGTATTCTGATCCTACAACATTAGTTTCTCATCCTCATCTGGTCACCTTGGGTTGGGCACTTCATCTCGAGCGTGATATATAGCCCCTCGTAACAACATACTAAATTGAAAGATTAAAGAAGAGCTGGTTTTATGTTTTCAACTAGCATAGTTTGACCATAATAAGAGAAGTTTACGTTTGTCCCTATCTTTAGCCGAATATATAGAAACTGTCAGTTTGATACGTTTGTGCCTATCGGGAGTCTGTTTCTACCAAAAAATATGAATGAGGTAATTTATTATTACAACAGATTATCTCCTTGTTGGAGTTTTATTTGTCATTTTGGCTTCAATTTTGATTTTAAAAACTGGGAACATACTCTAACAGTCGGCTTTGTAACAACATAATAACATTTCTCATACCTAAATAGACAAATTCAAATGTCTCAACTTAAAGTTGTGTCCAAGCTATACTTAAGGTTTAGCCTTCTCACCAATAGGAAGCACAGAAATGTCAGAGACTTCATTGTGGAGAAGTTACTTAGGTCTCTCACGTCTCAACCGAATATGACATTTAGTATTAATTCCTGTAATACGCATCCGGTGGAATGAGGATGAAAAATAATCAACCGAAGAGTAGAAGTTCTTGTCTGAACTTTTGTAGAACAAATGTTGTTTCAGATTCAGAACGAACAGTCAGGAAAATTTTGCGATGACCATATGACACGATGAACTGGCCGGCTAGCAAGGGTACAGAGCCTGGAGGTTGGGATGCAGGCACGGCGAGCTCCGCCACGCCGCGGCGTGCATCCGCAGCGTCTCCCGCGCCCTCTCTCTCGTCCTCTCGGGCGTCTCCGGCGACACCGCCACGACGCACAGCTTGCTCACCGCCCCAGTCGTCGCCATCTCGCGCACCACCTCTCCCGTCGCCGCGTGCCGCGCCACCGACCGCAGCACCCGCACCGCCTTTCCGCTCGCCGCCGCCGACGTCGCGGTGATCTTCTCCCCCACCGCCGCGATCCCCGCCACGTGCGCCACCAGCGCCGCTCGCCCCTCCGCGCACCCGCACAGCCGGTCCAGCGCGCACAGCGCCAGCTCGCACCACGCGCGCCGCCGCTCGACGAGCAGCACGTCCACGAGCGCCGCAACCGCGCCGGCCTCCGCGGCCTTGATCCGGTTCCGCCCGTGCGACGTCGGCCCGGCGAGAACGCGCAGCGCCGCCTTGGTCGCTGGCGCCGAGGCCGTCGCGGCCGAGGCACCACCGTCCTCGTCGCGTAGCAGCCGCACCGCCTCGACAAATACCTGCTCCGGGAGCGACGCCGCCCTGCTCGGCGCCATGGCCACCGTCACATCCGCGAGAAGCACCGCCGCGCGCGCCCGAGACGCGGCGTCGGAGTCGGAGCGCCGCAACGTGGACACGAGCGCGTCGACGAACGCCATGCCGTCCCTGTCAACGGCTAGCACGAGGCACCGCTCCGAGAGTCGGAGCGAGGAGATGACGTCGAGCGCCGCGTCGGTGCTCGCGGGCGTGGGCCTGTTGACGAGGACGGTGAACAGAGCGTCCACCGCGCCGGGGAGCGCGGAGACAAGGTCCCTGTCCCGCTCGCCCTCCGCCACGACGTTCCTGATCTCGTGCAGCGCGGCGAGAGTCTCCCGCTCCGGTCTCTTGACGTCTGCGAGCCGGGAGAACAGAGCTTCGAGGAGCGCGCGGTCGGCGGTTGGCGTCGTCGTCATCGTGTCGACGCGCTGCTTCAGGGCGTCGGGGTGGTGGAGCGCGCACCAGGAGTCGATGAGGCAGCGGAGCGTGTGGTTGGGCGTGGGCTCGCAGTCCGGCGCGACGGGCAGCTTGGTGAGCGGGCACGTCGACGACGTGGCTCCACCAGCGAGTTGGAGCCAGCGGTGGATGGCGTGGCGGTCGTAGGTGATGCCGGTGGGGAGCGTGACGGGGTCGCGCATGATGTCCAGCGTGATCGGGCACAGGAAGTAGGAAGGAACCTCCACCGTTTCCTCCATTGGAACTAGGCACCGAAGCAACGGCCTTCTGCTTCCTCTACCTACTGCGATTTGTATCGAGACTGTTGAGCGGAGGAGAGAAAAATATGTCGGATCAATGGTGCTGAGGAGTGAGGAGACTGGGAAGAAATATTTGGCAAAGTTGAGAACGGGGCAGAGGCCCAGTGGCAAAGGTAGCAGTGGCTAAACCTGGCAACCAGAGTTCAAGCCCCGTCGGGGACGAATTTCTGGAATTCTCACTAAGGAGCACTTGTTCTATAAAAAGAAGCCACCATGGGCTAGTCCTGGTCGGTCTCATAATATTTGGCAAAGTGGAGTTTCATATATGAGTGAGCACGAGGTGGGTCGATGTTGAGAGCGAGAAGAGAAGAGGATTCAAAACTCAAAGACGTTTGCAAGTCCACGCGGCGATGCGCATTTCTAGGAAGGAGAATCACCAACAATTTATTTATTATTGTTTCTGGAAAATCGATTGTCTGGAGTAGCTATGATAGCTATGATAATTATACTCAAGTTTGTTGATTCGAAAAATAAAAGATAACCAAGTTTGTTTAGTTTATGCATGTGAGGCAGAGAGGGCGAGCGAGAACGACAGAGGGAGCTGGGAGAGTTGACGAAATGGCCAAGTAAAAAAAACTCGAGAAGAGAAAAACTGGACAAAAAACACGAAGTCTCCGACGTCTAGGAGGCTGAGGCCGACCTACGTGGTGTCGCGCGCGTTCCAGTCTAGCTTAATTTTTGGCGCGAAATTTCTTAATCTTTGTCCGCTCCCTGCGGTCATCCTCTAGTCTCGTTTGTCTTTCTGTTTTTAAGTACTCGTGGCGAATTACTAGGCAGAAACGGCAAAATTTCCGGTAGCATCTTTGACCACAGTGAGTTTATAGTTAGCTTGATCCATTCAATTTAAACTGAACGGATGTGAGTAGCAGGGAACATTGCAAAATTCCCCACCCAATTTAGGCCCAAGTTAAACCGATTAGTTAAAAAAAAAACCAAAAAAAAAACCGATTAGTTACTATGTACTCCGTATGTGCCAGCATGTGTATAAGTATATATGATACTTGCAACTTGCTGGTATCCAATACATAGAATGGGCCAAAACACCGGTAAATGTGAGGTCTCAGTTTGTATATACTCTGATATAATTAACTTGCTGATGATGACAGGTTGATAAATCTGCTTTGACTTGTGACCGATTAGCTAGGTCGTTGTCTCATCTGTCAAAATGGATCGAACGTGAAAGACTAACGGCATGATTTGGTGGATAAACGAGGGGACTGACGCACACGCACAACGGTACAGCTCACCGCGACCTATGCTGTGTCGCTTGTGGTTGTTAAGGGAAACATTGCTTTCTAACACGCACGCATGCATGTAGTTTTGTTGTTTTAAGCAATTTCTTTTTTCGAATTGTTGTCATAATCCAACAATGAAAGATTAGGGGTGCCTCGAGCAACATGATTTTCGAGTTATTAGTGCTTAGTGGAGTGCGTAGGCCGGCCTTATAGCGAAAGTCGCCGACTTTACAAAACAATGATTTTTGAATGGATTACTCGTTGGAACCCTTATCACTCATTATGCCCTTCTCTGAGTCGATCTTGATCTTGTCCACACCTTAATGGGAGACACGACATGATAATTGGCACAATGAACCAGTCGAGAAATGTGTTAGTTTGATGATCCAGCGTGTCATGCATACTGCGTATCTTGCAGGCTGGAGATGGTGAGGAGGACCTTGCGGTAGCATTTGCCATAGCATGTCTCCACCTGCAGCACTGCCATCATCGACATGAGCGTACTGCGTGGGGGATCTCCAACCGCACGATAATGACAATGCTTGCTGATTTCTGGCATGTAACATGCTATATACAGAAAATAGTATGAAAAGAAGAAGAATGCACATCAATCAACTATGGCAATAATCAACTTTGGCTATCGATTTTGCGTGTTGAAAGTTCATTGTTTGCGTAATGTGCATGACATGCGTGGTTAACAAAAACAGAAAACAAAAAAAATGACCAGTACTGCGGGAGCAACAACCATGACCACCGGGAGTGCCCATCACGGTGTTAGAAGTGCGGTAATAGGCACAACACCAACGACTGCCAGTACCGGTGCCGCGGTAGCGGTGGCACGACGATGATACAATGCATCTGCGAGCGGGTGTACACATGGCTGCTGATTCGGACGTAATTTGGTCCCCGGACGAATTGATATTAATAAAATTTATATTAAATTTTTATACTTATTTTTAGCACACGATAGTCTTAGCAAGTCTAGTGTTGTATTTCTTATTGGTTGTTAAATATTAGTTGTAAAGTTTGTTTATACAGTAACTCATATAGTTAAATAGTATATTTGCATTGTGCTAGATTTAAACTACACTGTGAAGCATAGTTTTCTTCATCAATTAATTTTGCACCAGTAGGAAAACCCTAAGTGTAGTCATAGTACCAGTGGCGTTTTTTTTTCGCGCGCCACTACTATTTTCAGTGGCGTGTCAAATTCGGGCGTGCCACTGTTATACATTTTTTTTAGATAAAGGGCTTTATTACTTAAAAGGTTTAAGCATTACACCCGGCCTCTGCATAACTAGTATGCACACAGCCGCAAACCAAGATTTCCAAAAAAAAAAAAAGTAGCACTCGACGCATTACAATCATGCAGAGGTAAAACGTCAATGCCTACGGAGGACCAATCCGGCGATCAAGCGACCATCCATGTTGGATAAAAATATCCCTCGCCACTTCTTCCAGTCGTACACAAGCCTCCATAAAGAGGCCTCGAAACCCGGCCGTTGTAATGTGGACCACGAACGGAGAATACCTGTGCACCGGTAGAGTACCTGCAAACGAGAAAAAAAATTATCATTGAAAACCTTGTCATTTCTAGATAGCCAAAGCGACCATATAACGGCAATCGCTCCTACCCTAAGAATAGTTCTAAACTTATTATCGATCCCATGTAACCAATTACCAAATACATTAGCAACGGACTTGGGTGGATACAAGTTAGAAGCCATTTGGATAGTTGACCAAATAGAACGTGCAAATCTACACTCGAAGAATAAATGTTTTATTGTCTCTTGTTGTGGACAAAAAACACACTCCGTACTTCCGTGCTAGTTTCGCTTAACAAGGTTATCCTTTGTTAAAATGACACCTTTACGAAGATACCAGGTAAAAACTTTTAGTTTTAGCGGAATCTTCATTTGCCATATTTTATTATTATTATCGACTGGAACATCGGAATTGACTAATGCTCTATACATGGAATCTACCGAGAATTTTCCGTTCCCACATAAATTCCAACGAAACTCATCGGGACCTTGTGACAGCTGAACCGAATTCAGCCTTGTCAGCAAGGTATTCCAAGACGTGAGTCTAGGCCCAATTAAGTCCCGCCTAAACGTCACATTGGGTGGTGAAGACTGCATAACCCTGGCTATGGTATCCCCTTTATGACGAACAATATTGTGTAGAGCCGGATACTGTTCTCAGAGGGTGGTATTGCCTAACCATTTGTCCTCCCAGAACCTTATCTCCGATCTGTCCTTAATTTTAAATACTCCACAACGGAAGAAATGTTTCTTTGCCGCCATTAGGCCAGCCCAAAAGTGAGAATCACCAGGTTTGATAACGCCTTTGTGCCTATGTATTTTCTTTTAATAAGCGTTTGCCAAACATCATCTTTAGTAAGTAACTTAAAAAGCCACTTACTGAGGAGGGCTGAATTCTTGACCTAGAGATCATGAATACCCAGTCCTTCCTGATCTTTCGGTCGGCAAACGACATTCCATTTAGCTAGGTCACAGTTTATATATAATTAATTTGCTGATAATGATCAGTTCATAAATCTGCTTTGACTTGTGACCGATTAGCTAGGATGTTGTCTCATCTGTCAAAATGGATCGAACGTGACAAAGACTAAGGGCATGATTTGGTGGATAAACGAGGCGACTGACGCACACGCACAACAGCACAGCTCACCGCGACCTATGATGTGTCGCTTGTGGTTATTAAGGGAAATGTTGCTTTCTAACACGCACGCATGCATGTAGTTTTGTTGTTTTAAGCAATTTCTGATTTCGAATTGTTGTTGTAATCCAACAACGAGAGATTAGGGGTGCCTCGAGCAACATGATTTCCGAGTTAGTAGTGCTTAGTGGAGTGCGTAGGTTGGCCTTATAGCGAAAGTCGCTGACTTTACAAAACCATGTATTTTCAATGGATTACTCGTTGGAACCAGTAATGGTCATCATGCCCTTCTCTAAGCCGATCTCGATCTTGTCCACACCTTTATGGGAAACACGACATGATCAATCGAAAAATGTGTTGGTTTGATGATCCAGCGCGTCATGCATACTGCATACCTTGGAGACCCGAGATGGCGAGCAGGACCTTGCGGTAGCATTTACCACAACACATGTCCACCTTCGGCACCGTCATCATCAACATGAGCGTACTGCGCCGGTCTCCAAGAGTCCAAGAGCACGATACGACGACAACAACAACAACAACAACAACAACAACAACAACAACAACAACAACAACAACAACAACAAGGCTAGAGGACCCCTGATGACCCACAAGTATAGGGGGTGTATCGTAGTACTTTCGATAAATAAGAGTGTCGAACCCAACGAGGAGCAGAAGGTGTTGACAAGCGGTTTTGATGAAGGATTCACTGTAAATGCTCTCAGACAAGTTTTTAGGAGTTTTTGATATGACAGATAAATAAAGTACAAGTAAATAAAATGCAGTAATAATAGTTGCAGCGAGTGGCCCAATCCTTTCTACAGCAAAGGACAAGCCGGTTGTTGTACTTATAATGACCAAACGTTCTTGAGGACACACGGGAATATTGTCAAGTGCTTTCGCTTCATATAGTTGATTAATCTTCATTGTTTTGATAAGTGTTGTGTGGGTGAACCTATGCTAATGCACCGCCCTTCCTAGGACTAATACATACTTGTGATTATACCCCTTGCAAGCATCCGCAAATACAAGAAAGTAATTAAGATAAACTAACCACAGCCTTAAACTTTGAGATCCTGCTATCCCTCATGCATCGATATACCAACGGGTGTTCAGGTTTCTGTCACTCCGGCAACCCCACAATTGGCAAACGAATACACAATGCATTCCCCTAGGCCCATAAAGGTGAAGTATCATGTAGTCGACGTTCACATGACACCACTAGAAGAATAACACCACAACTTAAGCATCAAACCATTAAATATTACTCAACATAGTTCACTACTAACATCAAGACTTCTCCCATGTCCTCAAGAACTAAACGAACTACTCACAAGACATCATACGGAACATGATCAGAGGTGATATGATGATGAATAACAATCTGAACATAAACCTTAGTCCAATGGTTTCACCCAATAGCATCAATAACAAGAGTAATCAACACCGGGAGAGTTTCCCCTATGAAATAGACAAGATTCAGCCCTAGATGTTATAGCGGAGACGGGGTGCAGCGGCGGTGATGATGGTGTTGGCGGTGGAGATGATGATGATGATCCCGATGAAGTCCAGCTCGATGACGGTGATGATGGCGACGATTTCCCCCTCCGGGAGGGAATTTCCCCCGGCAGATTTCTTCCTGCAGGGGAGCTTTTCGCTCTCTGGTGTTTTCCGCCTCGTGGAGGCGGCGGAATATTTCGATGGCCGTCCTCTGTGTGTTAGGGTTCCGAGGGGGTCAAGTACGCGAAGGGGGAACGGCTGAGGTGGGCCAGGGCCCCCAAACCACCTGGCGGCGCGGCTGGGGGCCCGCGCCAGGGTGAGGAGGGCCCACCTGGCCCTTCTCAGCTCCCCTTTTGGCCTCCTCCATCTTCTGGTAAAATAGGACTTCCATATGTCTCCTTCGATTTATTGATCTTCAGAAATAGTGCATCTCGACGGTGCTTTTTCCAGCAGAATCCTGACTCCGGTGTCCAATTCTCCATTATTCATCAAACATGCAAAATAGGTAAAATAACATAAGTAACACTTCTAAATATGAAATATATCGATGAATAGCAGTAAATTATGATATAAAATAGTGATGCAAAATGGACGTATCAACCCCCCCAAGCTTAGACCTCGCTTGTCCCCAAGCGAAAACTGAGCTCAGTAAACATGACCACAAGTTTATGGAGCAAAGTGTCGATAAATAAAATACGGACAAGAAGCATCACATTCATTGATACACAAGTCATTCTAGACAGCAACTTCCCTTCATATAATCTAACTTGAAATAAGTAAAGGGAACCACGATGAAGTGCATAAAGAGAACCATGATTGGTGAAGGCAAACTTAAACTCTTGGTCAGAGAACAATTAACAGATCATACTTATCTTTCGAGAAGAGTCTTTATATCAGAGCTTATATAGCAGAACTTACATGCCTTAATCATAACAGTCTCCTTACAGTCATTGATAACTTTCAAAGTTATATTCATTCGGATAAAAGCTATTGTGCGAAACAAGGAAATGAGAGATATGATTAGAAGTATCAACACATATAACTAATTGGATCTCAACAACTCAAATGCTTGCTTGAGATAGAGAGGAATGGGTTTACTGACTCAACAATAATGTAAAAGATAGGCCCTTCGCAGAGGGAAGCAGGGATTAAATCATGTGCTAGAGCTTTTAAGTTTTGCAAAGCATATAGAGAGTATGAAAATAGTTGTTTGAGCTATGTATGTCGTTGTCAACGAATCGTAGTAAAGTGAACACTAACCCCTTGTCAACCAGACTTTCAAGAGCGGCTCCCATGAAGGACGTTATCTCTACCAGCAAGGTAGATCATCCCTCTTCTCTTTTGTTTACACATGTATTTTAGTTTCTTTATAGTTGACACTCCTCCCAACCTTTTGCTTACACAAGCCATGGCTAACCGAATCCTCGGGTGCCTTCCAACATTCACATACCATGGAGGAGTGTCTATTTGCAAATTAAGTTGCTTACTGATAAATCAGGGCAAAACATGTGAAGAGAATTATTAATGAAAGTTGTAGTTAATTGGGACTGGGCACCCCATTTGCCAGCTCTTTTTGCAAATTGTTGGATAAGCGGTGTATATGCCACTAGTCCATTGGTGAAAGTCTGTTTGACAAAAGTGCTAGAGAAACTCTACAGAACCCTCATGAGCTAATAAACAGTGACACAAAACTAGGAGTAATAAGTTTTGAATAATTTAAAGGTAGCACATGAAGTATTTACTTGGAATGGCGCAAAATACCATATAGTAGGAAGTTATGGTGGACTCGAATGGCAATGGTTTGGCTCAAGGTTTGGATGTATGAGAAGCATTCCCTCTCGATACAGGTCTTTGGCTAGCAAGGTTATGTAGCAAGCATAAGAGTTGAGGGATACAAACAATTATACAAGTGATAAGAATAATCATGCAATCTTCCTTAGAAGCACAAATAGTTTAACTTAAGAATACTAAGCTTATGAGCTACAAAGAAAGAAAGATCATGGAATAATATATTTGCATGCACTCCCTCTCTCTACTTAAGTCTCAAAGTATTGTCTACTACTGACCAATGCTAAGTTTGCCAAAACCAAAAAGATTAACTTGGTGCTCTAAAAAGTGATCCCTATACTAACAACAAGGTTATCAATATGAAAGAGAATTGCAAGCTAAAATAAAGTATGCAGAAAGTAAATGATAAAACTTCTCATTAATATTTCATAACGGCAACTCACACCAAGGGATACATAGATAACCAACTAAAAGAGAGATACTTCCACATTGCAAACCATCATATAAGATAACTTCCCTACTCACGATATGACTTTATGGAAAAGTAAAAGGTAAAGATAATGATGTGATACCGCGGCACTCCCCCAAGCTTGGAACAAACCAAGGGGATGCCAATACTTATGATGAATTACTCCTTCGGTGGTGGTGGCGGTATGACTTGGATTGGAGTAAGAAACCGTTCCAGCATTCGGCGGAGTCTGATATTCTCTTCCTGGAGTATTTCCACCTCCCTCCGCAGGGCTCGGTATTGATCACAGAACTCATCTGTAACTCGAAGTACTTCCGTCACTGCCGGAAAAGAGCTGTAGTCCGGAATAGGTGGTATTGCTCCCTGCAGGTTATGAGAAAAAGCACGTTGAGCGTTAACCGATCCCACAAAGGTGGGCTTCCTGACTGCAGGCTGTTCTCCCTTTGTTGACGGCATCCCCTTTACTTCCTTCATGACGCTTTCATCTTTGCTCTTGACTTCCTCCTTCAGCTTGGGGTCTTGAGTCTCGTCTTCCAAAGGCTCCTTGCCCTTGTTGTTGTTGTTGGAGACCATGGCGCTTCTAAATCTGAAAACAATATCTGGACAGAAACAGCTCGAAACGAAACACGATGAAAAGGCGAGATACGAACCTCGGGGGTTCGGGTGAGTTATATAGCAAAAAGTTTTACAACATAAGGAAGGTACAGGAGGAAACCTGATCGGAGACGAGCTCCGGGGTGCTCAAACCACCAGGCGGCGCGGCTGGGGGCCCACCGCGCCGACCTATGGTTTGGGCACCACGGGTGCCGTCTCCCATCCGGTTCGGTCTCTTATTTTTCCATATTTAATAAAAACGACGAAAATATCTTCTAGAAAGTTATTCGCGAAACTTTTCTTACCGAAACTGTTACCTATTCGAATCGAATTCTGCAGTCCCAGAAAAATGTTCTTCAATGAAAGTTTCCGGAGTCACCACTTTAATTGTATCAACCTCTTCATTAATAGAATCTCCAGAAATATAATGCTTGAGTCTTTGACCATTTACCACTTGTGTAGAGTTATCTTTCAATGAAGCAATTTTTATTGCACCTGAACGATACACCTCCACAATAACAAATGGTCCTTCCCATTTTGAGAGTAACTTTCCTGCAAAAAATCTGAGACGAGACCTATACAATAGAACTTTCTCACCAACATTAAATTCTCTTTTAAGAATTCTCCTATCATGCCATCTCTTAACTTTTTCTTTAAAGAGTCTAGCATTTTCATAAGCCTCACTTCTCCATTCATCTAAAGAACTTAAGTGCAACAACCTTTTCTCACCGGCAAGTTTAAAATCTCTATTAAGTTCTCTCACTGCCCAATAAGCTTTGTGTTCTAATTCTAAAGGCAAGTGACAAGCTTTACCATAAACCATTTTATAAGGAGACATGCCCATGGGGTTCTTATAAGCAGTTCTATAAGCCCATAAAGCATCATTTAACTTACTAGCCCAATTTTTTCTAGATTTATTAACAGTCTTTTGCAAGATAGATTTAATCTCCCTATTTGACAATTCTACTTGTCCACTAGTTTGAGGATGATAGGCTGAAGCAATTCTATGATTAACACCATATTTAGCAAGAGTCTTTCTAAAACCACCATGGATAAAATGAGAACCTCCATCAGTCATAAGATATCTAGGTACACCAAACCTAGGAAAAATGACATCTTGAAGCATTTTTAAAGAGGTCTCACCATCAGCACTTTTAGTAGGTATAGCTTCTACCCATTTAGTGACATAATCAACAGCAACAAGTATATGAGTATTACCTTGTGAAGAAGGAAAAGGACCCATGAAGTCGAATCCCCAACAATCAAATGGTTCAATAACAAGAGAATAACTCATAGGCATTTCATTGCGTCTAGAGATATTACCAACCCTTTGACATTCATCACAAGATAAAATAAACTTTCTTGCATCCTTAAAGAGGGTAGGCCAATAAAAACCTGATTGTAGAACTTTCTGCGCAGTTCTATCTCCAGCGTGATGCCCTCCATAAGCACTTCCATGGCATTTCCTCAGTATTTCCTGTTGTTCATATTCAGGAACACATCTTCGCATAATACCATCGACTCCTTCTTTATATAAGTGTGGGTCATCCCAAAAGTAATGCCGCAAGTCATAAAAGAATTTCCTTCTTTGCTGAGCTGAAAAGGTTGGAGGCAAGTACTTGGAAACAATAAAGTTAGCATAATCAGCATACCAAGGACTATCTCGCGAACTTACACTTATTGCAGCCAATTGTTCATTTGGAAAGCTATCATTAACAGGAATAGGATCATAAGGAATGCTTTCCAATCTAGACAAATTATCAGCAACAGGATTTTCAGCACCTTTTCTATCTATGATATGCAAATCAAATTCTTGCAAAAGAAGTACCCATCTAATAAGCCTTGGCTTAGCATCTTTCTTTTCCATAAGGTATCTAATTGCAGCATGATCAGTATGAATAGTGACTTTCGAATCAACTATGTAGGGTCGAAATTTGTCACAAGCAAAAACTACAGCTAGAAATTCTTTTTCAGTAGTGGCATAATTCTTTTGAGCAGAATCAAGAGTTTTACTAGCATAATGAATAACATTTAACTTTTTATCTACTCGCTGCCCAAGAACAGCGCCTACAGCATAATCACTAGCATCACACATAATTTCAAAAGGTAAATTCCAATCAGGTGGTTCAACTACAGGAGCGGTGATTAAAGCCTTTTTCAAAGTTTCAAAAGCTTCCTTACAATCATCATCAAAAACAAAGGGTACATCTTTTTGAAGAAGATTAGTAAGAGGCTTGGAAATTTTAGAGAAATCTTTAATAAACCTCCTATAAAAACCAGCATGACCAAGAATACTACGAATACCTTTAACATCTTTGGGACAAGGCATCTTTTCAATTGCCTCCACTTTAGCTCGATCAACTTCAATACCTCTTTCAGAAATTTTATGTCCAAGAACAATTCCTTCATTAACCATAAAGTGGCATTTCTCCCAATTAAGAACAAGGCTAGTTTCTTCACATCTCTGCAAAACTTTGTCAAGGTTGTGCAAACAATTATCAAAGGAAGTTCCATAGACGGAGAAATCGTCCATGAAGACTTCCACAATTTCCTCACAAAAGCCATGAAAAATAGCAGACATGCATCTTTGAAAAGTAGCAGGAGCATTACATAAACCAAAAGGCATACGTCTATAAGCATAAGTTCCATAAGGACAAGTAAAAGTAGTTTTCTCTTGATCTTGCGCTCTCACAGCAATTTGAGAAAACCCAGAATACCCATCAAGGAAACAAAAGTGAGTTTTCTTGGACAACCTCTCAAGCATTTGATCAATAAAAGGCAAAGGATAATGATCTTTCTTAGTTACTTTGTTAACCTTTCTAAAATCAATGCACATCCTATAACCAACTACTACTCTTTGAGGAATTAGTTCATCATTTTCATTAGGAACAACGGTAATTCCTCCTTTCTTAGGAACACAATGCACAGGACTTACCCATCTACTATCAGCAATAGGATAAATAATACCAGCTTCAAGAAGTTTTAATACCTCATTTCTTACCACTTCTTTCATCTTGGGTATTAAACGACGCTGATGCTCAACAACAGGCTTTGCATCAGGTTCCATGTTGATGGCGTGCTGACATATAGTAGGAGAAATTCCCTTCAGGTCATCAAGAGTATATCCCATAGCTCCGCGGTGTTTCCTCAACACTCCCAATAACCTTTCCTCCTCTGTACCTGAAAGTTTAGAGCTGATAATAACAGGATATATTTTCTTATCATCAATATAAGCATATTTAAGATTATCAGGCAGAGGTTTCAAATCAAAAACAGGATCCTCCTTGGGTGGCATTGTGGTACCCAAATCTTCCACAGGTAAATTGTGTTTGAGCATAGGTTGACGAAGGAATACTTCATCAAGCTCATTCCTTTCTTCCCTGAAGTTCTCACTTTCATGATTCTCCATATGTTGCTGCAAAGCATTGTTAGGAGCAAGAACAATAGATGCAAGTTGAGCAATTTCAAAATCCTCACTAGGCAATTCAGTTTCATAAGGTGCTTTAGCAAATTTAGAGAAATTGAATTCATAAGATTCACCAGCAAATTTAGTAAAGATTTTCTCTTTCTTACAGTCTATAACAGCACCACAAGTATTCAGAAAAGGTCTACCAAAAATAATAGGACAACTATCATTGGCAGCCGACCCAAGTACAAGAAAATCAGCAGGGTATTTAGTCTTACCACAAAGGACTTCGACATCTCTAATGATACCAATTGGAGAGATAGTTTCCCTATTAGCAAGCTGAATAACCACATCAATCTCTTCAAGTTTACAAGGAGCAATTTCGTGCATAATTTCCCTGTAAAGCTCATAAGGAATAGCACTAGAACTTGCACCAATATCACATAAACCATAATAGCAATGATCACCTATCCAACAGAAAGCACAGGAACACTAGACTTCCTAGAACTTTTAGGATGTGAGACAATATTAGAAGCATCCTCACAAAAGATAATGTGTCTATCTTCTAAATTTTCAGTGACAAGATCTTTAACCAATGCTACAACAGGTTCAACAGTTATTTGCTCATCAGGTTTGGTAGTTTTCTTATTACTTTTACTAACAACACCAGTTATGATAGTATGTTCCTTAATCTTATTAGGAAAAGGAACTTTTTCAATATAAGGTTCTGGAATAATGCGATCACAACATTAACCTCAACACCTTTAGATATATGAGAAACAGATTCATCTTTATATGGTTCATGATAATTTTTAAAACCCTCCTTCGGCAAACCGAAATAGGAAGCAAAGGCTTTATAAAAGTTTGCAACAATTTGAGAGTCAAGACCATAAGTAGTGCTAATTTTGCGATAATCATCAGTATCCATAAATTTTTAACACACTCAAAGTCATAGCTTATACCTGACTCCCTACCTTTGTCATTCTCCCATCCTTCAGTGTTCTCCTGAATCCGATCAAGAAGGTCCCACTTAAACTCTTCTTTATTACGAGTGAACGATCCAGCACAAGTGGTATCCAATAGAGTTTTATCTTGAAAGGAGAGTCTTGCATAAAAGTTATCAATAACAATATTACCAGGAAGCTCATGAATGGGACATTTGAGCATTAATGCCTTCAATCTCCCCCACGCTTGAGCGATACTCTCTCCATCATAGGGCCAGAAGTTATATATGAGGTTCCGATCCTTATGAATCTCACTTGGAGGATAGAATTTGGAGTAAAAGAGAGGTACAATTTCCTCCCATCCAAGAGAATACCCATTCTTCAGCAGTTTATACCAATGTGCAGCTTTACCAGACAGTGATAGAGAGAATAATTTCTTCTTAACTTCTCCCATCGAGATACCTGCACACTTAAATAACTCGCACAATTCATGCAGAAATAACAAATGATCTCCAGGATGGACAGTTCCATCTCCTGCATAGCGGTTATTTGTGACACGTTCAACAATTTTCATAGGAATTTTGAACGGTATTACCTGCTCATCTGGCGCCTCCTCTACTACCTTAGCAGTGGTAGTTGTTTTCCCAAATAGGAATTCAAGAGAAGACCCCTCCATAATGAGATATAGCAGCAGGCAAAAATAAAAACAGCACGTACAATAAATGTTTCCCTTACCAATTCCACTTACCAATAGCGCTACACTCCCCGGCAACGGCGCCAGAAAATAGTCTTGATAACCCACAAGTATAGGGGGTGTATCGTAGTACTTTCGATAAATAAGAGTGTCGAACCCAACGAGGAGCAGAAGGTGTTGACAAGCGGTTTTGATGAAGGATTCACTGTAAATGCTCTCAGACAAGTTTTTAGGAGTTTTTGATATGACAGATAAATAAAGTACAAGTAAATAAAATGCAGTAATAATAGTTGCAGCGAGTGGCCCAATCCTTTCTACAGCAAAGGACAAGCCGGTTGTTGTACTTATAATGACCAAACGTTCTTGAGGACACACGGGAATATTGTCAAGTGCTTTCGCTTCATATTGATTAATCTTCATTGTTTTGATAAGTGTTGTGTGGGTGAACCTATGCTAATGCACCGCCCTTCCTAGGACTAATACATACTTGTGATTATACCCCTTGCAAGCATCCGCAAATACAAGAAAGTAATTAAGATAAACTAACCACAGCCTTAAACTTTGAGATCCTGCTATCCCTCATGCATCGATATACCAACGGGTGTTCAGGTTTCTGTCACTCCGGCAACCCCACAATTGGCAAACGAATACACAATGCATTCCCCTAGGCCCATAAAGGTGAAGTATCATGTAGTCGACGTTCACATGACACCACTAGAAGAATAACACCACAACTTAAGCATCAAACCATTAAATATTACTCAACATAGTTCACTACTAACATCAAGACTTCTCCCATGTCCTCAAGAACTAAACGAACTACTCACAAGACATCATACGGAACATGATCAGAGGTGATATGATGATGAATAACAATCTGAACATAAACCTTAGTCCAATGGTTTCACCCAATAGCATCAATAACAAGAGTAATCAACACCGGGAGAGTTTCCCCTATGAAATAGACAAGATTCAGCCCTAGATGTTATAGCGGAGACGGGGTGCAGCGGCGGTGATGATGGTGTTGGCGGTGGAGATGATGATGATGATGATCCCGATGAAGTCCAGCTCGATGACGGTGATGATGGCGACGATTTCCCCCTCCGGGAGGGAATTTCCCCCGGCAGATTTCTTCCTGCAGGGGAGCTTTTCGCTCTCTGGTGTTTTCCGCCTCGTGGAGGCGGCGGAATATTTCGATGGCCGTCCTCTGTGTGTTAGGGTTCCGAGGGGGTCAAGTACGCGAAGGGGGAACGGCTGAGGTGGGCCAGGGCCCCCAAACCACCTGTCGGCGCGGCTGGGGGCCCGCCGCGCCAGGGTGAGGAGGGCCCACCTTGGCCCTTCTCAGCCTCCCCTTTTGGCCTCCTCCTCATCTGGTAAAATAGGACTTCCATATGTCTCCTTCGATTTATTGATCTTCAGAAATAGTGCATCTCGACGGTGCTTTTTCCAGCAGAATCCTGACTCCGGTGTCCAATTCTCCATTATTCATCAAACATGCAAAATAGGTAAAATAACATAAGTAACACTTCTAAATATGAAATATATCGATGAATAGCAGTAAATTATGATATAAAATAGTGATGCAAAATGGACGTATCAACCCCCTCGGTTCACGATGCTCCCCTTCACCCCCTCGGTTCACCCTCGGCTAGAGGACCCCCGTCTCTTATCTACGATGCCGATACGACGACAACAACAAGGCTTGCTGATTTTTGGCTGGTACCAGGCTATATACAGAAAATAGTATCGAAAGAAGAAGAATACCCATCACTGAACTATGGCAACAATCTACTTTGGCTATCGATTTTGCATGTTGGATGTTTATTGTTTGCGTAACATGTGTGGTTGATCTGCGTTGGCTGTGCTAGTGAGTGAATCTAAGAGGCTATGTAGAGAAGGAAGAGAATGCATAGTGCATCATGTTCATCGGGCGCTAAATGTAGGAGGTCATATCCTTGCTGTAACCAAACCTGGCTCTGTTCAGGTCCAGATGAGACCATCCGAGCTTGTATCCAGGACGCTTGTCCTATTCCCGAGTAATAAATTTTCCTTTCGCAAAAGAAGTGAAAATAAAAAATGTTGCAGAAACTGCGGGAGCAACAACCACGACCATCGGGAGTCCTCATGACGGTGTTGGAAGTGCGGTAACAAGCACAACACCATGACTGCCAGTACCGGTGTCGCGGCTGCAGTGGCACGACGACGACCCAATGCATCTGCAAGCGGGTGCACACATGGCTGCCGGTTCAGACGTAATTTGGTTCTCGCACAAATTGATCTTAATATAATTTATATTAAAATTTTATACCTTTTTTGCAACAACGGTCTTAGCAAGTATAATGTTGTATTTCTTATTTGGCATTCTTAACAACATAACAATTGTTGAATGTTAGTTGTTAAGTTTATTTATATTGTCGAACTCATATAGCTAAATAATATTGTTTAGCTAAATAAACTTAACAACTAACATATATTGGCATGTATATTGTCATTTAGCTAAATAATATTGTCGAACTCATATAGCTAGATTTAAAGTACATTATGAATCATAGTTTTCTTTAACAATTAAGTTTGGGTAAGCGCATGAACAATATAGTGTATACATATTTATTGTAAATGTATTTAATGATATAGTCTTACATATATCTTAAAAGTGGGGTTTGTACGATGGCATAGAAATTTCCAGAGTATAAATTAAATGTTGGAATGTTTATTTACCCCTTGTTTCTATAGGTCAAATATGTCTTTCAAGTTACGGTAGGTACTATAATGAGAAGAAAATGTATGCATGATGCATACTTAGTATTCAAATGCATGTTATTACTACCTATGACTAGCCATAGTGGGGTAACATAACTAATAACATGCATACTCATGTGATGCCACCTATGCTATGCCACAGTACTAAATGACAAAAAATGTGTTAGTGGTAATATTATGTTACCATCACGTAGCGGTTCTGATGATAAAATGAGTTTATAATTAAGGGTGTTCTCGCCGCGGACAAAGCCGTTAATATAGAGGCCCGAGAAAAATTACTGCCCATATCGGCGTGTCACCACCACCAACAAAGCGCCACTGTGAAGTCCTACTAAAACCCTAAAACGGGGAAAACTAGAATCTCAACGGTAAATAACTGCCAACTGAATTGTCGGTCACAGGCAAAACATTCGCCAAGTTCTACTCCATGTTACCCTTTCTCTATTTTCTTTCCTAAATATAGGCATTTCTTGTGGCCAAATATTAGCAGCCTAATTGTCATGCCAGCATCCCGAGTTACCTACTTGTTCCATCTCACTTCCATTTAAACAATATTCCGTAGTAATGAGATGCATTACCGTCAAATATGGGTCACAATCGACTAAGAAATTGTTAGGTCCTAGTTGAATGATCCAACCATGTGATCTACATTTGGTTCCATGCATCCTCCTCTCATCTGTCTTTTTTAGCCCATGTTTTATCGGGATTGTATTTGTGTGTGAACATGTTGTTGGCTGGGTGGTCCATTGGGACATACATGTTCCAGACTAAGCAAAAAAATAGCTTACATGGTTGTTGTGGACTTGAGTAACTCTAGAATGTTGTATGTACTATCTCATCCACCTTTTCTGCAAGCAATACTAGCTCATTTACCTAAAAAATAATTGTGAACTCAGAACATGGTGAAACGTTTTAAACGTATCTATAATATTTTTATTGATCCATGCTATTATTATATCATTGTTACATGTTTATTATGGTTTCATATCATTTTATATCATTTTTATTGGACTAACCTATTAACCTTCTACCCAGTTTGTTGTTTTCTACTTATTTTTTTGCTTCACAAAAAATACCTATTTATAGAGGCCAAAAAATTACGGGGAAAATTTACAAAATTCACTCAAAATCAAAGAGCTTCGGCCACCAAAAGAACGGATAAAGTGAAATGTCATATTAGTGGATTAGAAGTTTTTAGATCTGCGTTCTCTCCTATTTATGGATTAGAAGTGGCAGCCATTACTTGTTTCTCTCTTTCTTTCGAATTTATCAGCAATATCTAAGCAGGTAACGAAAGTGAATTTTGCTTGATCCTGAATAATAAGCATCCATGGCAGAAATATAAGTGGACTGGAATAATAGTATGCCTATACAATCCTATCCAAGTGAATTTGATCACGGTAAGCTAGCTCAACATGCACGGATTGCTTCCTTGACAATGCTTATGCACGTCTCTTCCTTGTAGAAAAATTGTAGATATTATCCCTTGTGCATATCATGTTTCTTGTTGAATTTTTATTGCAATCTGAAAAAGGGATAGATAACAACTAGACACAGGGAACAAAAGATATCGATGTGTACCTTTTTTGTTGAGTCAAATGTCTGTCATGTTCTCTGATCATGTTATGTTTGAAAACGAACTTTAAAAATGTTCTTTTGATTGTTGCAATCATTAAAATGTACTTGCATCAGTAAACATATGGTATTTCTTAATTGATTCTGGCATGAACTTTATTTGTTTGTACATTATACATGAAAACAATGAGTGTGCATAAGCTCCATGCAGGAAAAGTGTTGATGGTAATTATTTCTTACACAACTGGTCGAAAGGCTGAAGGCCGAGACTTTCTCACAATTACATGTAATATTAAGAGTCTCCACACTTCAGAGCATTACATTGTACAGATTTAACACAGCTTTATGTGCAATGTCTTTTACCAACCATATTCTACTGACAATGATGACTCAACTTTATGTTGGAAGATGCCGGAGGAAGAATGAAAGATCTTTTGCTTTGGCACTTTATACATTGAGTTGGAGACATAACTTTTACCAACGTAATTAAACCATATAATCCTCGTTGTGTTAGTTATTTCTCCAACTATGAAACAAATTCATGGAGTGGCTCACTTGTATTTCTTTGTAAAAAATTTAGTAAATATTCAAGGTCATTGGTCTCTATAGGCTTACTGAAGTATAACTTATTTAATTTTAGGTTATATTGATTCGACTAATTAACATCATTTCTTGTCACACACACTTGATTTCTAGACAAGTCCTCGGTGATGAATCTATTTTTCCTCGGCTATTGGTGTTGAAATTTATTGTCTAGCCTTTTTCATCGATCCAGCCTTTTGTTTTAATTGTCTAGTGCATCAATTTAATATGCTATCATAACCTTAAGTTAAAGACCCTACTAACGCAGTATTAAAAGTTTGTGTGCGGCCTATATCGAACTAACGATTAAAATAGTCTAAACTTGGGGGTGTTAAAATATACTATTATTTAGCCATTTCCATCTGTCTGGACTTTTGTTTCAGCTGGTTAGTGCATCAATTCGATATAATGTCCGCAAGATAGATTAGGAAGTTTGATTGTTGATGATATATCTAGTTAGATGGTCTAATATTTTCTTTAATCGTCCTCGGTACAAAATGGCCCAAGCTTTATAGTCCGTGTGGCAACAACATGCATCTCGTCAGGTGGTGAAAAAGAGTTGGATTTGTAAAGGTTTGACACGTTTCTGATGGTTCCATTTTGGAATATTACTCACGACTTAGATGACCTGCTTATAAATAGAGTAAAACGCATATGTGGTATATAAATTTGTCCCGCGTGTGCATATTGGCCAATTATAGGCGTCCATGGTCACTCCGTCACAGCGTAGGTTAAATCTAATGGTTGCCTATTTTTTTGCTAACACCAACTAAAATTTTGTGTCTTCTCATTCTTACGTCCCTGTAGTGTACTCTGTCTCAGGCATTTCTTGCAGTAATTCAGTCTCCTCGAACGAGTACAATCAGTACATCGTGTGTACCACACAAAAAAAGGTACATCGTGTACAACAGCCTGCCGTCCACACGCTGCCGCCGAGGCGCAGGAGCAGACGCTGCACGCGGCGGAGAGGAGACTCTGCAATGGCCATAATGTACGCCTTCTCCGCGCGCGCAGGAGCCCTCCACGGCCGACATCCAGCGCGACTCGCCGATGTGCTGGGCTGTACGGCCTCTTCGCCGGCCAGGTCGTCGCTGGCCCAAACGGCACGCCCGGTGTGGTGCTCAACGACCGCGGCGCGCGTGGACGACGCCTCCCACACCGATGATGCCGCCGAGCAATCCCACGCCGGAGCTCCGGAAGCTGCACCCGGATCTGGACGAGATGGTGCAGGTGCACTGCAGCTCACGCGGCTCCCTCGCCGTCGGGTTAATGGCCAACCACGCGGCAAGGACTGGCTGACGGGGAGCCCGTGCGCCGCACGGTCCCAAACTAGCAGGAAGTCTGGCCCCACGCCCCGGCACAGGTGAGGGCACGGGCGCAATCTCTGGGGGCGGCCGGGAAGATCTCCTTGTGCAGCAGCACGTTGTCGAGCTCGTACGTACGTACACCGCAACCGGCGAGGTCGAGTACACGCTGCTGACGACCTTGGCGGTGGCCCAGCCCGACACGACGCGGATGGTGCCGGTGGCGTTCCCTTTATACGCGAACACTGACACCGGGCTCGCCGCGGCCAGCGCCGAGAGCAGGTAGTACCTGGGGTGTGGCGTGGTGCAGCATCAGCGACCAGAGTTGGGCAGCGCTCCATTGTCGACAGCGGCGAAGGCCGAGGTCTCTGTAACTGGTAATGCAGGAGGCAGAGCAATGTGCTGACAAGAATTGCGCTTTGAGCTCTATTCCTGCACAATGTCAACTGGTGTGTACCGCAGGCAGAATTTGCTTTCAAAAATCGGATGATTTGCAACTGCATTTCTTCACCAGATCGATCGAGGCTCTGTAGCAGTTCTTCAGATGATTTTCAGATGATTGCAGGTTTAAGATAACGATGATGTCTGTACTTTTTGCATAAGGTTCTTGTTGGTGGGTTTACAAATTACAAGTGCTGTGCATGGAGGCTGGGTTTGGTAAATGCATTGTTTTGTGGATTGTGTCTATCTAGGATCTTTTCTGCAAATTTGCTGGAATTTAAATGTGATATTTTTTATTTAGGGAAAAACTATAGTCTTATCTGTATTTATCATTCCATGTGCACTGCACGAGTGCAAGATTATACTGGTATAATGAAAATTATGGAATGGAGCTTGCACATATGAGGCGCCAATTAAGTCCATCAGCTGACTATTATCAATTCCACGTGACACTAGAAAGGCCAAAACATTGGTAAACGTCAGCACAATAATTCAGCTGGGTTATCGTCTCATCTGCGAGATCGATCCAACGTCACAAAGACAAACAGACAAGGAGATTGCCGCACATGTACAACGGCACTAACCTGCATATAATTTGTTTCTTCTACTTCTTCTCTAACAGCTGACTACTCTAGCATATCGTTTTATGCATATGATGATTCAAGAGCAAAAAATCACAGCCATGACTGAACCATAGAGATGGATCCACCGAGACACGCACAGCTCCTATTTCTTCCACTTGACAAGGACCTCTTCTCTAACAAAATACTCCAGTTAATTAGCCTCCTGATGGCCTCCCTACTCTAGCAGAATCCAGAAATCAATACGCCAAGATTAAACCTAACCCCACCACTCTAGCTAGCATACTGCCTAAATCATCAGGAGCAAAGAAATCGCCGCGGCAGTGACCAAACCAAACCTCTCCGCCCAGCCCCCCTCACCATTCAGTCAGTCAGTCATCAAGGTAGTAGTAGGACCCAGCCAACTTCTGCTCCCGGTCCTTGGTGGAGTCGAGCTTGTTGATCCGCGGCCTGTAGTTCGTCGGGTCCCTCCTGAAGGTGATGTCGAGGTGCTGCCGGAGGACGACAGAAATTATTAGTGCATCATCATCATAAACGAATATTGGTTCATCCCAAGTAAAGGAGGATGCAAACAGCTGAGGCAGGTTTGTTAGTTTGTTAACTCTAGAGAATTTTTGACAAAAGAGACCACCTCACCGAATGAATTGTCAAAAAAGATCATCTCCGAAAATTATTGTCAAAAAAGACCACCTACACCGTGGCGGCAGGCGTGCCAGGTGACACGTGTCCCCTGCCGCCATTGGCTGTGGCGGCCACCACGGCTGGGCCCACAAGCACTCACGTATTTGAACCTGCCATGCTACATGCAAGATGCCGCCATGGGCTGTGGCGGCATGGCCCATAAAATTTGTAGCCACACCACCATGCAGTCAATGTGTGTGGCGGCTGGGCCGACCACTTGATATTATAAAAAGCAAATTAAAAGCATTGATCCATCGCTTCACATGTATGCCGCCATGGGCGGTGGCGGCAGGGATGGCCGCCATGGGCAGTGGCGGCATGGGACACGTGTCGTTTGGCATGCATGCCGCCACGGTGTAGGTGGTCTTTTTTGACAATAATTTTTAGAGGTGATCTTTTTTGACAATTCATTGAGGTGGTTTTTTTTGTCAAAAATTCAACTCTAGGTGGATGTTGTTTGTGAACTTACCGATAGGAACCTGTTCATCCCGGACACCAGCGACTGCGGCGCGCAGGCGGTACACTCGACCGAAGGCTGCCCCTCGTAGACCACCACCTTGTCAGCCAAGTAGGCTGCCATGATGAAATCATGCTCCACGACGAACGCTGTCTTCTTCACATGCAGGACGTACCTCTTGATCACCTTCGCGGCGATGATGCGCTGCTCTGAGTCGAGATACGCGCTTGGTTCATCGATCAAGTAGATGTCTGCAGGCTGAACAAACAGAAACCACACACAGTTGCTATCCATAAGAACTGTGCACAAGTGACTAGGTTCAGGGATGCTGTCTACTCTATAGACCTACCACACCAAAGTTTAGGCAGAACAAAACATACCTTCCCAAGGCAAAGACATAATGCCACTCTTTGGAGTTCTCCTCCTGACAGATTCACAACCTCCTGGTCCATGAGCTGCTCCATCTGTAGTGGCTTCATGACATCAGACGTAAACTGGGGATGAGTATATGTCTCCCTTATTTTCGTGTGAAGCAGATGCCTCACTGAACCCTGGAATTTTGGGCTAAGTTTTTGAGGTTTGTAGGACACGTTAAACTCAGGAATTTCAATCTCAGCTCCTTCCACAGTATCTGGCTTCACGTGCCCAGCCTGTCCAGTCATAAAAACCAATGAACATAAGAACCAAGTGCGTCAAATTAGATTGCAAACTTCTTGCATAGAATAGTTATCTGGTAACAACAATTTAGACACCATCAATACTTAAGATTCCGACCTTGACACGGTTGATTGCTATACTTGAAATTGTAACAGAACTTATGGCATTATAGATCAAGATCAACAAGTTTACATTTGTATCTTCTTAAACATAGCACTATTTACACAAATGTAACGGTGCCTTAGACACGGGCGGACGCAGCGCCCCTGCAGCCCGGGCGCTTGCCCGGGCTTCGACGCCCCCGCCTCCTGCGTGAGAGCGTCATCAGCCTAGCAAATCCCGATCAGCCTGGGGCATAACTGCTCACGTGTCATCGTGTGTGCCAAAAAAGAAAAACAATACACCTCAGCGTGTATGGCATGGTGGGCATTGGGCCTAGGCCGGCCTCGCATTGTCGCACGCGCAGCACGGCAGCAGGCGCAGCACTCGATGGAATCTAGTAATCGACCAACCACCTGTTTATTAGCTGCATGCACCTCGCACTCTAATCCATGCAATTATATTTTGAGTCAAATAATTTTTATACGAAATATGTGCCAGTCGACGAGTAGATTCCATTCCCATACTCGTTTCGAGTTTCGTCGGATGTAACTTGTCGATCTCGTACCGATGTTTTCCCTTTATTTTTGTCAAATCCGTCGCAGTTAGTCGACTGTTTGAAATTTCTTTAACGAGAAGGTTTATCTCGCCGTTTCCCACAATTTTGGTGTTGTAACTTTTCTATTTCAAAATATTTATATGAGTAGGTATTGTATTATAAGTATGTACATGTTTTACACTCTCCTTGGTGTATTTGTGTTTTTTAACCTCCCCGTTGTCTTCGTTTAAGCTCCGTCACTCGCTGTCATGAACCCGCCGTGTTCATGGTAACATATAAGTGTTCAACTCAACGAATTGTCATTTTTTTCCTAAAATGGGAAGTGGATGTAGAGGGTTTTCAAAAGCATGGTATGATAAATATGATTGGAAAGAATATGGCGAGTCTCATGATAAAACAAGCCTTACTGTTTCTATTATTATCTTTTTAAGCCACTTGAGAGTGCATGGGGTTTTGGTCCAACTCAACCAGTTCAGCAATCGTCAGAGTCTTTTGGTAATCCTTGTTAATTTCAATCATGTCTAATTTTAGTGCTTTTAGCGTATATGCGAATTTTTAATATGTTGTGAACTTGTGAACATGGATATTATATTATATTCCAATTTCCACATTAAAATTATTTTAAACACAATATTTACTTCATATTTCGTACATTTGTCCGAGATTTTTTTACTTGCACTATGGCGCGCCCAGGCTTCAGCAAATTCCTGGGTCCGCCACTGGCCTTAGATGATCAACAGCACGAAGTACACTATTTACAGAGACAAGGGAGGCCTGGAGAAAGGGGTTGAGAGATGTACCAGCATTTTGATGAATGTAGTTTTTCCTGTTCCATTCTCACCAAGCATCACAACAATTTGAGAATCAGTGAATTCACCTTCCATGACAGTGAGTTTGAAACCTTTCAGGGTTTTACTCATGGTGGGGTATCTGTATCGCTGGTATGTCTCAATCTCTGCATTTTCCTGGGTCTCCACAATCTAAGAGGACAATACAAAGATCAGAACATAAAGTTTCATCAAGGAATAAGGATCTGATATACAATCTGCATATGTTCCCTTACCTTAAATGTAAGAGATTCATCTCGAAACCGAAGATTTTCAGTTGGAACAAACCAGCCAGGAAAATGTTAATACCTTCTCGGACCGAAAATGGCAGTGTAACTACACCATAAGCTCCTGGCTTTCCATATAAGCAGCAAATAAAGTCGGATAAGTAATCCAGGACACTCAAGTCATGTTCCACAACAATGACATAACTGCAAAAAGAAACAGAAGACTTGTCAGTAGTTTTTTTAAAGCCTTTAGTCAAGAGATTGTAAAGATAATCATGATACAAATATTTATCACCTGTTCGTTCTAAGCAAGGACCTAATGACTTGTGCAGCCTTCAGTCTCTGCTTAACATCTAGATAACTTGATGGTTCATCAAACATATAAATTTCTACACTTTGTGCAGCAACGATTGCTATAGCAAATCGCTGCAGCTCACCGCCAGAAAGATCTCCCACATTTCGGTCAATAACTTGGTTCAATTCAAGGTCAACGCAGAGCTCAGCTTTCAGACCCCTCTCGTCTTTCTGGTTAAGTACTTCCCCCACATTTCCTTGGACGGCTTTGGGAATGTGATCAACATACTGAGGCTTCATCATTGCCTGGAGAGAGTGAAAGAGGGAGAGAGAGATTTTGTGTGCAAGAGATCAGAATTATTGAACTGTAAGAAATATATAACATACCGTACAACAGACTACTATAATATGAAAGAGCAGGTATTTGGATTTCAGTGACTAAGTAGGGGCATGGTAACAGCTGCAAAACTTGGTAATAACATCAGAAGACTAAACTAACCAATATATAGAGTACCGGCCTATATGCCTACTTTTGCAACAGTTCACATAGTAATGAGTTATCACCAGGCATGAACATACTAAATAAGTGATACAAGGATATTGATTGGTTACCATAGCCATGATTCCAGTAAATTGATGGTACATGTTACTCTTTGAAGTACAAAAGAAGTTAAATGTGTTGCGGTAAGCACGCTGCTATATGCCTACTCTAGGTATATTAGACAATCCACCGCACTTCTATGGCGGAATGCATAAGTGGTAGAGAATATTGCTACAAGCATGCATGACTATTTTCGCATATGATGAAATAGAACAGAAAAATATCACGGCAAATTGTGTAATGATTGTAAACAGTATCACAAGCTTCTTGTTAAGAGCTAAACACTAACAAACCCGGCCTGAATTACATACAAAGCAAGTAAAAAACTGTGCCAATAGTGTACCTTCAGGTTATCCTCCAACATACGTGTAAAATAATTCTGAAGTTCAGACCCACGGAAGTATGTAAGGATCTCCTGCCAATCAGGTGGATTCTACACACAAAAAAAGTGCAAAGCTAAATAAGACTATCTTGAAGAATTAACAGAATAGGGAAGAAATCTTTTGCGTAGGAGGTACGGAATATACTTTGAATCGTCCCAAATTAGGCTTCAGCTTGCCAGCTAAGATTTTAAGCGCTGTGGACTTTCCAATTCCATTGGTTCCAACAAGGCCCAAAACCTGACCAGGCCTTGGAACAGGCAGCCTGCAGGTGCCAGAAATCAGTACTTGTACAAATAACACATAAATTGATGCAAATCGAGATGCCTTATCAAATAAAAGTACCTGTGCAACTTGAATGTATTTGGCCCATAGCGATGTGTGGTATCCTTTTCCAGATCTTTTGGAAGGTTGATGATCTCAATGGCATCAAATGGGCATTTCTGCAGCAAGGATCACAGAGGAGATTATTATATACTAGAGCGCATACACAGACCAGTCGAGACCATACATTTTAGTAGTTGAGTCAAAGTTGCAAGTGTTGTGGAATGAACAACTCTATTCAACCTGGGCCTTAGGCCAAAGGTACAAGGTACATATACATGTATACATGTGGTGATGAACAGTACTATACACATCTAACACCCCCCTCAAACGCATGGTGGGTCAACAACACTGAGTTTGGAGAGGAAGAACCCATGCTGCGCTCGAGTCTGTGCCTTCGTGAAGAAATCCGCCAACTGTAACTCGGAGGGCACATAGTGAAGAGCAAGAATCTGATCCTGCACAGCAGCACGCACAAAGGAGGCATCCACGCCGATGTGCTTGGTGAGCTCATGCTTCACCGGGTCACGCGCAATGCTGATGGCACCGGTACTGTCTGACAATAGAGAAGTCGGTGCAGCAGCAGAAACACCAAAGTCTGCTAGCAACCATCGCAACCAGGTCACCTCAGCCGTCAACATAGCCATCGCTCGCAACTCAGCCTCTGCACTGGAGCGGGAAACTGCCTTCTGTTTCTTCGTCTTCCAGGCAATGAGAGATCCTCCAAGAAAAACACAATAGGCAGACAGGGAGCGGCGATCAGAAGGATCACTGGCCCACGTAGCATCAGAGTAGGCCTGGAGCTGGAGAGAGCTGGAGCGAGGAAAGAAAAGGCGGCGAGAGATCGTGCCACGAAGATATCGTAGAACACGGAGAAGGTGACTATAGTGGACAGAACTGGGAGCAGATACGAACTGACTCAGAATGTGGACAGGATATGATATGTCTGGACGAGTGACAGCCAGATAGACAAGACTCCCAACAAGATGGCGATAGCGTGTCGAGTCTGTGAGGGGATCACCATCGGTAGCACGAAGCTGAACATTGAGCTCCATAGGAGTCTCAGCTGTGCACTCATCACCAAGAGCGGCGCGAGCAAGAAGATCCTGAATATATTTTTCTTGGGAGATGTAGAAGCCATCAGAAGTCGAAGAAACCTCAATCCCAAGAAAATAGTGAAGAGGGCCAAGATCTGACATCAGGAACTGCTCACGGAGGCGGGCCTTAACAAAGGCAATATACGCAGAGTCATCGCCAGTAATGATCATGTCATCAACATATAAGAGGAGGAGCGTCCGACCACGAGGTGAGGTGTGGACAAACAGCGCAGGGTCATGGTCGCTAGGCACAAAACCAGCGGCAGTCACCACAGAAGCGAAACGCTCAAACCAGGCGCGAGGGGCTTGTTTAAGGTCATAGAGAGAGCGCCGAAGACGGCAAACCATACCATTAGGAACAGAGTACCCCGGTGGTGGCTGCATATAAACCTCCTCACGCAACTCACCATTGAGAAATGTATTCTGGACGTCAAGCTGAGACACAGACCAATGACGAACAGAAGCCACAGCGAGAAGAGTGCGAACAGTGGTCATGTGGGCAACAGGAGCGAATGTCTCATCATAATCGCGTCCCTGCTCCTGCTGAAAACCACGAGCCACAAGACGAGCTTTGTAACGCTCAAGAGAACCATCGGAGCGAGTCTTGATCTTATAGACCCACTTGCAAGTGATGGGACGAACACCAGGAGGAGGGGAAACAAGATCCCAAGTGCCAGTGCGCTCAAGTGCAGCAATCTCCTCAGCCATCACAAGCTGCCATTCAGACTGAGCCATGGCATCCCGATAGGAAGTGGGCTCAACAGCAGCAGAAAGACCGTACTGTGAAGGAGAAAAGCGATCAGGAGACCGCAAGGAAGGACGAGAACGAAGGTTATGAACTGGTGTAGGTGGGGAAGGTGGCGCTCCGGAAGTAGAGGGTATGTCAGAGGAATCATCCACAGCACGAGGTCGACGAGTTCCCATCTCAGAGGTACTTGCAGAGCTTCGCGCTGAGGAGACTCGACTCCGTTCTGCTGGACTGCTTGTGGTTCCCACAGTGCTTGCTGCCCGCGCTCCGGTGTCGTTGAATAGTACCATCACCACATGTATACATGTATATGTACCTTGTACCTTTGGCCTAAGGCCCAGGTTGAATAGAGTTGTTCACTTCACAACATGGTATCAGAGCTTCGGTGCTCTCCTCTTCCCCGGCGCACATAGCTGCCGCCGTTCCCGGCCTGCCGCGCCGTCGCCGTTCCCGGCCTGCCGTGCTGCCGTCGTCTTGGCCTGTCGCTGCCGCCATTCCGGCCTGCAGCGGCCGCCTCACGTCCGGCCTGCCGCCGCCGCCGTTCCGGCCTGCTGCGGCTGCCTCACGTCCGGCCTGCCGCCGCCGCCGTTCCGGCCTGCTGCCGCCTCACGTCCGGCCTGCCGCCGCCGCCGTTCCGGCCTACTGCCGCCTCACGTCCGGCCTGCTGCCGCCGTTCCGGCCTGCTGCGGCTGCCTCACATCCGGCCTGCTGCCGCCGCCGTGCCTCCACGGCCTGCTGTCGTCCCGGCCTTGTCCGGCCCGTCGCGGTCGTCGACCTTGCCCGGCCACCTCCGGCCGCCCTTGCCCGGCCACCTCCGAGGCCGCCTCCCGGCCGCCGCCCCTCCAGGCCGCCGCCGGCCGCCGCGGGGCTCCTGCCTTGCTCGCTCATCTCCATCACGAGCTCGGGCTAGAAGAGCACGAGCAGCCCGATCCATTTTCTCTCACTTGGTCCGGTTATTCCGGCCTCTGGTCCGGTTGCCTCTGGCACCCGCCCGGCCTTCAGCCCAGCATAGACCGGCCTCTGGTCGGCTGGCTCTGGCCATCGCCCGGTTGCCAGCCCGGTTAGACCGGCCCCAGGTCCGGACAGTGTAAAAAAAACAGAGAGCCCGCGATGTCTTCTTTGGGCTATGTTGCTGTTCCCGGTGCTCTGTGATCTTTGATGGCACTAACTACGCCGAGTTTGTGGGCTTTATGCGCATCCACATGCGCGGCCTCCTGTTGTGGGGCGTTCTCTCTGGCGAGGTCCCCTGTCCGCCGTGCCCCGTTGCTCCTGTGGCTCCTACTCCACCGGTGCCACCCGCTCTTGCCGCTGATGCGTCCGAGGCTGATCGTGCTGCCGCCAAGGATGCTGATGATCTTGCAATTCGAGCCTATGACCAGCAGGCATCAGATTACTCGGAGTCTCTCTCTATTTATCGGGATGCTCTGTCTGTTTACACTCAGTGGTGCAATGATGATGCTCGTGCTGCTGCTGTCCTCACTGCTAGTGTTCTACCCCAGTTTGCTTCTGAGTTTATGGGATTGGGCACTACTGCTGCGATGTGGACTTATCTTTGTCAGCGATATCAGCCCTCTGGTGATGCTCTCTACCTGTCTGTGGTCCGTCAGGAGCATGCTCTTCAGCAGGGTGACTCTACTGTTGATGTGTTCTACACACAGTGTTCTGCCATCTGGCATCAGCTTGACTCTCTGCGGACTGTTGTTTGTGGTACTTGTCGCTGCTGTCAGACAGTGCGGTCCGATTTGGAGTTTCAGCGTGTCCATGAGTTCTTGTCTCGCCTGCGTCCCGAGTTTGAGCCTCGGCGTGCACACTTGCTTGCTCGTGGTCGACGTGTTCCCATCTCAGAGGTACTTACAGAGCTTCGCGCTGAGGAGACTCGACTCCGTTATGTATACATGTGGTGATGAACAGTACTATACACATCTAACAGCAAGCATATATATACCTTGACACAAATACCACAACCAATGCAGAGCTCTTCGGAGATGAACGAAACCTTCGACGTGGGACCGACTTCAATGCACAGCTTCCCTGTAGAGCAAACCAGTAATTTTTTCATAATAATCCACTTGAATCGGAACAGGTCACGGTCTTATAGAAGAGGAGGGGAAGCCGGAAGCATTATACAATTCAATCAGAATAAGCACACCAAGCATCAGGATTACAAAACATCACGGGAAGTGTAGACAATCAGAATGAGCACACCAAGCATCAGGATTACAAAACGTCACGGGAAGTGTAGACAATCAGAATGAGCACACCAAGCATCAGGATTACAAAACATCACGGGAAGTGTACACAATCAGAATAAGCACACCCACCAAGCATCAGGATTGGAAAACATCACGGCAAGTGTAGACAATCAGAATGAGAACTAGTACAAACAAACCAGATGTTCTTCACAGACTGGACTAGGAGTAATCAGAGAGACCGTCCTCCAAAAAAAGTTGTCCCTTTGGACATGAACATGGTCTCCAAAGCACGAATTTTCTTCACAACCAATTTACTTTGCTATGACCTAATGTCGTCGTCAAAGGCACAGCTTTTCAAGAGTACAGTAGTTGATTTAATTGGTGGCAGTATGCATGAGAACAAAATTAAAGGAGCCCGGCCGTGGTACGGATGCATAATTGAGGGGTCGCCACCATGCCATGTCCAGCACCCCGAATTCCCCAGAACTGGGAAGCAATCGACCGGCGGCGCCAGAGGAAAAAACCATCTCACACAGATCGCGCAGGGGAAACAGCGGAAACTAGCGACCTTCGGGATCAGACTGAGGTGGAGGGGGGTTTAGCCTTACCAGTCTTGACGACGGGGCAGCTTTTCTTGCACTCCTGCCTGCACTTCTTGGGCTTGCACCTGTCTTCGTTAACAATCGCAATGCGGGTCAGGCGGTCCGCCATGGCGGGGTGTGGGGAGTAGAGGAGGGAGGAAGGAAGCCCTGGCGGGCGGCGGCGGGGTGTGGGGAGTAGAGGAGGGAGGAAGGAAGCCCTGGCGGGCGGCGGCGGCGTGAGTTGGGTCGGCCCTCACTCCCTGATGTTTGGAAACCGAACCGACCCGAGTCTGGGATGGAGGAGTTGTATATGAGCGACGGCGCGGGTGGAAACTGTTGCGCTGAATGGACTTGGACCGGCCGTGGAATCCGAACGGAACTCGCGTTTCTGCTTCTTCTTTCCCTTCCTTTCGCTATTTTATTCCCCGCTCGGTGGAGTATTTCCTTTTTGAATTTTTAAACGGCGAATTTATTTTTTATCCTGCTGCTTTTCAACACAAATCAAAATAGCTTGACATACGAGCTCGATACCGTTAATATATTTCAACATAAGGCCATCTCCAGCCGTCCCCCAGAGCCCCCCAGGAGGCCTTTTCTGCGCCGCGCCGGCCGAAAAGTGTCGTTTTTCTACCAATTAGAATGAGAACTAGTACAAACAAACCAGATGTTCTTCACAGACTGGACTAGGAGTAATCAGAGAGACCGTCCTCCAAAAAAAGTTGTCCCTTTGGACATGAACATGGTCTCCAAAGCACGAATTTTCTTCACAACCAATTTACTTTGCTATGACCTAATGTCGTCGTCAAAGGCACAGCTTTTCAAGAGTACAGTAGTTGATTTAATTGGTGGCAGTATGCATGAGAACAAAATTAAAGGAGCCCGGCCGTGGTACGGATGCATAATTGAGGGGTCGCCACCATGCCATGTCCAGCACCCCGAATTCCCCAGAACTGGGAAGCAATCGACCGGCGGCGCCAGAGGAAAAAACCATCTCACACAGATCGCGCAGGGGAAACAGCGGAAACTAGCGACCTTCGGGATCAGACTGAGGTGGAGGGGGGTTTAGCCTTACCAGTCTTGACGACGGGGCAGCTTTTCTTGCACTCCTGCCTGCACTTCTTGGGCTTGCACCTGTCTTCGTTAACAATCGCAATGCGGGTCAGGCGGTCCGCCATGGCGGGGTGTGGGGAGTAGAGGAGGGAGGAAGGAAGCCCTGGCGGGCGGCGGCGGGTGTGGGGAGTAGAGGAGGGAGGAAGGAAGCCCTGGCGGGCGGCGGCGGCGTGAGTTGGGTCGGCCCTCACTCCCTGATGTTTGGAAACCGAACCGACCCGAGTCTGGGATGGAGGAGTTGTATATGAGCGACGGCGCGGGTGGAAACTGTTGCGCTGAATGGACTGGGACCGGCTGTGGAATCCGAACGGAACTCGCATTTCTGCTTCTTCTTTCCCCTTCCTTTCGCTATTTTATTCCCCGCTCGGTGGAGTATTTCCTTTTTGAATTTTTAAACGGCGAATTTATTTTTTATCCCGTTGCTTTTCAACACAAATCAAAATAGCTTGACATACGAGCTCGATATCGTTAATATATTTCAACATAAGGCCATCTCCAGCCGTTCCCCCAGATCCCCCCAGGAGGCCTTTTCTGCGCCGCGCCGGCCGAAAAGTGTCGTTTTCTACCACTCGGCCCCCCCCAGAAGCCCAGTTAGCGCCGTTTCGACGGAAAATAGCGCTGGCGCACCCAGGCGAAACTCAGCCCACTGGGTTCGGCCTGGGGGGGCCGGCGGAAGGAAAAGCACGCGTGGGGCAGCGCTGTCGGCGAGACAAAGCATTTTTCCCACCCCGACTCGCCTTTTCCTCTGTCCACCTCGCCGTCGCCTCGCCGTCGCCGCCACCACCCCTCCTTGCGCCGCCGCACGCAAGCAGCTAGGAACCCCCGTCGAGCCCCGCCCCGTCGTCGGCGCCGCCCACTCTCCTCCGCCGCGATCTAGCCGGCTGGGCTGTTCTCGGAGCGAAGCGCGGCCACCCCACCCGCAAGGTGTTCGGCGTTTCGCCCGACCTAAGCCATGGACTCCGACGACGAGGAGATGCTCGCTGAGCTCTTCGACGAGGAAGATCAGGCCGCCATCGATGATGTCTATGCACGCTTCTATTCCTGTAGACAGTGTTGGGCCTCCAAGAGCAGAATTTTGTAGAACAGCAGCAAGTTTCCCTTAAGTGAATCACCCAAGGTTTATCGAACTCAGGGAGGTAGAGGTCAAAGATATCCCTCTCAAGCAACCCTGCAATTAAGATACAAGAAGTCTCTTGTGTCCCCAACACACCCAATACACTTGTCAGATGTATAGGTGCACTAGTTCGGCGAAGAGATAGTGAAATACAAGTAATATGGATGATTATAAGTAGTAACTGCAATCTGAATAAAAATGGCAGCAAGCAAACATGTAGCAGAACTTGTTGTAAACGGTGTTTCAATGCTTAGAAACAAGGCCTAGGGATCATACTTTCACTAGTGGACACTCTCAACAATGATCTCATAACTGAATAAGTAAAAGCTACTCTTAAACACTCTCTTGTTGGATAACAAACACCATTCATTGTGTAGGGCTACAAAAGCACACCTCAAGCCGGAGTAAACAAGCGCCACAACGTCATAAAGGAATCACACACGGTGCACACACTGTCACCTTTACACCGTGGAGAGTACCGGAGTTCATATTAAAGTAACCTATAGAGTGCATAATAGATAAAGAGTAACATCTACATATTCAACTAGATTAGCACAACTGAACACAAGTAAATACTGCTCGGGATTATTCTCCTTCTTGATAACACAAGAGTACTACGTGTAGGGCTGCAAAAGCACTCCTCAAAGTCTGAGTAAACAAACACCACAGTTCCCAAGAATAAGCCATGATAATGTCTAAATTATTCATAGAGTCACACAAGTACCCACACTGTCACCTTGATACCGTGTTGTCACAACGACTCCAGAAACTAGACAAAATCACTTGAGTAGCATAAACATTATTAATGTATTCAGCGATACTAGCAATACACATGATCACATAAAGATCACACCATGGGAGAGAGAGATGAACCACATAGCTACCGGTAGAGCCCTCAGCCTGGGGGAGAACTACTCCCTCCTCATCATGGGAGTCAGCAGCGGCGATGAAGATGGCGGTGGTGTCGATGGAGATGACTCCGGGGGCAATTCCCCGTCCCGGCAGCGTGCCGGAACAGAGACTTCTGTCCCCCGAAACTTGTCGTCGATGGCGGCGGCGCTGCGGAACTCTTCTGGAAATATGACTTGGTTTTAGGGTTTTCGCGTCGGGAATATATAGGCGAAGGGGCAACGTCGGTGGAGGCTCGAGGGGCCCACACCACCTGGTGGCGCGGCAGGGGGCCCACCCGCGCGGTGTGGTTTGGCCACCTCGGCCCTCCTTCGTCTCTCCTTCGGACTCCGTGACGGTGCTGGAAAAATAGGGACGTGGCCTTTTGTTTCGTGCAATTCCGAGAATATTCGCAGAAGTACTTTTCTGAAACCAAAAACAGCAGAAAACAGGGAACTGGCACTGTGGCATCTTGTTAATAGGTTAGTCCCAGAAAATGCATAAAAGTGATATGAAGTGTATATAAAACATGTAGCAATTGGTATAATATAAGCATGGAACATCAGAAATTATAGATACGTTGGAGACGTATCAAGCATCCCCAAGCTTAGTTCTACTCGTCCTCGAGTAGGTAAAACGATAACAACAAATAATTTCTGAGGAGACATGCTTTCAACAAATCTTGATCATAATATGTAAGGCATGTGCTGAGATCAAATCATTCAAAGCAAATGTCTATAGTTGATATAAAGATAATAAAGCAAGAGTCAAACAAGCTAAAAGTTTTCATGAACTATTGCTTCAAAGACATGAAACCGTACAAGGTTCATTAAAGATGATTTAAGTATCCAGCATAGGAGTTCTATCCTTCAATCCAAGCATCAAGCAAATTTTCATAACATAGAAGGATTCAGCCAAGTAAACATAAACATGAACGTCATGAATCAACTGTTTCGAAGTCTACTCAACCGGTGAGCGCAAGCATTTGGTATTGGCACCATGATGTTATGGCAAAGAGAACATTAATGGGGGTTTGGAAGGCCAATGGAAGAAAGTCTCACAAAGCTATAAGTGATCATTAGACAAGAGGAAGTCTTATAATCGAAGCTATGTAAGGAGTAGTGATTGCCATGCAACGGATGCACATAGAGCTATATGTGTATGAAAGCTCTCCAATGGAACTAGTGGGGGTGCATCCAACTTGGTTGCTCATGAAGACCTAGAGCACTTTTGAGGAAGCTCATCATTGGAATATACAACCCAAGTTCTATAGTGTAAATTCCCCACATAGTTATACAAGTAGAACATGAAAACTCTCTCACATGGAGTATAGGTGCTAAACATGAGCACAAATGATGACTATGAATACTGCAGGTGCTAAACATGAGCACAAGTGTGATAAAGGATAGTAATGTTGCCCCCTTTTTCTTTATTCTTTTTTTTTTTCTTTTTTTCTTTTTTCTTTTTTTCTTTTTCTGTTTCTCTTTTCGATGGCCTCCATGGCTCTTTTCAGCAGGGGCAACACTCTAATATGATTACAAACTTTTTGGTACAAATAACTCATAATGAACAAAACATGATGTATAAAACTGTATGCCTCTGCCAGTGTAGCAGGATGTGCAATGATCTAGCGTAACATGGGTAAACCACACATCAGCTGTATAGAATCATGCAAAGCAATATATAAGTGAAAATGACAACAAGTCATGTAATGTAAGATGGATGTTGCATGGCAATATATCTCGGAACAGCTATGGAAATGCTGTGGTAGGTAGGTATGGTGGCTGTTTTGAGGAAGATGTATGGGCTTATGTGTAGGAGAACAAGAGGAAGTCCTCCCACGGGGTTGGATGTACTGGCGAAGTATGCACAACTCTCAATGTGAGCAGAAGGCAATGCACAGCACCGAAGAGGCTAGCAAATATGGATGGTGGAAGTGCCAAAAACCGTAGCTTAACATTAGTCAAAAAGAACTCACAAGTTTATTGCAAACAACTAGCAGGTTCAACATTAAGAGCATGATTAAAATTCACTCCAAGAAGGGCCGTTCACGGCGGTACAAGTACCCCGTTAGATCCCTCGACCTTCAGCACAACTTAGTTATTACAATGAACTTTCAGACATGGAAAGCTATCAAGTCCAACTACACCTTCAACAATTTTAGAGTTTGTAGTACGGTACAAGCTTAAAGACAACAATCCACTAATGATTTTAACTTAATTAACCAGCAAGCTTTACCATCTAAATATCTCAAAACATTTGCAAAGAATCAAGTTATCAAAGTTTCAATGATCTACAAGATTATGCAAGTTTTCATACCACTACCACATGCAGCATTTTCTTTCTTCCAAGCAAACACCAACAACTTACTTAAACATAAACTCTCCAAATGATAATATAATGCAGCAAGAGAGTATTTATAAACACGTGCTAACAGCTCAAAGAGATGCATGAAAAACAGGAGCTAAAAGCACTGCAGTAGCTAGTTAAGAATACTCAACAAATATAAGTGAAGAACATGAGTATTCACATGAAAAAGCGGAGCGTGTCTCTCTCCCACACAAGGATTGCTAGGATCCGAATTTATTCAAACAAAACAAAAATAAAAGCACACAGACGCTCCAAGTAAAGCGCATAAGATGTGAAAGAATTAAAATATAGTTTCACTAGAGATGACCTGATAAGTTGTTGATGAAGAAGCATCCCCAAGCTTAGACGCTTGAGTCTCTCTGAATATGGTTGGGATGAACCACGGGGGCATCCCCAAGCTTAGGCTTTTCACTCTTCTTGATCACATAATATCACCCTTCTCGCTTGATCCTTGAAAACTTCCTTCACACCAAACTCAAGACAGTTCTCATTAGAGGGTTAGTGCATAATCAAAAATTCTCATATTCTGTAATGATACAATCATCCCAAAGCTTCTGGACATTAGCTACAGCCACCAATGCTTTGTGGAGCAAAGAAATCCACACAAACACAGTAAAAGAGCGAATGCAAAACAAAAGGCAGAATCTGTCAAAAACAGAACAGTCTGGAATGACGAATTTTTTCGAGGCACTTAAGTTGCTCAGATGGATCTGGCCAAAATAATGAAAGTTGCGTACATATCTCAGGAAGATGCGTGATTTTTCGTAGAATTTTTCGAATTTTCTACAGGGAGAAAAGCTCAAATTCGTGACAGCCAAAAATCTGTTACTGCGCAGAAATCCAAATCTTGCATCAACTTTCAATATAGAACTTTACTTGGCACAACAATGCGATAAAATAAAGATACAAAGGAGTTGCTACAGAAGTGACAAAACTCCTTGACTCAAAGAAAATAAAAATAACAGCAAATAAAAACGATGGGTTGTCTCCCATAAGCGCTTTTCTTTAAAGCCTTTTAGCTAGGCATAGTGATTTTTATGATGCCCACATAAAGATGAGAGTTGAAACATAAAAGAGAGCATCAAGAAGCATATATAAAACATGTTTAAATCTAACACTCTTTCTATGCATAGGAGTCTTGTAAGAAAACAAGTCAATGAAGAACAAAGTGACTAGCATAGAAATGCAAAACAAGTGTAACTTCAAAAATTTCAACATAAAGAGAGAAGACTTAATATTATTGTGATATATGAAATCGTGTCTCCCTCTCTCATAAGGACCAGTAGGTCTTAAAGTACCCAGCAAATAAAAGCAAATCAAGAGAAAGCTCAAAACTTCATCATAAAGAGAGTTTAGTAACATGAAGATTTCTATAACCATACTTTCCTCTCTCAAAATAATTTTCAGCGGCATCATGAATAAACTCAACAATATAGCTATCACATAAAGCATTCTTATCATGATCCACATGCATAAAGTATCATTACTCTCCACATAAGCATAACATTTATTAGTAATAGTGAGAGTAAAACTATCACATCCATCATTGTAATCATCATAAATTGCAGGCATAGTATAATCATAATAAACTTTATCCTCCATAGTAGGTGGCACCAAAATACCACTATCATTATAATCATCATAAATTGGAGGCAAAGTATCATCAAAGAAAATTTTCTCCTCAAAACTTGGGGGACTAAAAATATCATATTCATCAAAACCAGCTTCCCCAAGCTTAGAGCTTTGCATAGCATTAGCAATAATGGTGTTCAAAGCATTTATAGTAATACATTGCTACCATCATGCAAACAATCCATAGGTTTTTTAATTTTCTCTTCAAAAGCATCATGTCCTAATTCAATATAAAGTTCATAAAGATCTCTAATTTTTTTGTTGTTTTCCATTAAGCCTAACTAGTGAAAATAAAAACAAGAAACAAAAAGAATAATTGCAGAATCTAAAGGAAATAACTTCGAGCACTCACACACTAGCAACATACTAGAAAATAGCTTAGTAGCCAGAGGATGTGAATACCTTTTACCTTACCTCCCCGGCAACGGCGCCAGAAAATAGCTTGATGTCTACGTGCTTCTATTCTTGTAGACAGTGTTGGGCCTCCAAGAGCAGAGGTTTGTAGAACAGCAGCAAGTTTCCCTTAAGTGAATCACCCAAGGTTTATCGAACTCAGGGAGGTAGAGGTCAAAGATATCCTCTCAAGCAACCCTGCAATTAAGATACAAGAAGTCTCTTGTGTCCCCAACACACCCAATACACTTGTCAGATGTATAGGTGCACTAGTTCGGCGAAGAGATAGTGAAATACAAGTAATATGGATGATTATAAGTAGTAACTGCAATCTGAAATAAAGATGGCAGCAAGCAAACATGTAGCAGAACTTGTTGTAAACGGTGTTTCAATGCTTAGAAACAAGGCCTAGGGATCATACTTTCACTAGTGGACACTCTCAACAATGATCTCATAACTGAATAAGTAAAAGCTACTCTTAAACACTCTCTTGTTGGATAACAAACACCATTCATTGTGTAGGGCTACAAAAGCACACCTCAAGCCGGAGTAAACAAGCGCCACAACGTCATAAAGGAATCACACACGGTGCACACACTGTCACCTTTACACCGTGGAGAGTACCGGAGTTCATATTAAAGTAACCTATAGAGTGCATAATAGATAAAGAGTAACATCTACATATTCAACTAGATTAGCACAACTGAACACAAGTAAATACTGCTCGGGATTATTCTCCTTCTTGATAACACAAGAGTACTACGTGTAGGGCTGCAAAAGCACTCCTCAAAGTCTGAGTAAACAAACACCACAGTTCCCAAGAATAAGCCATGATAAATGTCTAAATTATTCATAGAGTCACACAAGTACCCACACTGTCACCTTGATACCGTGTTGTCACAACGACTCCAGAAACTAGACAAAATCACTTGAGTAGCATAAACATTATTAATGTATTCAGCGATACTAGCAATACACATGATCACATAAAGATCACACCATGGGAGAGAGAGATGAACCACATAGCTACCGGTAGAGCCCTCAGCCTCGGGGGAGAACTACTCCCTCCTCATCATGGGAGTCAGCAGCGGCGATGAAGATGGCGGTGGTGTCGATGGAGATGACTCCGGGGGCAATTCCCCGTCCCGGCAGCGTGCCGGAACAGAGACTTCTGTCCCCCGAAACTTGTCGTCGATGGCGGCGGCGCTGCGGAACTCTTCTGGAAATATGACTTGGTTTTAGGGTTTTCGCGTCGGGGGATATAATAGGCGAAGGGGCAACGTCGGTGGAGGCTCGAGGGGCCCACACCACCTGGTGGCGCGGCAGGGGGCCCACCCGCGTGAGCCTATGGTGTGGCCTCCTCGGGCCCTCCTTCGTCTCTCCTTCGGACTCCGTGACGGTGCTGGAAAAATAGGGACTTGGCCTTTTGTTTCGTGCAATTCCGAGAATATTCGCAGAAGTACTTTCTGAAACCAAAAACAGCAGAAAACAGGGAACTGGCACTGTGGCATCTTGTTAATAGGTTAGTCCCAGAAAATGCATAAAAGTGATATGAAGTGTATATAAAACATGTAGCAATTGGTATAATATAAGCATGGAACATCAGAAATTATAGATACGTTGGAGACGTATCAATCGACGATGAGGAACACCTCATGGTCTTGGCCTGTCTCGCCGGCTTGCTCGTCAACAGCGGGCCGCGTCGTGTTGGATCGACGCGCGGGCGCCGCAAGAGCAAGCAAAGGCAGCGGTACGAGGGCTACTGCATCCTCTACTCCGACTACTTCGCCAACAAACCTACGCGGGACGCGAAGGTGTTCCGGCGCCAGTTCAGGATGAACCGCGAGCTCTTCCTCCGGATCATGCGTGCCATCCGGGAGTTCGACCCCTACTTCAAATTGAAGAAGGACTGCACCGGCACGGTAGGCTTTAACTCAATTCAGAAGTGCATGATGGCCATGAGGTTGCTTGCATATGGTGCTCCCGCAGATGCACAGGATGACTATCTGCGCATGAGCGAGTCCACGGCCCTGGAGTGCTTGAACTATTTCTGCCGGGCAGTGGTTGCAGTCTTTGGCCCAACGTACTTGCGATCATCCAATGCGCAAGACACTGCTCGCCTCCTCGCAGAGAATGAAGCAAGAGGCTTTCATGGGATGCTTGGTAGCATCGACTGCATGCATTGTGCATGGAAGAACTGTCCATTCAAGTGGCAGGGGATGTACAAGGGAAAGGAAGGAGAGTGCTCCGTGATTCTCGAGGCCGTGGCTTCATATGATATGTGGATTTGGCATTCATTCTTTGGTATGTCAGGAACTCACAACGACATCAATGTCTTGCAGTGCTCGGATGTCTTTTCTGACCTTGTCGAAGGCCATGCTCCCCTGTGAACTACGAGATCAACGGGCACCAGTACACAAAGGGCTACTACCTTGCAGATGGCATCTGGAAGGTGGGCAACATTTGTGAAGAGCATCTCTAACCCTGTGCCAGGAAGCGCGAAGTCTTGGTTTTTCAAGTGCCAGGAGGCTTGCAGGAAGGATGTGGAGCGGTCATTTGACGCGCTGCAGTCTCGATTCGCTGTTGTCCAGTACCCAGCTTTGACTTGATCAAAGTCCAACATGTGGGAGGTGATGCAGTGTTGTGTGGTCTTGCACAACATGATCATTGAGAGTGAACGAGATAACCCGGTGCATGCCAATGAGGCAATGGCACCATACTACCGTCAGGGTCCTCTTGCAGATGTTGATCACCAGGTGCCGGCGCCATGGGCAACCTTCCTCACCAGGCGCCGGGAGATTCGAGACGCTGGAACACATCTAGCTCTACAGGATGATCTGGTGCAGCACTTGTGGGCGCGCAAGGGCAATGGCAATGCCGATAATGGCGATGCCAATGCCTAGTACGATTTGTTTTATTTACTTGTATTGTTGAACTATTTATTTATGTATGGATTTATACGTTAAACTATTTATTTATGTGTGAATTTGTATGTTAAACTATTTCTATGTGTGAATTTGTATGCCAAAAGGGCCGGCCTTTCTTTATGCCGAAATAAGGCCGCATCGCCGGCTGGGCGGTTCACGGCTGGTAAACGCGCCCCCTAGGTTCGGTTTCGCGCCGTTTCGCGCCGCGGCGGCCCAGAAAAGACGGCGTTTTGGACCTGGGGGGGCAGGACGGCTGGAGATGCCCTAAGCGGCGATTTTGCACCAAATCGGTCGTGCAAAGACTGCGGCGCCGGCAATACGAGCAAAAAACCTAAACACAGTGGAGACGGTGCCGGCGATTTTAGACAAAATTGGGAGGTGGCGGCTTCGTCGATACTAGCTAATATAAGGAGGTTGATATAGAATACATCACCAGGAGCTGTGGGAGGGCGCCGCGCCTCCGCATTGTGTGGCGAATCGTAGGTCGCTTCCACCACTCCGTGCCCCTCGTTGATCATGAAGTGGCAGGAAAATTGTGGTGTGCCTCGCATAGTACCTACCCAGAAATTTGGAATCTTGGGACTAGTTAAGAATTTCATTTATATTCAACATTTCGTATTCATTTTCCGACTCGTAATTTCTGGAAAGTGTAGGGGCTTTTTGCAAACTTACCACAGAAACTGTTTAACACAGTTCATATAGGTAGTAATTCGACCGCATCACATGTTACCTTGTGAATTTTGATGGGACCAGAAGAGGAGCAGAAGAGAGCTCAGCAGCACAGACAATTAGCATGGATTCCAATCTAGTTTAAAAAAAAAAGCTTGGATTCCAATCTTGTCATTTACTCCGTACTTCACTAAGCGGCTGTATTAACCAGGTACATGAACTAGATAAGGCTCCTACTAGGACTTGCCAATCGGGTCAACAAATCAACCCAGGTCCATACTTGAGGAAGACTACTACAGGAGATTGACGACGATCAGCTTTCTTCTGCACTGTCATTTCAAGCCTAGCTCTAAGAGAAAAGAGAGGGAGAAAGAAAGTCAAGGCCCTTGAGTTAGTCTTTGCAGCTCGCTCTGCTCGTCCAGCGTCTCCATGAGGAGAGGCGGCGGGTACTGCGCCGTCCCCTGGTGCTCCTCCGCGTCCTGGCAGAACGACAGGATTATCGTGTCGATGGACATCTCGACCACCGCGAAGAACAGCTTGGCCACCGTGTAACCGAGGCCCCACGTCACCTACACACACCATCATCGCCATCAGAACCTTAGCAGTGGAAGCGGCCTATGTCCACTTCAGAGGTACAACAAACAATGAGGTTCACAAGTGGTGACGAAATGCTCACCAGCACAGGAACCAGCGGGGACGATATCTTGTTGTGCGCGGACTTGTACTTGTGTGTGTCCAGCATGAGGAATGCGAAGAGCGCGCAGAACAAGCTCACGCACAGCTTCCCCAGGAAGAGGATCACGTCTCCGATCACGTTGACCTTTCCGATGCGCAGTATGTTGTTCATTATGAGACCTGTCGCGAGCACCGAGGCTTTGAAGAACCCTTTCCCTGTGATGGCAATCTGCAACAACAGAAGACTTTCGTCAATTTGATAGGGTTGCAGGAGAACAATGCAACATGAGTTTACACATGCCAAAAACGTGTGAAGTCATCTAAAAAAAGTGTCAAGCCTGAAAAGGAGTGCTGCTGAAATGGTAACACCATATGGGCAGGGTCGATCGTAGGAATAAGAAATCTTCATGCTTACCATTATATAGGCATTTCGGTTTACAGACATGAGGGTCCAGTCTATGCAGCCCAGGCAGCATTGAGACGACGACGATGTCACTGTCCCGCAGCAGCTCTCCCGAGCAGAATCAACTAGCTTCAACTTGCGGCGGAGGCATTCTAGTATAAACCGCACCCACTCAACACCAGATACAACAAGCGAACCGATAGCAGCAGATCCAAGGTTGTACCGCAACAGCCGCTTGAGCGAAGAGACAACGCTGAAAAATGGTATCTCGTGCTGCATCAGAGTAGCTTGAATTGTCAGTAAATGGTGAATACAATAAATATGAAATAAAATTAAAATGTGTTCTGATTCTCAAGTGCTTACGGATATTTCACCACGGGCCCAGTAGTACGAAGCAACAGATCCAGCAACCACGGTTGAAGAACACGCCATAAAGAACTGAGTCGCCCAGTAACAGCCAAATAAGTGGAAGAGAATGGCGATGCCAATGTGTGGGGTGTAATGGATGCTGTACCCACAACAGTTGTCACAGTTTACTTTGCCCAATTTCAGATCATACGTACAACAATCTTCTGTATTGCAGTCATTTCGGAGGACTTGACCAGAGCTGAAGAGATGAAGTGTAGCAGAAAACCAGAACATATAAAAGATAGCAAGGATAAGGTACGGCACAACTGGGAAGATTATCAATGCCTGTACTTCACCAATGACCTTTGCAGCAACCTGAAAATAGTTTCTCAAGGTCAATGCTCAAAAATTAATATCTATCTCCATAGAGGCAGGACGCATGCATCACGCTTTTGTAACCACAAGCCATTGCCTAATCAAACTTGTACATTTAACAAGCTGCTTACCTTCAGGACAGGCGTGGCTATCAGTATGCGCCTGACAATTGCTATTGAGGACAGGAAAGCAATGATCATTATTACTGTCATCAGGACTGTAGCAGCATGAAGGTGGCTTATTTCCTGGTAAGAAGGTGAGTGGTCAGATAACAAGCAGCTGAATCTTGTAAAAAGTTGACTCAATTGAAGGTGCTTACCCGCCCACTTATATGGACATATGGATCACTCTCACCAATAACAACTGTTAAAGGGTCATTTCCAATCCAGCCAGCTGAATGTATAATGTAGCCAGTTAGTAATAGTGCCACATGCATCATATATGTCAAACAGCAAAGCGATAGGTACCTTTGATGTAACAGAACATAGTAACAGATATTACAAGGGCATTGAAGAGCACCACTGTTATCCATGTCATGGCAGCAACAAAATAACGAATCATCAGCAACCAGATCACTGACAAGAAAAGAGGAAGAAGTCCACCACACACGATTAACACAGGCCAGGACTTCCCAATGTCTGCAACATATCTCTGCAAACAGAAGAAGTAGCAATTAATATCTTAAAATACATATTAGGTCACATATGGTATACATATTGGTTGCATCAGGGATTATCAAAAAAATAAAATTAGTAACGATGTTGTGGAGACTGGGCCTGAATAGGCACTGCCATCAAGTATCAACTCCCATCAGGACCCATTTGTCACTTAATTTCAGTATAAATCAGAACATTTTTTGATAGCAAAGAAGGGTAGTCTGGAGCCAGGAAATTTATAAACCTTCAGGACTGCAGATCTTGCATCGATGGCCTTGTGGATTGTTTTATCAATAAGCATATTTTGTTCAATGTTTGCACCACCCATCTGTTCCCAATGCTTCAAAGAAACATTGGACGCCCGGGCAATATATTGGCAGCTCCAGTAGACTGAAGTGAAGGAATATTTCGAATTAGTCATCCCATTGTACTAATTGACTAGCTGAAGCAATTCTGTTACTCCCTGCGTGTATAAAGGTGTCACTAAATGGCTCAGAATGAACAAATTACTAGCTCACCGTTTATGCTTGGGAATATGACAGGGTAGCATGGACCCTGAAGCTGAAGGGAGCTGTTCCTCATGTCTGGCGTGAGGAACTCAAAGTAATCGTAGTCCCTGTTGATCCAATCGTCAACCGAGAGCTTTATATCACCTTCTGGATAATCACAGACAAAGTTCAGCCCATCCGGCGTTGGCGTGGGGCACTCCATGAGGCAGATGGCCTTGGCATCTGCCAGGTTAACCTTGCCGCTCTTGAGCCCGCTTTGGTACACCTGGTTCGGGTCCATCCAGTACCTGACCTCGAGCTCGTGCACGTCCGGGTCGCCGTGCCTGTCGCCACAAACGTTCCCTTTGTAGTCTAGCTCGTACGTGAGCCTGCAAGATTGAGCACAAGAATATGTCATGTCTGTACATTTAATCTACGTGCAGAATTTGCTGACAGTAAGAACATTCCTTGTCACCAGATTTGGTTCAACAGATTATTTTTCTTCTGGCCTAGTATTCTTAATTAATCTAGATGGTAGTCAAGACTCAAGAGCAACCTAAGGGATATCGCTATCAATCAATAATGGTTTTCCTAAGTCGATGACTAGCAAAATTCCATCTCTAGACTTTACGTGATTGCAGAGTGGTAGTAAGAACATTCCAGGTTGACCAACCACTATTTAGCAGATTATTGTGCTTTTCTGGCCTAGTATTCTTAATTGATCTAGTTGGAAATCAAGATGAACCAGGGGATACTATTGTATGATGAGTATCGATCAACAACGGGCTCCACACAGAAAAGCAAGACGATAACGATGAGATGGCCAACAGAATTCCATCTGGAGACTTGACATAATTGCAGAGTGGTACTGAAATGGTAGCTAACATATGTACAAGTGGCAGTAATAATAATGGTCACTAAGATTCACAAGACTGGATTTTACCCCTAAATACTTTCCTTTTTTTATGTGTCAGCATTGCATATTTGCGTAGGCACAAAGTGCTAGTATCAGCTTTGAGCCCATGAGATGAGGGCACACTCCTTTTAAGCTGGGTGGTGCGAGGGTTTTAGGGAGGGGATACAATTCCTAGGGCCACACACCCCTATTGAAACTACCAAAAGGCTCCCTCTCCCGGGAAAGCAAAAGTTGTGTGCTCCAATTTTCTTTTTCTAAACCCAACCGGTCGGAAGACCTAAGCAAGAACCAGATTCGCTCCGCACTAGAAACAACACGGCAGTAGCCGTCTCTCTCAGGGAAAAAAAAACACGGCAGTAGCCGTCTCTCTCCGCTGGTTCCATTTCACACTGCTGCCATGCAAGATTCATCCAGTAGCTCTAATTAGACCCTCGAGGAACCGACAGAAATTATTTTCCCCCAAATTAGTAATTAATTCCGTAGAATGCAGAGTGGTTCGAGAGCGGTTAGGAAAATGCACGCACGGTTAGCAAAGATCTGCGAGGTCAATTAACTAAGGGACACGCAAGAGCGGAGAGGGGCGAATCTGGGGGGAGAAAGAAAGGAAGGACGAGGTCAGTCGAGGCGGGGTGGGTGGGTGGGGGTGACGGACCTGAGGGGGTTGCCCTGGTTGAAGCCGAAGCTGGAGTTGACGATCATGGCGACCCAGAAGGCGGCGAAGAGGACGAGGAAGGCCAGGTCGCGGCACCGGCGGTCGTTCCGTATAATGCCCAGGCTGCTGCTGCGGCCGTCGCCGCCGCCGCCCAGCTCGGCGTCCTCCCCGCCGCCCACGCCGGTGGTGGTGGCCGAGGGGTAGCGGCCGATGATGGCGCCGAGCGGCCCGCCCATTCCGCCGGCCGGACTCGGAGCGCGCAGGCAGGGGAGGGGAGGTGGCTTGGATGGATTTGGGGGCGGCGGGAGGCGCTGTGATCTGTGGGCGGGCTGGAGCTTGGGGGAGGACGGAGTGAGCGGAGCGGAGCAGGGAGTGTGAGATGGGCGTGTGAGAGAGCGTAGATTTGGCCTTTTCTGCCGCTGCGCGTGGGAAAAAAGGCGGAAGAGAGAGAGAGTGAGCCAAGAACCTTTTGCGCTCTTGGTCGGACGGCGCACGCCGCGAGCACGTAGTAAATGCACTCACTTTTCCAACTACAACGGCATAAAAATCAGCTCTTTAACCACGGTCAATGCAGTTTCCTCGGGCACATTTTTTTTAACAAAAGATGGCCATAAATTCCATCCCAAGAACGCCCATAGTAGGTTTGTCTTAGATCAAACTTTTTAATGTTTGACCAAGTTTATAGCAAATTAACTACATTCGTAGTACTGAATGGATGTCATATGATCCATCGTGCAATATATTTTCATACTGCATCGATTTGGTATTATGAATATTTGTATTTTTCTCTCTAAACTTGGTCAAATTATAGGACCTCGCTTAAGAGAAAACTAATTCTTTGTGGATTAGAAAGGACCGAAGGGAGTACAACTTAAATCATGTCGTCTGATCCTTGCAACGGAAAACCGCAGCATGCAACGTTTCTCTCGTGTGTGTGTGTTTTTAAATTCGGTGCGCCACAAGATTGAGGCATTGACCACCCGCCGATTTTTGGGTTCAGCATGATCGGGGCGACCATTGCCCTACAATTTCAATAAATTTGGGCGCTCGGTGGCATGAGCAAGATAAACTAGTTTTGTGGCGAACTAGGGCAGCAGAGGCGTAGTAGAGGGGGGTTGGGGAGCAAGGGGAGTAGACAGTGGGAAAGACACTTCGAAGTTATAAAAAACTTAATGAGATTCAGAATACACAGACGAAAAGAAGAAGTGGGCCAGAGAGAGTAGACCCCGATCTGAACATCAGTTGGTCGGTTGGAAATAATCTACCACAAACAACCTATGGTGTTTTAGGACACTAGCGGCAAAGTAGATATTTTGTCCCTAGTTCCGCTCGGGGCCTGTTTTTTCTTCCCAAAAAAGTGCCATAAATTCCATCTCGAGTACGCGCGTATTAGGTTTGTCTTAAATCAAACTTCATGGTCACCGACTTCTTCGGGGCCCTGGCGTGAGGCGGTTTCGGCGGTCCTCTTTCTTTTACACGTGTCTTTGTTATCACCGTGCTCATCCCTCGTCGTTGGCTGGCAGGATCGGGACTTGACAGCCCGAGCGAGATGACATGCGGTTTATCTCCGGCGATAACTTGGTGTGCTCATCCCTTTTCCGAGGAGGCTTCGTGGAAAATTATGTTGCGGCTTAGTCCCCTTTGTTTGTTTTTTTGCGAAAAACTTAGTCCCCTTTGTTGCGTCGATATTTTGTTTGTATGACCATGATGGATCCATAGGACCATAAGCCATAGTACAATGAGAAAAACAGGCAGGTTGATGTATGGTGTGAACTTAAGGCCATGTGTGTACGTATGGCTGTGTGGTACGTCCCCTTTCGCTTGTTTTTTCATCATCATGGTCATGGACGTCCTCTTGCTGTTCGTCTTCAAGCTTGCGGAGTCTGGGGGACTGTTTGTCTCGTTCTCCTCCGTGCCTTGGGTGGAGGAGGCCAGCGCAGCCATGGATTGCGATTGTCTTGCCGCCATGGTTCTTCCATTGCGTGGATCAGCTGACTCGCTCGAGGCCTCTCTTTGTGCAAGGGGCGCCCTGAAGAACCATGCCGTGCGTGCTCGCCCGAGATGACTCCAGGCTCACAACCTACCCAGAAAAGACCAAGAATTAATGAACTCACACGTCAAACAAACCCTTCAAATGCTACTAAAACTAATAGACAGTGCAGAACAAACTCCTTCAGTTGTATAGATAGAACAAGTGGCACCTACAGCAGTGCTAGCAAAATGAGGTGCACTGCAGTCTTTGTCCAGCAAATGTGCCACACCTTATGCGCAACGGGACATGAAAAGAGGACTCTAGGGCTCATATAACAGGAGAAGGGTACCCAAAAGCCTCGTCTCAGAGTTTCCAGATCCATATGATTCATTTCAAAACCCAACAAGTATCAACGTGGGATTGAAATTGCAGACTAAGATTTGCAGTTAAGTAGCGGCACGTGAGAAACAGGTAAGCACTAAACTGAACTCGGCAAAAAAGAAACAGGCTCAAGGCACTCCCACCGCACCGCACATACAAGTTGCAATTGGGTCTGAAATCTGCCAGATTCAGGCCACTGCCAACAGAGGATGTAGACAACTCATTGCTTAGAGGGTAACTAGCCACCACAAGGTAATAATCATGATGCATTTGCCAACGATGCTTAAGAAAAAGCATACACAGTGGCAAAAACGGAGACATAGTACACCAAGCACATACAAATACTCCATCTGATCCAAAATAAGCTTGGCAGCATTGATTTATGGTTAGTTCAAACTGCGACACTTATTATGGATCAGGGTGGTATTAAACTACCAGAATGCCTTTTCTAGCTACTACTAATAGATCCTCATATACTTCAGGTTCATTCAGCTCACGGGGCGGTAGAAGAATATCACAAGAAAATATCCTAACAACAGTCCTGGTAACTCCTCACAGGCTCAGTCAAAACCCACCCAGAAAAGACTAAGAATGAACTCACAGTCCAAACAAACCCTTAAAATCTAGTACTACTAATAGACAGCACAGAAAAGCTCTTTCAGTTCGATAGAACAAGGGGCACCTACAGCTGTGCAAGCAAAATGAGGCGCACAGCAATATTTGTCCAGCAAAAAATGCCACACCTTATGTGCAAAGCGACATGATAGAGAATTCGAGGGCTCATATTACAGTAGAAGTGGCACTCAAGCCTCGTCCAAAACAAGTATCAACGTGTATTGAAATCGCAGACTGATAGACTAAGATTTGCAGTTAAGCAGCGACACTGGAAAACCCAAACCTGATGATTTACCATCTATCTCTATCTGTTTGCGGAGCATACATATAAATGGTATTGGCGTTTAACTGGCAATTTCTCATGTACTCTGTCCCCAAGGTTTTTCCAGGAAGTCCAGTTAGAATTCCAGGTTTGTTTTGTTTAAAACTGGAATGGTTGCAGCACTGTACTCGCAAAAGGGTCTGGTTTCAAAGCACTCCCAGCCCATATACAAGTTGCAACTAGGGCTGAATGTCTCAAATCAGCAACAGATTCAGGCCACTGCCAATAGAGCATGTAGACAACTCATTGCTTAGAAGGCAATCTAAAGTTTTACTAGCCGCCACAAGGTTTTCAAGATGCATTTGTTGACCAGGCTTCTTAAGAAAGCATAGACAATGGCTAAAACATAGACATAGTAGATCAAGCGAACAAAAATGAAAAAAATGATCAGTATTAAACTACCAGCATAGTCATTAATCTACAAGACAAGAACACTGTATCCATAGCAGGAAGTTCAACTACTTAGCCCATCAAAACAGATCATGTACCAGAAAAGATATAATAGATCCAACAATTAGGTTAACTGCAGCACTTTGCCCAGTAATATTTCCAGGCCTTTGCGTACAAAGTATCAGGGGAAGAGAACTCTAGGGTACCTTACAAGGGAAGGGCGCCCGGGAACCTTGTTCAAGAATCAAGAGTTACCAAATCCATCCAATACCAGAACCCAACAAGTATTGCAGACTGAACGACAAGATTTGCAGTGAAGTAGAAACATGGAAGAAGCAAAACCTGATGCACTATAATCTATCCGTCTGCATATCAGTGAATGTTAATGGCATTTAGCTGGAAACTTCTCGTGTGCTCCCACTCCCAGTTTTTTTCAAAAAGTCCGTATGGTACATAAATCCAGGTTTGGTTTGTTTACTCAGGAATGGTTGCTACACTTGACATAAGGACTCGGCTCAAAGCACTCTCAAACCATATACACTTGCAACTAGGACTGAACGAGCAACAGATGGTACATAAATCCAGGTTTGGTTTGTTTAATCAGGAATGGTTGCTACACTTAACATAAGGACTGAACCAGCAACACATTCAGGCCATTGCCAACAGAGCACGTAAACTGTACAAGACAACTCGTTTGCTTAGATGGTACTCTTAAAAGTTACGAAATGAAGCATTTGTTGACAAGGCTTAAGAAAGCATACACAATCGTTCAAGCACAGATAAGATCAACCACACGAAAATGATACTAAACTACCAGCATATTCATTAATCCGATGTGACAGGTGCTAAACTTAGCACATCTAAGCACATAAATTAAGAGTACCAGGTTTCTCATAGACAAAAACAATAACACTGTGTCAATAGAAGCAAGTTCAACTCTTTAACCCATCAAAACAGATCATAAAACAGAAAAGACATATCTAGAGAAGGCAAGATAACCCATTATACCCTTCAAGCAGCAGTGGCTTCTGTACTCTTCTCACCATCACCACCCTGAGAAGTTGCTTTATTAGCCTCTGCCTCTGCAGCTGCATCCATCTCTTCAGCAGTAAGATCGACATCATCAGTAGCTGGTCGAACCTGCTCCTCCTCTGGAAGTGGCTCTTCAACATAATCATTCTCAAATGCATCATTAGGAACCCGATAGATCCTCAACTGCGGCTTTGCGGGATCCTTCACAAGCACATACTTGCCCTCTTCAAACTTCATGCAGATGTCCACAAGTGACTTGACGATTCCCCACATGTTTGCAGTGTTGAGGTTGATCTGGGTAGCGAAATCCCTTGGCTTGTACCCCATCACAGTGAGTATGGAATGGTTGAAGTGATCGCGGGGTTGCACACGTGACACATAACCCAGCTTCATCATGTCAGCACCAGAAAGCAAAGCCTGGGCTGTCCAGCGAGCAAGCTTGTTGGCATTGTTCTTGAGCTCTGTAGCAAGCACAGCACCACGCTGGCTCTCAAGCTTCTGCTTCCAGTCAACACCAGTAATCTTAGGATCAAACTCATTAAGTGCATTGAGCGTAAGGAACTGGCGAGCACCGCTTGGATCCACACCAGCAGCATGCACTTCACAGCGAGCAATGATACTAATGTTGTCGTCCAGCTTCCAGCGGCGGTAGCGGTAGCAAACAGGCGCCGCCTCCTCATTCTCAGTGACAAACGGGTTAGGCTCATCAAAGGTAACCTTCTCGCCATCACGGACAAGTACCTGCTGCGAGAAGTTCTGGTTGATGTAGGTCGCCTCGACAGCAAGAGAGGGTGCTGAATTGATGTCATCCTTGTTCTCCGGGAGCTGCTCCTGGGCAGTCTCATTGACAGTGAGCAGATCAAGCGGCCCGCCATCACGCTTGTCAAAGAAGAGCTTGTTGCCCACGCGCTGCACGACAATGTCCCAGGAGAGGATGCTGCGGGGTGTGCACATAAGAGCAGCCAGGATCGCATCAGTAGCAAACACAGTGGCCTTGTCTTCCTCAGCGAGGCGGCGGATGATGGGATCGTCAGTGGTGGTGATCTTGTAGAATTGGCGGTTCTTGAAGCGCTCGAGGCGGCGCTGTGTCTTGGGGTTGACGCGGTCATAGGTGCGGTCGTAGGACTCGACAGCACCACAGACGAGGAGATCCTCGGGCTGGTCGTTGACGGCGAAGGAGAGCTTGGTGAAGTTGGCGAAGGGGATCTGCTCGAGCATGGTCCAGTCGGGCTGGATGTCGACCGAGGGCTTGGCGGACGACTGCTGGTTGTTGCCGCGGAAATTGCCCTGGTGGTGGTGGGAGCGGTGGTTCTGGTAGTGGCGCTCGCGGCGGGCGCGCTCCTTCTCCGCCTCGCGACGCTTGGCCTCGACCTCCTCGTCGCGGCGCTGGGGCAGCTGCGGGCGCTGGTTGAAGCGCCACTTGGGGCCGAACCGCGGGTGGCGCGGCGGCGGCTTGGCGTCGACGAGGCTGAAGGAGGAGTCCTCGGCCGCGGCGGCGAGGGAGTCGTCCGCGGAGGAGAAGTCGAAGATGGAGTCGCGCGAGGCGGCGGCGTGCGCGCCGGGATGGCCCGGGTTGCGCGTCCAGTCGGCGATGCGGCCCAGCTTGTCGGAGCGGGAGAAGGGCGCGAAGGGGATGGAGGCGGTGGCGACGGCGCCGCCCAGGAGCGGCGGTGCGTCCGGGGTCTCCGGAGGGCCCCAGCCGTCGGGGTTGAAGGGGACGACGCCGACGTCGAAGCCCATGGTTGCGGCGGCTGATTGGATCGGGAGTGGTGGAGGTGGCGGCGCGTGGGTGGGTTAGGGTTGGGTGGGACGCGAAGGAGGACGTTCTGAAGAAACGTTTGCCTGGTTAGGCTAGGCCTGAAGAAATATCGATTGATTAAAGCTAGTGTGGGCTTATCGAGGGGAAATTTCTGGCTTCCGACATCCGGTTATCACTTTATTTAAAACTAGTAAAAATGCCTGTGCGTTGCAACGGGAGTGAAAAATAAACTTATCCGCACAATCCAAATTTTACCCAAAAAGTTGATCGACTCGTGTAGAATAATTTTATTTTTCTACCCAAATAAGCATGAATTGTAATATTTAATCCTCTAATTAAGCCAAATTATATAAATTCTTACTAATGAGACAAGAGTGGGCTTTTGCAAAAATAATACAGTACTTTCCAAAAAAAAATCATTCCAACATATACGGCATGTATCACATAAAAAGTTGGTCAAAGCTCTTGTTTTAATGAGATGATACATTCAGATGATGTTTTTCTTTAATATGACCCTGAGATGATGTAAAGCTAACACCTATGTAGGCAGCTTAACCAAGATATTTGCGTGAATTACACACATGTAAGTGTCCTGCTCGCCTGACATAAACTGCGGCGGGCTTCCAGACTGCCTCCCCCTTAGGATGGCAGCTTGCAGATTTTTTTTTGCGGGGGTGGTGGCCGCTATTTTGCAGGCTTTGAGTGACGACGGACACTTGCGAGTTGCGACAACTCCTCCCATATTATGTTGAAATATGAACGAAAAAGAGGAGACATACTATGTTGAAATATAATATAGTCTCTCGTGAAGGTTGTAGCTTGACATAACCTCTTTCATGAACATCACCAAGATCAATTGGCACATCCATGTGCATGGGCAACGCCTCTGTGATCATGGCTCTAGCTAGAACCCTGAAGCTGCCATGGACTGATCGTCGTCAACACAAGCAAATAGACCGATCGGATCTTCAGCTTGGTCGGCAGCAGATGATAGAAGTTGGAAAGAATCCACGAACCTGTATAAGAAAACAATCTGCTGGTATGGAGCGGTAACATCAGTAACAATCTATTGCATGTAACAACTGGATTCTGAATTAATGGAACGATACAAACGATTGCTTAACTTGATCTTACTTTCTGCTAGCCGGAGGTGCGGTGAGGAGCTGCGGCCATGGGGTGTCGGCAGCGGCCAGAACAGGAGCGAAGGCAAGCTCAGCGGGAGTCCTTCGAGGAGGCGATCGCGACGGTGTTGGTGCTGGGGAGCAAGGCGGAGCTGCCAGCGCCAGCGTGAGGACATGGCGGGCGGCAGCTGACCGTCACGGCATGCACACAACATCGTCGTCCTTCCATGGGACCTCGCCTAGATTGCCTTCGTGTCCTCGCCGGAATCGTTCCGTTGTGTCCTCAATGTTCGGGCCAACAACAGCACCATAGAAGGGAGCGATGCGGCAGGACCTGCCTTGTCGTCTCGGCGTACTCGGCTTCTCCTCAGTGCGTCGACAGATTGCTTATAGCTAAGCAATTCTATCCATCCGAGTTGGTAACAATTTCCAGCAAAGAGCGTCCTTTTCCAAGTCCATGATTATTTTCCATGACCCACTTCGTGACGAAAATAGCGACGGAAACGCTAGGAACAGAGCGACATATGGAACGGACGGCTCCAAACTTTTTTTTTGGAAACGTTATTTAACTTATGACTTATATGGGTGGCAGTGGTGGGTAATTTTTGCCAACTTTAGGGGTATTTTTAACGACGTACGAGAAGAAGGCTTAATGCTTTTATTATTATTAGGTATAGATAAAACAAAAATTACTACTCCCTTCGTCTCAAAATAACCGTCTCAAATTTACACAAAAGTGGATGTATCTAGACATGAAATTATATCGACTTTTAGACAACTTTAAGATACTTATTTTGGGACGGATGGAGTAGTTTTTTAAAAAATAGAACAAAATCCTATATGTTTTCAGTAATGTATCCCACAAACATGTAAAATCTCAGTTTAAAATACTTTATGTTCTATTAGGAAACGTGCTCGTGCGTTGAAGGGGGCTGAAAAGGCGGCTTGTAATCGAAAAACATTGGCACAACCCAAATTTATCCCAGTGATGATTGCTCTGCGTAAAATAATTTTATTTTTCTAGTACCCGGATGAACATCAAGTTAATACCCCCAAATAGCTCGTAAAAAATTATGCATGTGTATAACTTCTTATCTCCGTGATAGCTTGATATGAATTTATCTCATATGACCTCTCGGTTCTCCATAGTTTTTTTATTCTTTATGTTGCGCTTAAACCCTAATCCAAAACTAGCCCGCCATACGTGGCGATAGGAAAAATCGGAAAAACGGGGTAACTCAAAACCTGATTCCGGATTGGTCGCGACTCAAACCAGATAACGATTTCGGGTACTGCATCGATGTCTAGGTGGTTTCTTGGAGGGGTGTGTCTACTCATATATCTTTTTATCTTTAATCTGCTTTGTATGAGTACTAGTAGCCGTGCACGTGCGTCTTTAAAATATATATAAATGTCATTTCTAATTTATTGTTTTTTACCAGAGCAATAAATTGCATGACTAAATTGTGTAACGTGTGAGTAGCTTATTTTATTGTTGGTGGACTGAATTCAAAATTTAAGATTTTTCTTTTCTCAAAAACTTCCACTACATTGACTATAAATAAACTGAGAATGGAGTCTCTAGAGATACATCACACGACACACACATTATAATTAAGGGCAAAAATTCAGAAAATTCAGTAAAACACATAACTGAACAGGATGTCTAATAAAAATGTCAACATCAAGACATTTCTCAATATGCATCACTTTCAGATGTTACCGATTAAATTTACATATTTATCAGGACAATGTCTGTATAACATTTCAACAGATTTCATAATACTACAAAGTTTGAAATATGCAGAATATTCAGTATTAGTGACCTTGCACTCCTAGACAAAGCGTTTTTTTTCATTGAGTTGGTGCGCAGGGCAATAGGCAGGAGCCGCCCCTCCCGATCCCGACCTAGGGTTCCCAGGCCCGCGCCGCCGCCGCCACCAGGCCGTCCGCCGTCGCCCACCTCCCCTCCCCCTCCCCTCCCTTCTCTGCCTCCCGGGCCGCTCCGCTCGAGCGACTCCGGAGGCCCCCTAACCCTAGCCCAGTCAGCCCCAAATCCCCGTGCTCTCCTTGCCGTCGCTGCCGCCGCCGACGGCGGCGGTGGCGGCTCGCCAGAGGTGAGAGGGCAGGGAAGGCGCACCATGGAGGCGTTCCCGCGAGCGGAGGGAGCGGCGCCGGCTTGGTCGCGTGGTCCGGGGTGTGTGCGTGTGTGAGTGTGTCCTTCCCGTGTGTGGCGTTGTGTGCGTGCGTGTGTCTTGGCCGTGAAGCGCCATGCCCTCCCGCCTACCCTCGCTCGAGCTCGGCCCCGTCGTCCTCCCGACTCCTCTGGCGCGGGGATCTTCCAGATCCGGTGGATCTGAGGCACCCTTGGGCATGCTCCGCCTCTCCGGTGGCTGGCCGGCCGTGCCGCATCTCAGGCGGCTTGCCTTGTGCGCCACCTCCGGCGGCCGGCTCCGTGCGCTTGCCGGCGGCGGCTTCTTGGTTGCTGTCGTGTTACGTCCAGATCTAGAGCCCGTCGGGCTGGATATGGGCCGGGCCAACCCAAAATCCGTCCCTGCCGGAGACCCAGGTTGGATCTGCCGTGTTCTTGGGCGTGCTGTGGTCAGCCCTACGCGGTGTTGCCGGAGACGCCGGGTTCCCTCGTTTTGTCGGCGTTGCCCCGGTCTCCATGGTGCTTGCCATGAGGCTCCAGATTCTGATCTGGGCTGGGGCAGACCGGGCCGATCAGACCTACCCGTGGGCTGGGTTGCGTCGTGCTCTTTCCGGTGTTCTGTTTAGTACACCGTGTTCCCGAGGTTCGTAGGCCAGTGGCCGCGTCCTTTGATGTCTTCTTCGCGTCCTCTCGGCGGCGGCCGCCGTCTGGGTATGGAGGGTCTCGGTGAAAACCGTTGGCGATGACAACACCTTCGGTGTCGTTCCCCTTGTTGAAGGCATCGCTATGAAGACTCCTCCTCTCTCTAGACGGCCGGACTCCGCCTCTCCGACTCACTTTGCTCCCCCCGGCGTGTCCGTTTGTTGAAGACTTCCCTTGGTATCATGGGGCTTGGGCGAAAGCTCTGCAAGACTTGTTTCTGCCGGTAATGACGACGTTTTGAGCGTCGTCCACCTTCTTGGAGGCGTTGCTGCAAGTCCCCACCTTTGGTTTACCCCTTCCCCAATGGCAAGTCGTTTCGGTGGCGATGATGGTGCGGTGGAGGTTTCGTTGATGTGGACATCTCCGACGTCGTCCCCGTGCGACAGAAGTCATGGTGTCGCCTTCGAATCAAGCATGTGCTTCTTTTAGTTTTGCTTGGTTTTACACCACGTTTGTGTTCTCTGTTGCTGTGAGGTGTGAGTGTGTTGTGCGTGTGTGGTGGTGTTGTAAGTTGTAACCTTAGCCGGTTGTTGGCTTTGTTAATTCAAAGCTAGGCTCTTCTTGAGCCTTCCGTCTAAAGATTGAACATGCTCTCGTACAACTGGGCAATGGTGTGGAGCTCCGCAAGTGACAGCAGTGATGCCGTCTCTAGCTGTGCTTCTGGCCTGCACATCCCGATGGAGAAGCTTCAGAAACTAATCTGTTTACACCTCGTTCAGGATCAGTAATGAACATTAAAAGGATTCATCTATGAGTAGAGGATGCCGCTACAGCCAGGCAGGAGGAAGGAGTGTTTGGGCATGATATATGAGAGCACGATTGATCCAGAGAGACCTATGGGGACTGGTGGCTTGGAGGCAGGCTGGGCGGGTTAGGAGGCGGCGGAGATATGGAGAACACGCAAGAGTTCTCGTTTATACATTTATTTAGGAGAACTGAGGGAGATGAATCGACAATTAGCGAGAGGCAAGTTCAATTGTGAATTCGTTCCGATTGAACACGTGACCTGAGTGTGGCGCGGACCTGGAGTTAAGCTCCTGGCCATACGCGGAGAGGGGATTGCACGGGCAGAGGCAGCAGTGCGCGTGGAAGTTCGTCGTCGCAGAGAAATCTGTTGTCGCTGGTGGCGAGGCGGCGGCGGCAGACAAACGGACGCGGCCCTCATCGGCCATGGGACCCTTCGACCTCTGTGCCCGTCGGCCGTCGCTCTCCGCCTTCGGCGGAGCAGAGCAGAGCTGGGTGGCAACAGGCTTCCGCTGCTTTCCGCTCTCCGTTGCCGCCGTGACCTCTGGCTGCGCCTCTCTCCACGCCACGTCGTCCTGTGCCGCTGCAAGGCCACGGCGCAGCAGCTCAAGGTGGACCACCGCCAGCAACGCCCGCGAGATGGAGCGCCTCTCCGCCAAAAAGGCAAGGAGTCCCTCATCCTCGCCATGATCCTTCCCTCTATGTTTCCTGTTTCTCTTCCTCCGAGCCTGAAAACGCGTGTAGTGAACGCCCTTCGCCCCGTCGACGTGCGCGGTAGGCTGGAGGACTCGCCGGCCAGCGTGCGTTGCGGAGCTAGGAAAAAACATAGCGAACCATTTTTTATAACTTTGGCGGTGGCAAAATCTCTGTAATTCTCACGAACATGAAAAGGTGTGTTGAGTTGTCAAACATTGGAGTGATCTGGAGAATTGATCAAATATTGAACGGCACAAATTTAATGTATCCCGAACATGTTTGCTCTTTTAATAGTACTAGTTGACATGTACGTGCAATGCACGTCTTCAAAATTACACAGGACAATTTATAAGTAGGAAAAAACATAGCAAGGTCTATGTGGATTTTTTTGTGCAAGCAGCACATGTACCTCAACAACGTGGTACCATAACTCAACGCATGGAGGTTGGATGCAGAGGAAGCCATGGAAGGAATATTGTGATGGCTCTATCGGCCGGAGATTGAGGTGGCGACGGTGGCTTTTGTTCCACTCGGAGGAGGGGATTGTTCCGGGAGAGTAGAGAAAAAGTTTTTTTTTCTTATAGATTGATCCATCAGGAGACCTTGCATTTATTTTGTCCTCTTCCCCTGTATGTATACGGATCGAAATAACAAAAAGGTTGGACCAGTCAAAATTATTTGGTGCTCGACATTTTGACAATCTGGATCGTGTAAATTGAACGCTTTAGAATTAATGTATACCAACATTTTTGCTATTTTATAAGTAGTATAGATAAGTATTAATGAGTTGATCATGTCATATCATGCATTATTTTGGCACTAAGCAAATTTGCATTTAAAAATAAAGAAGGAATCATTAAAATGACATGCTATATTTTTCAAGGTGGTTCGAAAAACTACAAAACAAAATTCAAAATGAAAATGTGTGGAGCTTCCCTGATATATATTGAAACAGCATTTGTTGTTCATCCTAGTGTATATGGATATCTGAAAATTTCTCTGGTGTGCTGTACGAATGCGTGACCAGTGTGTGTTGTACTAACAGATTGGTGTAGGCTGGGATGACAGCCATCAGTCCAAGTAGCAGATGGAGGCCACGCTTGAGATGAAACAGGAGGCTGCATCGAGCGGCAGAGGGAACTGTCATACGCATTCTCTCATCAGGTAGTGATCGCCATTGCAGTTCGGTGTAGACCTTCTGTTCATGTTCTTTTCCTGAACTCTGTCCTGCACCTGCGTCCAGTGGAGGAACAGGAACCCTGCTTCGTCTTCTTCAGGACAAGCTACGCCCGCGCGGTCGCATCCACCAATGTACATGGACCCGGCTGTGCCCCAACTGGGGGTGGAGCTGGTCGGAGCGGTGGACGACGGCAGCGAGGCCGTCGGAGTGCCAGACCACGCCTCGGCCGGACAAGAGGAACAGGAACCCTGCTTCGTCTTCTTCAGGACAAGCTACGCCCTCGCATCCACCAATGTACATGGATCCAGGCTGTGCCCCAACTGGGGGTGGAGCTGGTCGGAGCGGTGGACGACGGCAGCGAGGCCGTCGGAGTGCCAGACCGCGCCTCGGCCGGACAAGGACGTCGTCGCCCTGCTACGCCCAAGACACCTGGCCGTGCCGACAAGCCGAGGGTGTCCATCTCGATCCAGATACCACGACGCCCACAGGCAGCCCCCCCGGCCACCAGGCTGTCAGTCGCCGTCGTCGTCGACGTGGCCACGATCGCCGTTGGTGTTGGGGAAGACAGCCACGCCGCCGGCCCGGGCGCCGAGGGCGGCTCCCCGTACAGATTGGTGACCTCGCTGTCGGAGCGCCCGCGGAGCAGCCAGGAGCACGTGGTGAGCAGCGGCGGCTAGATGGAGGTCTTGCTGTGGCGCACGACGAGCGCGCCGTCGGGGGAGATGCCGAGGATCCTGAGCCTGGGATCGAGGGACGCAGAAGCCGGCGAGACGGGCGGCGCGCCGGTGACGCTCAGCTACATGCAGCCGACCCAGTCCATGAGGGCCAAAGCCCGCTGCCCGAGCCCCAGGGATGCCGACAGGACCGAGCTCCCGAGAGGGCGCCGCCGGAGCTTGTGGCCGGACCCACTCCGGTGACCAAAACAGAGCGGTGCCTCCCGAATCTCCCCTACACCATCGAGTCCGTGCTTAGACATGACGCTGCTGGCCCAAAGGAATGTTTTGTTTTTAGCGGTGGTAAATCTCGTAATTTGACAAATCTTTCTGCAGATCTGCGGTCGCTAGCTTTTGGGCCAGACCAGAGAGTGTTAGTACATACTGCATGCAATGTCAATGGTGCTAGGTTTCGTACTTTGGCAAGTGAGGAGAACTTACGTACTCAAAATTCTGGCGTAATGAATATCGCATCATTTGGTGATCAAGAAGAAACGGAGTACTACGGTGTTGTTAAGGAAATTCTTGAACTGAGGTACTTGTCAACCGAGGAGCGACAAAGATCAGTCTTCTTATTTCGTTGTGATTGGTATCACCTTGCATGTGGTAAGAAAACCAAGATGAGAGATGATGGATACTTCAAAAGCGTTAACACAACAGCACTGAGGTACAAGAACGACCCCTTCATTTTGGCTAGGCAAGCAAAAACATGCTTCTACTTGGAAGATACTAAATATGGTGCTCCTTGGAAGGTGGTTCAGACTTTTAGCCATCGACACGTATATGATGTACCAGAAAATGATGAAGGAACTCAACAAGGAGAAGAAATTAACAAAGATGCTTATCAGGAAGACCTATGTTCATCAGCTTGTATTGTTAACGTTGTTGATGATGAGGAGGAAGATGTGGATGTGGATGACCTCGATCTAAACGATGAAGTGGAACGTATTGAAAAACGAATTGGTGCTCATCTACGGCGTGAGCTTGATGCTGCCAACAAAGAAGTTCAGAACAACGACGACGAAGATGTGGAACAGTTGTAGGGGAATGCAAGAGGTGATGCGACTTCAATATCGGATGTTGACAGCGATCTTGATTAGTTACATTTTCTTATTCAATTATTTTTATTTAAGTAGAACTTGTACTTAATTATGCCCATTTTTTTGAACTTAGCTTTATTTTGAGTTTGTTACTTACAACCTTGAGGTTCATAACGATCAATCACTTCCATTGTGAAATCTCATATATTATGTCCACAAAATTTATTTATTTGGTAATTCATAACTTCACCAATTCTTTGATAATAGAATTGATCCAAAAAAGATGACAAGAAAAATTACACACTTCAATAGGAACACAACTTCGTTGATTGCTCCTACAAGTCCGACCAGTACTTCCTCCATCTCCTTATGATCAATGGCTAAATTTTTGCTCTTGTCAGGATGCTTCTCTTCCTCCTCAATCTTGGAGATCGCGTCATCAGAATTCTCATCCGTAGCAACTAGTGGACCGACATCTAGTACATTCCGGCTAATCAGTATATCAATGTATTCTTCTTCCCAGTACCAAAATGCACAACCTTTCTGCATAGCAGCATATCAAACATTGAGTTCCATACAGTACGGAAATAAAGATACCTTACTTCCACATTGAGAGGTGCTATAGTGATCCTCTGCTCTTGGGGGTTATCATCTGGCACCGCAGTTAATAAATCTCACAAGTCCGGAGGGGAATCTCGGGCGCTGCGCCGGCCGGGCACTGTTCCGGTGGGACCCGGAGGTCATTTGCATTTATCCGGAGGTTCAGACACTACGCCGTTCACACTGGAAAAAATGTGGTCAAAGTCTGCGCAGGGAGACATCCATGCGACTTGGTCATCCATTTCTAATAGTCCGGAGGGTACGGACGTTTAAATGTATCGAAAGATCAAGTTTTGATATATTTTGGTATATTTGCAATATACGTGATAACTTTTGAGCTATATTTATGCATCTGTATTGTCTATTCGTCAGTATATGACGCAAATATTGCACGAAATCCGTATGTTTGCTAATTTAATATCCGGAGGGTCCGACTATGATTCATATGTTTATTAATTTAATATACCGAACAACTATTTCTTCTACATTGATGTTAATGGATGAATAATCCGTATAATGGTAACTCTATGAGCACACTATCTGAAACCATTAAAATTGCTCATATTTTGTGGAAAGTTCTTTCATAGGTATGAAGTACTCCTCCGTTCCATAATGTAAGATATTTAAGATTTACACACATGCATGTCTACATTCATACTAAAAAGAATGTATACACTAAAAAATGTCTAGCTACATTCATGTATATGAATGTGAATGTGGAAAATGGCTAAAACATCTTATATTGTGAAACAGAGGGAAATACAGCTGTAAAGAAGAACACATCATCGTACAAACCAGCCTTTTCCATGTAATTTAGCTACAAGTTTTCTATTACATGATAAATTATTTTAGGTATATGAACCTATTTCTTCGTCTACAACTCAGTGTAACATTAATTAGGACGCATAAATCATTTATCTTCACTTTTGTTTGAATGTTTTGTAAGTATTTTGGATTTTGTTAAATCTCGGAGTGAACAAACATATCCGGATGGTACAGACTATGAATAACTGGCGGCAAAGTGAAAAATTTCGGGCTCCAAATCGAAAACGAGAGGGTGAAATTTTCCCTCTTGCCGCCAGGCCACAAATTGAAATCTCGCCCACCTCCCCACCAAACCCTCGTCCGCCTCCCCGCCACCACTCCCCTCACTCCCCGCCTTCTCCGCCGCCGTTTCCTTCGCTCCCCGCCGTCGTTCCCCTCACCCCCACACTCCCCGCCTTCCCCGTCGCCTTTCCTCTCGCTCCCCGCCTCCCCGCCGCCTTTCCTCTCGCTCCCCGCCTCCCCGCCGCCGTTCCCCTCACCCCTCACTCCCCGCCTTCCCGCCGCCGTTCCCCTTGCTCCCGCCTCCCCGTCGCCGTTCCCCTCACTCCCCGCCTCCCCCGCCGCCGTTTCCTTCACTCCCCGCCTCCCCACCGCTGTTTCCATTAAGATGCGACTGTCCGCCTCCGTTCCTCGCGGCTGCGCCTGCCCGCAGCCGTTCCCCGTCGATGCGCCGGTCCGTCGCTGGCCCGTCGATGCGCCTTCCTGCTGCCGTACGTGACTCTACCCCTCCGAACCGGCCCGTCCCCACAGCACATCTTGCCTCGCTGTGCAGCAGCTAACTCCTTGGTTTGCTGCATGTTCTAACCCTAGTTTTCAGTTTATTTTAGAAATTGTGTTGTGCTTTTTTAGTAATTTGTGGAGCATGTTGTCTAGTTTTAATTAGTTCTCAACTAGATAGCTTCTTGGTTTGCATATCATGTATTACGAATTTGTGATACCCACATTTGTATGACTTAAACTCATATATTTATCTGAAAACTAGCTTGAATTGCTATGATATAGGAATTCGTTATGCACATGTTAACTTAGTTAATCAATAGGAAATGGCATGCCCGTTGTGCGAGCATGAGTGCTCTAGCCTCCTCAGTGGAGCCAATTTTAGTGTTCAGCTGCAAGCTGAGAGTCGTCACAGCAAGTCATTCGTAAGTAGGACAACAACTTCTAATATTCTTTAACGTGTTTCCGTTGCATAGTACTGTATAATACCGCTTATCATGTTTCTGTTGCATAGGTTGTACCGTGCAACGGTCGGGAAGTGTTCAACCGGATAGTAGGCGACACTATGTTGTTTCATGCTCTTAAGAAAACATACACCATTTATGTGACCAAATGACGGAGGACGACCCGCTTGCACGGCTTAGGATGTGAACAATTCGTCCAGAACACCAATCATGTTCACAAGGGAGTAGTGCTGCTTGTTTTTACTATTGCAGGACCAAATCCCAGGATCTCTGTTGCCCTTTATGGAATATGCCAACAATGAAGGGCACCATGAGGAGGATTATGAAAGTCCTGCCTATTGTTCTGGGACTTCTGTTGAGAGTGACGAAGAGGCCAGTTGTTACATAGTTTCCCGAAGAGTTCATCTGAAGACAGATGAAAACGACCGCCTGGTTCAGCTTCTCCCCGTGACAACCGATGTTGGTGTTCCTTTTGTGACCCGTTTGACGACCACAAATTTGAAGAGACATGATATGGTATATATGTGCCTCTCTTTGCAAAATTAAATTCAAGAAGAACTGCCTCTTTACCTGGTATATATGCCTCTTTCCTAAGTTAATATACTCCATGTTGTCCTTTATGCGCTGGAACTACCTAAGATCATAGTGCAAGACGCTGGCCTACCAACTCATGGCAAAGCTGGACTACGACTTGGAGCAGCTGGGGCCGTCACAACCATTAGGTACAATAAGAAACATGATGACCGCATTGAGTTTGACAAGCTGGGGTGGAAGAATTTCATTGAAGGCAAGCATTTTAAGATCAATGAACCTGTTTTGATCATTATGAGGAACACCAACCTTGGATGTCATGATTGAGATGTAGATCATATAAGCTATATAGTAGTCAGTGAAGCTGGCAAACTGGATAAAAGATGTGATGCGTGTTAAGTTACACATCCGTTGGGAACCCCAAGAGGAAGGTATGATGAGTGCAGCAGCAAGTTTTCCCTCAGTAAGAAACCAAGGTTTAATCGAACCAGTAGGAAGTCAAGGGTCTTCTGAAGGTTGTTGGTGGCTGAATGTGGCACGGCGCAACACCAGGGAATCAGCAGCAACGTGGAACCTGCACACAAGACAATCAAACTACTTTGCCCCAACGAAACAGTGAGGTTGTCAATCTCACCGGCTTGCTGAAAACAAAGGATTAAAAGTGTGGTGTGGAAAATGATGTTTGCTTGCAGAGAATTAAAGAGAACAATGATTGCAGTAGGTTGTATTTCAGATGTAAAAGAATGGACCGGGGTCCACAGTTCACTAGTGGTGTCTCTCCATAATAAAATACTAACATGCTGGGTAAATAAATTACAGCTGGGCAATTGACAAAATAGAGAGTGCATAACAATGCATATACAAGTCATGATGATCACTATGAGATTTACTTGGGCATTACGACAAAGTACACAGACCGCTATCCAGCATGCATCTGTGCCTAAATAGTCCACTTTCAGGTTAGCATCCGCACCCCTTCCAGTATTAAGTTGCAAGCAATAGACAATTGCATTAAGTATGGTGCATAATGTAAACAATACAAATATCTTTAGACAAAGCATTGCTGTTTTACCCCTAGTAGCAACAGCACATCCACAACCTTAGAACTTTATGTCACTGTCCCAGATTAAATGGAGGCATGAACCCACTATCTAGCATAAATACTCCCTCTTGGAGTTACAAGCATAAACTTGGCCAAAGCCTACACTAATAACGGATAGCATGCAAGATCATAAACAACATAGGCATGATAAATCAATAATCAACTTGACATAGTATTCAATATTCATCGGATCCCAGCAAACACAACATGTAGCATTACAATAAGATGATCTTGATCATGATAGGCAGCTCACAAGATCTAAACATGATGGCACAAGAGGAGAAGACAACCATCTAGCTACTGCTATGGACCTATAGTTCAGGGGTGGACTACTCACACATCACTCCGGAGGAAGGCATGGCGACGTAGAGCCCTCCGGTGATGATTCCCCTCTCCGACAGGGTGCCGGGAAGAGCTTCAGAACCCTCCCAAGCTAGGGTTGACGACGGCGGCGGCTCTGGAACTTTTCGTGGATGGAGGCTCGGGTCTTTAGGGTTTTCCCGAGAAAGGCAATTTATAGGCGAAATGGCGATGTCGGTGGAGGCCCGAGGGCTCCTCACCACGTGGCTGCGCGCCAGGGGTGGGACCCGCGCCACCACATGGTGAGGGCGCCTCGGTGCACCTCTTTGTCTCTCCTTCGGACTCCGTGTACGTGACAGAAAAATAGGATATTGACTTTTGTTTCGTCCAATTCCGAGAATATTTCCAGAACAGCTTTTCTGGAATAAAAAACAACAGAAAACAGGAACTGACACTGTGCCATCTTGTTAATAGGTTAGTCCTAGAAAATGCATAAAAATGCTATAAAGTGTGAATAAAACATGTAGCAATTGACATAATATAAGCATGGAACATAAGAAATTATAGATACGTTGGAGACGTATCAAGATGTCATCGGTGTATATTTTGTGTTTAGTAGTTAATATGACGTGGCCCCATGCGAGTAAACGCGGTACATTAAATCGCCTTCTCAACCGTCGTATCACCGTGTCATCTGTCATGACAATCGTGAATATTGGCCAAGCAGAAAAGAAACTAAAAAATGACCTTTCAACCCTGCGATTCGCATTAACACGCAGGCTCCTTCTGCCGGCTAATGAACGGAGTCGGCAGCCTGGCATATGTACATTCCACCGGTTATTTTTTATTCCCGATAACGTGGGTGGCTGATGTAGAAAATCGTAAGATCATATCCAACTAAAACTCATAAATAAATTAACACATAAAGTTTGTGCATGCCAGTTTTTATGTGCAAGGAAGCCGAATAAGTCAACAAAGATAATCCAATAAGTTGCACAAACCAAATATTTAGGACACAACTATCTTGAAAATATGTCATGCCTAACTAATGGTAACTATTCTGTCTTGACCCCGTCCTCGATCTCCTCGCCGAACTTGACCGGTCGGATGACATTTTCACTAACCTTGTCAACTGTCAGCTTGATGTACTGCTCCTTGACTTGTACCTTGATGAGGAGGAGTGAACCAAAGTGAATATTCGCGAGGTTGCGAAATATATTCCAGTTATCATGAAACTCGAGTCGCTCGCCTGTACTTCTATATGTTCCAATAACTTCGATCTTGCCAGCCGTGCATAGATGAGAATCCCTTCTAATGGCACCTTATACCCATCTACTGCTTTAATAGGGACATCCTAACAAAAAGAACATGAACATCGGATCAGAAAAGTGCGAACGATGTCATTTCGATAAATATATATGAAAAGAGAATCAAACAATATGATATACCAGCCCGTGCAAATCTACATCATCCATCTTATGTACGTAGAACTGAGTAATCTCAAAAAACACATCAGGATCCAAAGGCCGTATCGCCTCCATGTACATAGCGGATGACACGGCGTTCATTTCTGAAGGCTTGATCTCAAGTGGAGACTCAAATATGGCTTTCTCCAAGTACGGATTACACTTGTCTTCAATCTCATAGCACGCTGACAAAAAAGAGCAAGGAATTAATTCTGAACAAAAATAAATCCCTCAACATGTGTAAGATAAATACACAAACCATAACATACATGGGTAACGAACAAACGGTTTGATACGATTATCCGCGTCCCTCACTTCAACATGAAACAAACGATTTGCTGCAACATATGTGAATTTGACAATATCACCTGCATCAATAATATAAGCTTCACACAGCCCAACCCACTGTGGTCCTAAGAAATGCAGCCATCCCGGATGAAAAAAGATTTGCAGATTTATGTAGTATATGACACCACTTCCACACTTAGCAATCATCCAATTGCCATGCGGGCCAACGGTCATGCTCTCTACCAGACGATCTTTAAAAGGGCAGGGCACCGTCTACATCCAAATACAAGTAAAAGCGAACAAAATAAGAACACAGACGGTCATGCTCTCTACCAGACAATCGATTCTACCGACGCATCTTGAAAGCATGCAAAACATTCTTTGGGGAAATTCATAACCACTTCCTATAAATTTTTAAATCCAAGACAACGGGAGTATTTAGAATCACATTTCAGCTGGGGAATCATAATCCGTTCCAAAAGGAATACGAAATAATTGCTGGACTGCGGATGGAACATTTAGAATATACCACTAACCTCTGAAACAGGGTTAACAGATCACGGTTGGACACGCCGGCGATCCGAAAGCACTTGAACTTCAGTCGATGCGCTCGCGCCGTCCGCTGAAAAAAAACCTTGAATCAACCTCGTGGAGGTAACGACGACGCAACGCTGTGATGCGACCGCAACTACTCTGCTTTTCCTTTCTCTTCTCGACGGCGACGGTGATGGCAATGGAACTCCTCTTTGCTCTACTCTTGTGGTATTTGGGGCTTTCTCCTTGGGGCTTCTCTAGGTGGAGTAGAGGAGAAAGACCACGCTACCCGGCGTTGTCGACTCCACAATGTCGACTCCACCCTGCCGACTCCACGTTGTGTCCACCGTCATCGTTACGTAGTCACACAAACCCAGATCAGCGTGCCCGGTAAGGTCAATCCATTGGATACCCGGCTAGTCACCTTAACTGATCTCACATTAAAACATAATCTCTGGTGATGGGTGGTTGTACCGATGAATCAAGTATCTGCCGGCTCACTTACGCAACTTCCAATTAAGCCACACCAGCGCTTGTAGGGAAGAGGTGTTCCTACACAACTACGAAACAAACGGGACCGCTCCACTTCCAGCGCTTGTATTTATTTGTTTTGCTTGGAAATATTTTTTTCTTTGGACCGTGGGGCTGACGTAAGGAAAATGAAGCCGGAGGAGATAGGGGTGGAAATGAACCATAGAGCACATTTAAGACGCGTCGGCCGATACTGATTCCATACAGGTGAGTCGTGCTTGTACCTAACACGTCGGATCTATAGTAGTACTTCTGATCCAGGCTAACATGCCATACAGCGAAAGAGCGTCAGCGAGCACGTCAAGCACACCTAGGAAAGACGCATCAATTAACACGGAGATAAATGCTGGTCACGCCAACTCCAGGTAGTCACAGGGAGAAACCGTGCGCAGTAAGACGAAGAATCCCAACCATGCGGATGAACAGTACCGAAACGACGCATCGCTGGTAAAAGCCTGCATTTATTAATCGTGTACCGCCGAGTCCAGGTCGACTGACTGATGGGATAACACACAGAGCATCGCCACACACGCCTCAGTAAATAACCAGTGAGAACACCCACACGACACGTTAAGACGACACAAAACACTCGAAGCATCGGACGCATCGCCTAGCCACGCACGCGTATAATAAGTACCGCTCCCCGTCCGCCCACACAGTCACACGCCCGTCTCCAACACCGCTTACTACCGCACACACAGGCACACACCCATCGTGAACGATAAGCGGCCAAGAGGAAACCGACGAAGCAATGGCAGATCAGTCGTAGGATAAGGAGGCCGTCGCTCCGGTTCCGGCCACTACTGGACAATCCCATCCAAGGACAGACGGAGGAGGAGGATCCCGTCGCTAAAGTCGTCGACAACCTGCAACAGCTGGCCGAGATAGTTCCCAAGATAAACGGACTGGCTCCCGCAGATATGCCGGCGTTCGAGGAGGCTAACAACATCGACGAAGAAGAGGTAGTGAATAGTTCATTTTCTACATACTACTTAGTTTTGGGACTATATAATCATATTTATGTACATACTCTATTCTCGTCACAGTGTGAGACGCATAGGCCGACTCGGCGCAGTCGGCCGAGAAGGCTTCACTCTTCGTGCACACACTCTCGCTGACTCACTTAAATGTTACGTTCTTCCGATATACAGGACGAAGATTCTGATGACGTTGCGAGTGACGATGAATCATTTGAAGCAAAACGCCAGCAAGTCCTCACGAAACTACAGGATGGACACATTAGGTACCTACGTGCTCCGGGTAAGTATAGGTGTCCATTCCGTGGAAGACGAATTGCGGATGATCTCTGCAGCATGACACAGCATGCTGAAGGCGTCGGTGTTGGCCACCATAAACGCAAGGCACACGTCAGGGCAAAACATGCAGCCTACGGCGAGTTCTTAAGGAATCTGTAGGAAAAAAACATGAAGGTACTGTCTCGATGGCACAGAAGAAGAAGAAGAAGAAGAAGAAGAAGAAGAAGAAGAAGAAGAAGAAGAAGAAGGAGAAGATAAGATGTATCTGTCTAAATAATGTATTGGTACTATGAGTTTGCGTTGGTTTCGTGTGTGTATTTATGTACTCATGCTCCTCCGCTTCAAGTCCGCTTTCCCACACATAGGGACGAGCTAAAGGCATAGACAAAACAATCCCAACCCAAAATAAAGTACAAAAAAACGAAGATATAAGGACAAGAAACTAAACACGGGAGGAAACACAAAACACAGGTAGCAGGCTGACTCCCAAACAACAATAATAGAAAACAAAAAGAATAACAGACAAAATCAAAAAAAAAATTATCGAAGAAACTTGTACGAAAGAAAAGAACATCAGTTAATTATAAGCCGGACCAATAAAGGCGGCAAGCCGATTGCAAGGAAGAAGTAATCCTAGTTCATATCAATCTTCTGACGTGTCCTAAGTAGGAACACCGTAGGTCAGCTACCCATTGAACTCGCGTAAGTGAGCCACGCGCAGTCGGCAAGGTGGAGTCAGCCACGTGCAGTCAGCAAAGTGGAGTCGGCCACGTGCAGTCGGCAAGGTGGAGTCGGCAATGTGGAGTCGACCACATGATGCTTCCTAGTGTAAAGAATTTTGTCTTGGTACGTGCAGTTGAATGGATTAGCTGTCTCTAACCAGCCAAGCCGCTCGGGTGAACATCTTCTTAGAACCAAAGTGAGTCGAGAACACCTTGAGACAGAATGAAGCAGAGACATATTCAAACATCCTCTTTAACCAATCGAACCTGTCAATCAACCGTAACCAAGGAACTAAAAGTACTCACAAGAGCTACCGTACCACTGGTCGGTGAAAAAAATATCCTGCCAACTCGTGGAGTCGGCCACATGTAGTCGGCAAGGTGGAGTCGGCCAAGTGCAGTCGGCAACGTGAGATGGATATCACGGGTAATAAAGAAAAGTAAACGCGGCGAAAGCAAGAAAACGATGTCAGTTCATTAAGGCTGACCGGCTAAGCCGACATGGCCGGTTGTAGAGAAGAAATCAAGGAACAACCGAATTAAAGGCCTTAGCAAACACGCAGTAATATTTCAATATAAACAGAGGCGTTCCCAAATGTAGAACGCAACAACAAACGGGGCACGTTATACCAAAGGTTTCACCAAGTTAGAGGTACCCGAGCCAATCTAACATGAATCATATGGAAAGCATGACGCACAATAAAAAGGGAAAAAAATACGAAGAAGCAAAAAAATACCATTAAAAAAATGAAAATCCAACGTGGAGTTCGCAGCATGAAGTCGGCAGCCTGCTTCAAGGGGACAGCTCGCCGGGACTTGTCGGTGTCACGCATGCGCCTGACAGAGGGCATACGCACTCTTTTCCTCTAGTGCGTCTTACTTCACTGCGAAGCAACCCTTGCCGAGTCGCGCCACAGGAATCACGAGCCAGGTTGCTGATCTTCGAACCGTGCATTAAGACGAAACGGCTATGTTAGGTGTGCCTTCGACCCATGCTTTGAGACCCTCACAGGCAAGAGTACCAGCTCCTATAGTGGCACTTCCACCAGCACAGGCCCCGACACCATCTCGTGCACAGGCACAACCAGCCGCACCAACACCAGCTCCTGCAAAGGCACAGCCAGCAGCACCAGCACCGGCTGATGCAAAAGACAAGACACAAAAAGTAAGAATAAAAAAAAAAGAACGCGAGGAAAATAATCCCGTGACAGACCAAAAAAACAACTAATAGGTTAACCGACACATAATCAATTCGCTAGAAAAGGGCAACGAAGAGAAATGATGGAAGCAAGATCCTGGCAAACCGATGGTGCTAACACAGACGTAAAAAGCAAACACGATAAAAAAATGAAAGCCCATCGCACGAAAGCCCAAGGAGAAGCTGGCAGCACCCACCGAGCAGGATAACTTATACCAGATAAAACACACAAACCTAAAGGCAAACAGAAAAAAAAACATCCACGTCTTAGACAATCCCGAGCAAGACAATAGCCTACACATAAAAAAGGAAAAAGAGGTCAGAACACAAGCATGAAAAGCATAAAAGGAACCGAACAGCGAGAATATAAAACGAATATACAACAAAAACAAACTGCAAAAAAGAAAAACAAATCGTTTGAAAACAATGAACAAACAATATGAAAATCTGAAAACACAGCCTAATCTGACCATCGTCATCTTAATTCGGCCATAACAACATGGCAAACACGAAACGATAACGGGAACGAATATCCCCAGCTGAAATGTGATTCCAAACACCTTTTTATTGTCTTGGATATAAAAATACGGTCTGCTTGTAGCGGCGAAACCTGCAGTCGGCCGGGTCGGTGGAGTCGGCCGGGCCGTTGGAGTCGGCCGGATCGGTGGATCTCGACTAAACACTGGAGATTAAAACAAAACAAAAACAGGAAAGAATAAACAACTAAATAATACAGAGCTATCACACACCCATCAAGATATATAAACAAATAATAAGGAAAACAAACAGAGTAACACGGCAAGAAAAGACAAACCACACGAGTACCAAAATCATAGATCTATGTTACATTTGGCTGTTTTCCGTTGCCGGCTAACTTATCTGATGTTACACGCGTTTGTACTTTAACTTTTTGCATTTGACCGTCAGGCAGAAAAATATAACAACAAAAAATGCCTTAAACTGGACCGAATCAAAACAACAACCGCCTGCATCGAGATAGATAAATGCAAAACAAATCAAGTTCAAATACAACCGAATTATCCCAAATGAAATATCGAACATCAAAACTCACCAAAATCACAGGGGACACGCGGCAAAACAAACGTACCAGTCCCAGCGAGGGAACCGACCAAGACGACGACCTGCACACAACATGGAAAATAACGTAAAACATTTTTAAGAGAAACTCAGACAAAATATCGAAACGACAAAAGCAAAGTATCACTCGGACAAAATTAGAACAGGAAACACGAATAAACAACGGAAGAACAAAAACGTAGGCAACAAACAAATGAACACACAAAAATCACACAATAACAGTAAGAACAACAACGAAATCAGTAAGCACACAACAACCTAAACCAAATCAAAGACAGAAAAATTTACCCAAAAGAGTATTAGCATTCGTGGCGAGGAACATCTCCACGTTTGTTCCTGGCGAATCAACTCGTCTATAGACACCAGAGACGAAGAAAAATAACAGAACGATGAACGGAGAGGCCATTGAACTGAAATACCCAGCCCGGACACGGCAGAACTCGAGAAGAGCACGGCGGAGCAAGACCTGCGAGGAAGAAGAAAAGGGGAAAATGAGAGCTGCAGTACCCATCCAATCCAGAACGCAAACTATATACCCCCTCCCCCAGCACAGTGCACGCGGCAACCCAAATAGGCCGGTTCCGGCTAAACAAACCAATGGCGAGACGCCAGCTAGGTCACAGCGAAGGTGGCACGAAGGTTCCTCTGGCGGCCGAACAGTGCAACGTACCCGACGCCCGTGCGAACTACCGAGCGTGCCCCGACGTAATGTAGAAAATACGCAGCACCCGCACACGCACGGGAGAGATCGGCGAAAAACCTATTTCGGTAAATGAACAAAATCAACCAATGGGAGGCACGCAGAGCGAATCTGGCCACCCCGCCACACCGATTAAACGCGCAGCGTGAGGCCGACGGGTGGGCCCAGTGGCTCCAGGTGGCGTCGGGGAGGGCGTTAGCGAGAGTGGGTGCACAAAGGTTGATACACATAGCGACTTTGCGAATCCCCGTTCATGCCGACTGGATTAGCCGGTCAGGATCGGAGGGTGCGGAGGTGGGGAGCGGAAAGGATCGGATGGCCAGAAAGCTCAAATCACTATGGTGCGCTCAATGGGTCTCACCGTTTATATCTTTAAATTAGAGTGTGCAGGAATGCACCATCGGTATCACACCTTTTATTTGTTGATGATTCTCTAATTCTTATGAGGGCAGATGTTCTAAGTGCAGCTTCCTTACAACATGTGTTGGATTCATATTGTGCAAATTCTGGACAGATGGTGAGTTTGGCTAATTCTAGCATTTTATTTAGCCCAAATACTAATGTTGATACAAGATCGGATATATGCCAAGAGTTACACATAGATACTGAAGCACTATCAGATAAGTACCTGGGCTTACCAGCGATGGTTTGAGCAGACCGAAGCGACTGTTTTAAGCATTTTGATGGTTAACAGTTGTCGCTTGGTGGTAAGGAAATTCTGCTAAAGGCGGTAGCTCAAGCTGTCCATGTATTTGCTATGTCTATTTTCATTTACCCAAGGGAGTTTGCAAGGAGATAACTGATGTGATTGCCCAATTTTGGTGGGGTGATGACGAAGATAATAAAAAGATGCATTGGTACACTTGGTGGAAACTTTGTTACCCCAAAGGTGAGGGGGGCATGGGGTTTACGGATCTACATTCTTTCAATTTGGCTATGTTAGCCAAGCAGATTTGGAGGCTGGTCACTAATCCTGAATCCCTTTGTGCAGGGATCCTAAAAGCGAAATATTATCCAAATGGAAGTATATTGCAGGCCGGACCAAAAAGTGGTTCTTCTTTCACTTGGCAAAGTCTAGTTGATGCAATTCCTACATTCAAGAGGGGATATATATGGAGAATAGGTAGAGGTCAAGATGTTAATATTTGGAATGATCCATGGATACCCTAAGCCCTGCTAGGAAGATCCTCTCCCCGCGTGGACAGTCGATTCTTTCAAGAGTAAGTGAGCTTATCAGTCCAATCACAGGTACTTGGGATGAACAAACACTTGTGGATAATTTTAATTCTGTTGATGTTGGTAAAATCTTGCATATTCCCCTAAAATCTCAAGCGTTTGATGATCATCTGTATCCAGAAAATCTAGCATATCATCTTCATGCATCAAGGAATTGGAAGAAAGGCTAGAAGATCAGGAACAACAATCAGTACAGGCAGCTGAAAGGTACAAGATTGAAATGGAGGCAAAACTAAAGGCCCAGCAAAAGGAATTTGAAGAAGCGACAAGGAGGCAGCAAGAACAACTTGAAGCTCTACAGAAGTCCCATGAACAGAAGTCTTCGGAATTTGAAAAGAGGCAGCAGGAAATGGATACCTTGCTAGGTTACCTCTTACGGACGTCGTCGCAATCATCCCAGGCCAACTGAAAATGGCGCATTGTTAATCGTGCAGACAAGCTTTCCTACATTTTTTCGGTGTAATTGTTTTTCTTTTTCATGTCTACTCTAAGTGCTAGTGTCATCAGACGAATACAGTTCATTTGTTATATTAAACGCATTGGAAATATTCAATTTTCTGTGCTTTTTAATTGTTTTGAGATAAATGCCATGACAAAAATGTGACATAAATTATGACGGCCTAACAACCTTTGGACCCGCATGTGGCGCCCCGACCCGACTGCTATACAGTGATACTGTGTCCCCAGTTATCCGATACCACCAGACACACTATCAAAGCATAATAGAGAGATCAAGACTTGTGGAACAACTGGGACATCACAGACTCTACGACACAAATCATTATAGTTCGACTCTTATAATAGAGAAAGATAGCAAAAGACAACCAGAGGTCACATACCCAACATTACAACAAGCGGAAGCAAATTAGGTTGTTCTAAACAACAAGAACCAAATTATGGCCTAAGAGGCCTGCAGATAAACATCCAGCGCCAGCTGTTCCGGGATATCCCAAGCTGCCACCTGGGAACCCCAGACTACTCGTCGAGGTCCACAAAGAACCCACCTTCGAGGGCGGTGAAGTCCTCTCCTGGAAATAAGCAAACGACGTTGAGTTCGACGAACTCGCAAGATTAAGAGCTAATATATGCTCGATGATTGGCTTTCAAGGTTTTATGGCTGTTTTGCATAAAGCTGATTTTATCTTAAAAGACATAACTCCATGGCATCGACTAGTCAGATTATTTTGAAAAGGGGTAAGAAGTAACCATTTTCTCTTGATCACCTTTCTCACATCAACCACCATTTTCAACCACAGTACCTGTTTATCAAAGGCACCTCCCCGAATCACCCTCGAGGAAGCTCACCTTGCAATCGTGAAGTGGTACCTTTAGTACCCAGTTTTTAATCATTCTGTTAAAGTTATTCTATGATCTTATCGTCCTTTCCCAAGTCGTCCATAACCGTGGACACGGCTTTTCGAAAAGATTTACCCTGCAGGGGTGCACTGTGTTTACCTTCGGTACCGCCCGGCTCATTGCCTACGCTTAGCTCTCTTCCGGGGAAAGCCGGCTGAGTGGGAACGGTTACAACCTTTACCTTGTTAAGGACTAACCCAGGATCATCAGTGAGGACGGAGCAGCGGATCATCGACACCGTGCCCCGTGGCCACTCATTTTCCTAACACATCCATCCTCATCCCAGTCTTGGTCACCATCTCAACGCACACGCAAATGGAAAACCAAACTAGAGGACCCTGGCTAGTCCCGCTCAAGTTAGTTAGTCGACGGGGGTTCCATATAGCCCACCGAAAGGAAGCGCACTCATTCTTGGTTCAAGAGGTAAAGAACTCGCACCTAGGCGGCGAGAGTGAGACAAAACACCACTATACCAAGTGGCCTCTCATCCCCACCTTTAAGCATTTTATTACCTGTCACCACAAACTCTCCACCATCATCTGAACACTTCAACAACCTGTTTCCAACATGAAGTATACATCGGACGGCTAAGCATGTAACTAAGCATGGCTAAGCATCAACATTGCATAGTTAATTATTTCAGGCCAACAATACAAACCTATGGATAATAGGAGGGGAAACAGGTAATTGGCATCGGAATCTTAACGCAACTATAGGATACTCTAATCCAAGCAAATTGACATTTGGAACCGCATGCAATATTATAGTGGAGAAAATATTTGCGGAAAATAGGATAAGATATGCTCAGAGGGGGATTACGCTTGCCTTGTTGAGCGGAGGAGTCGAACTGCTCGTCGGAGTAATGATGCTCAACTCCGAACTCGTGATCTACCGGAGAGCAAACAACACCGGAAAGCAAGAACAACAATCAACACATGGCAATTGTGCAATGCATACAAGAATGATGATATGACATTTTAAATGCACCCTAGAAGCATTGAACAAGAGCAACAAGTTAAATGGGGTCCCCGTTATATGATTCTCGGTAGCACGCAATTACACATGATATAAATGTGTAATCACACACGATTCTTGTTAGCGTGTAAGTTTTTTAAGCTCAATTTTTTCTGTTATGTTTCTTTTTAATTTTCGTTTCCTTTTGTAATAATAAAAATTGTTCAAATACTTTTAAAGTATATATATGAGGTTTAAAAAAAGTGTTCACGGATTTCTAAAATAGTCTAACTGATTCGCAGAATGTTCCTGATGTTAAAAAATTGTTCCCGGGTTCAAAATAATATGTTTATGGATTAAAAAATAGGCTTGAGGATTCGAAAAAATGTTCACGTGGTTCTAAACATCGTTTTTGGGTTCAAAATAATACATAATATTTTTTAGAAAATTATATACCCTTTTAAATTGTTCAAATATAGTTTTTGTACACCTCTCAATTTTGTCAATTTTTGTATATTTTAAATGCAATTTATGTTTGCCGGCCAGTTTTTCAATTTTTTCATTGATCAATTTTTTAAAAATCATTCAAATACAGTTTATGTTACCTATTTATTTAGAAGAAATGAATATATATATTTCTGTCTAAATATAGTTCTTGTGCACTATTAATTTTGTTTAAAAAAAATTCATGCCCTCGTTATTTCTCGTCACAGATCCATGGGAAGTCTGTCCGGCCTTGAAAAAGTCAGACGAAAAGGCCATAACCGTCACGGATCCCAAAGGGCCTTCCGTCACATGTTTTTATTTTCCGTGCAATTACACATGAATTTCGTTAAGCGCGCAATTACACATTACTATTTTTTTGCTATTTAGTGTGCAATTCCACATCTCTTTACTGTGTAATCGCACTTGTGTAATTGCAAAGGTTTTTTTCTGTAATTACACATGATTATTATTTTACCGTGCAATTATAATTTACTCTTGCTTATGTTTTAGGGTTTAGGGTTTAGGTGTAGTTTTTTTTTGGTTGTATGGCATTCGGTTTTACGGGTTAGGGTTTTATGAGAATTACATGTGATTCTCGCATAGCTTGCCATCACGATTTTCGTTTTTGCGTGCAATTACACATATATATCAATAAACGTGCAATTACACGTGAAAATCGTTAAATGTGTAATTTCACATGAAAATCGTTAAACGTGTAATTGCACACGTTTTTTCCGTGCAATTACACATGAATATCGGTAAACATGCAATTGCACATTTTTACATTTTTTTGCTTTTGAGTGTGTAATTCCACATCTCTTTACTGCGTAAGCACTTGTGTAATTGCAGATGTTTTTTTGTGTGTAATTACACATGATTATTATTTTAACGTGTAATTAAAATTTGAAATAATATATGACTGTATTTCTATTTTTATGATTCTATTTTTTGTATCATGCAAGCACTTTTCTTAATACACCACAATATATAGCCAAGACCGATGGGCTTTTTTTTCTTCTTTTTTGATCGATTGACGGGTACGTGAGCCAACTTAATTTTGCTAAATAGATCCGTAAGTTTTTTGACAAAATAGATCCGTAAGTTGCATGCAGTAGGGCGAGAAAAGGAAGAAAAAAAAGAGCTAGCTGCTCCCTAGTAGATTCAATGGATCGATCTAGCTAAACTGAACACGCCTAACTGGGCCCAGTTTGCACATGAAAGCAGGCCCAGTTTACACATGGAGCTCAGATAAGGTACGTCAAAAAAAAGTCTAACCCATAAAATCAACAAAAAAAACAAAACAAAAGCCCACAAAAGGACGGAAGGGAAACGGTATCGCGACCAGCCATTGTGTGCGTACTTGCTCGACCGAGCGTTTACTTGAATCTCGGTCACCCGAGCGCTAATTTTAAAACAAATTTTAAAATGTTAAAAAATCAAAATAAAATTTTCCCATATCTCCTTGATTATTTCTCTCAGAAAGAACGAACCAAAATTAAGACTTGCCCCAAACAGCTCGCTCGACCAAAATAACCCTCGCTCCATCTCCTCCCATCTTCACGCCGCCTCCGATCCAAATCTCTCCTTCCCTTTTCTCAATCTGCTGTCCGGCTGACCGGCATGGCTGTCGTCCACTTTGCCTTAGCCCTTCTGCTAGCGATGTCCACCGTCGAGACATCCACCACTGCCACGCGCCTCCGCTCAAGGAAATCCCGTCCCTATCTGCAGCCCGTTTCACCGGGAGGGTACAGAATCTATATTGTGCTCCTCGAGATCCCGGCTGGCAGCGACGACATGGACGACGCCGCGCACCGCGCCTGGCACGAGTCATTTCTGCCCACGAAGATGACCGGAGACGGCCAGCGGCGGCTGCGCCGCTCGTACACCTGCGTCGTCAACGGCTTCTCCGCTCTCCTCACGGACGAGGAGGTGAAGCGCATCCTCGATAAGCCGGGCGTCGTCACGGCCATCCCCAACAGCTTTAGATACAAGCAGAGGACCGGTCGACATCGCCGGGTCATCCCAACGGTTTCCGCTACCGGCAGATGACCCACACCTACGGTTGACATCGCGAGCCTATAATAGAAGTCTTGTTACCTAGAATGATGCATTCTAGTTTGCAGAGTCAATGGCTCATTCTGCTTTATTTGTTATCAGATCATACATACTTGATCTTGCTTTAGATACAGCTCAACTTTGAGTATGTAATATATATCAAGTATGGTGTGTGCTGCTGGTACCTATCATATAGCTTTATTTGTTATCAGATCATACATACTTGATCTTGCTCTCTGAAACAACTGGGATATGAATCTGATTTAATTTGGTTAAGTTATTTCTTTAATTCTTATTCATGGACTGTGTGTAGCTTCAGATGTTTTCAGAAACAATTTCTCCTAGTGCCAGTTCAGTTTTCGTATGTGGCGCTATGCTATTTGGAACTTTGTTGCTAGATGCTAAAACATTTGCCAACTGCAGTTATGCCAAAACTCTGTCTCTTGCTGACTTCGGCCTACTGTAGAAATAATTTTTGATAATTTTGGTAATCATGTACAAATATCGAATGATATCTGCAACAAGTACTCTGTTTTGGTTAATCATGTACAAACATTTTAGGATGTCTCGTATTCCTTCTTCCTCTTGTGGCTTTTCATCATCCAATAATTTGTATTCCTAGTAAGGCAGCCAGCAAGCTCTGTGTAAATTTTTGCGCTCTTGGTCGGACGGCGCTGCGGATGTACCGGCGCGAGCACGTTGTAAATGCACTCCCGTTTCCAACATGGGCATTGCTCGGGCAATAAATTCCATCTCGAGTATGTGCATATTAGGTTCGTCTTAAATCAAACTTGTTAACGTTTGACGAAGTTTATAGGAAAATTAACTACATTCGTAACACCGAATAGATCTCCTTCGATCCATCATGTAATATATTTTCATACTGTATCGATTTGGTATTATGAATATTTGTATTCTTCCCCTCTAAACTTGGTCAAATTTTAGGACCCGACTTAAGAGAAAACTAATACTAGGTGGATGAGAGGACCGGAGGGAGTACAACTTAAATCATGTCGCTGATCCTTGCAACGGAAAACCACAGCATGCGCGTGTTTTTTTTTAACCGGGCACCACGACCTTCTTTACCGACCCGTAAAAATTCATCTCAAACTTCTTACGAGCCAAGGTTGAGGCATTAACCACTCGGTGATTTGGGTTCAACAAGATCGGGAGACCATTGCCCTGCAAATTCCAAGTACTTTAGGTAATCGGTGGCATGAGCAAGATAAACTAGTTTCGTGGCAAACAACTAGGGCAACGAAGGCAGAGCAGAGAAGGATGTGGGCAAGGGGAGAAGACAGCGGGAGAGACACTTCAAAGAAAGAAAAAAACTTAATAAGACTCAGAATACACAACAAAAAGAAGTAGGAGAGAGTAGAACCTGATATGAACATCAGTTGGTCGGTTGGAAATAATCTACCACAAACAACCCATGGTGTTTTAGAACACTAGCGGCGAAGTAGAGATTTTGCCCCTTCTTCCTAATATGAGGCGACCTAAGCTTAATTTTGACTTTTTCATTTCTAGGAATACTTATACTCCATCATTGAATTCAAATTCGAAAAAGTTTGCAATACTTTAAGTTATTCAGAATTTATTGGTTATAAATTTCGATTGGTTTAAATATAGGAGGGACTTTTTTTTTGAAAACGAGGAGGAGGGACTTGTCACACCGGTGTGTTTCTCTCTGCCTTCACGACTGAAAAAGTTTTTTTTTTTTTTGACCTTCCCCTCTTTTTTTTTCGGGAGAAGCTCGCCTGCCTGTCTCCGTAGCCGAGATGGGCCAGCCCGGCAAAGCTCAACCAAACCAGTGAACTGTGGAAGCGGCGGCGGCGGCGACGCTATCACTCTCCTCTCCGCCGACGCCTCACCCCCGGGACCCTCACGCGCCATCGCCCTTCTTCCTCGACGCGTTCCCGCTCTTGTCCCCAACCCGTCCACAATCTCCGGCCGTTCGGTCTCCTTTGAGGTACGAGCTCATCCAACGAGCAGTTGAATCCCACTGGCCTTCACAGAATCTAGAAATAGCCGGGGTTAGATCGGCGCATTCCGCGATGCATATGTATGCACACACTGTCTGTCTGTCTATTCTGGGGCAATCTGATATGCCCCGCCACTGCTAGTCTAATTTCGAATCTGAACAAGGGTCGGCAGCCAGAACCTGTGCAACATATACAGTAGGATGATGCAACTGGTGTTGTGATGAATGATTTTGGATTCAAAACCGAGTCTTCTTTGGAATCAGATGCTGAAGTGAATTGTTACTGCAAGCGCAAGATTGATTGTAAGGATTCAGGCCGCAAAGGCACTATCTGCTACTGCAGGCGCATGATTCTTCCTTGCTTTTGGTGTAACTAGTGTTAGAAAATAAATAGTACTCCCTCCTTTCACAAAAGGATGTCTCAAATAACTTCAAATTTGGATGTATCTACACACTAAATTATGTCTAGATACATCCAAATTGGGAGTTGGTTGAGACATCCTTTTGTGAACGAGGGAGTAGATGTTTATATAGTTATTCAAGTGCTTACATGAGTAAAACTTTATGGTCTGTTTTTCTAGTTGCTAAGTTTTGTAGACCGCTTATATAGTTTCTCACGTGCGACAATGATTTGCTATAGGAAGTTGTCTAGTGTCTGAACTGTTTTCCTTTGTCACGTCGGACTTGAGCCACGTCTGCCTTAAGGACCATGCCAGATTTATCATGTCTGTCGCTGATACGTGTGCATTCTACATGGGTAAATTTGTCCACAGTTTTGAAAAATTTACCATTTTGATGCCTTTCTTGCTCTTTATTATGCAGGACCCTCTCAAATTCAAGTATACCAGCTTGGGATCTCAGCTGTATAGGGACGACAGGTGTGAATAAGAGACAAGTATATGACGGGTGGATCAGGTGTGGTGGTGATAGACAATGGGGGTGGTCTTCTGAAGGCTGGTTTTGGTGGGGACGATGACCCAATCGCTGTTGTCCCCAACTGTATAGCCAAGTCCCCTGGTACCAGTGCGAATTCGAAGAAATGGCTAGCAGCCGACCAGCTGCAGGCACAAGATGTCGATGTGACTGGCATGACGCTGCGGCGTCCTATCGATCGCGGCTACCTCATCAATACGGAGGTGCAGCGGGAGGTGTGGGAACGGGTCCTTCGCAACCTGCTCCAGGTGGATCCGACCAATTCATCCTTGATGCTGGTGGAGTCGCAGTTCAACCCTCCAGGACTGCAGCATGCTACTGACGAACTTGTGTTTGAGGAGTTTGGCTTCAAGTCCCTCTTTGTTGCAGACACGCCTTCCCTTGTCCACCTTTTCGAGGCCAGCCGCCAGCCGTCGCTCTTTCATGCCCAATGCAGCCTCGTTGTTGACTGCGGCTTCTCTTTCACCCATGCATCCCCTGTCCTTCAGAACTTTACGCTGAATTATGCTGTGCGGCGCATGGACCTTGGTGGAAAGGCCCTCACGAACTATCTCAAGGAGCTGGTTTCATACCGTTCCCTTAATGTCATGGATGAAACCCTCCTCATTGATGATGCAAAGGAAAAACTATGCTTCGTCTCGCTTGATGCCCCTCGTGATCTTCGCCTCGCCAGGTCTGCTGCCTTCCGACTCACACATGATATGGATATACTAAATTCTATCTTTTTTTTTATTTGTAAAGTTGGAGTGCAACCAAATTTCAGGTTAAATTTAAGTTAAAATTGTGACCTACATATGGAAATATCAGCTGATTTTTTTATATATTTTGACGGTCGATGAGTTGTTCCAGCAAACAATTTAATAAGTTGTGCTGATAGACTGGTACCTATGGAACTAGATGCTCTTCAAAATAAATTTCACTTCGTTTTTTACTTGCTGAACGGTAACAACTGTGTCATACTTTACTTTATTTAAAACAACACCTGCTCGTTAGTTTCAAATGCATGGATACTTTGTTAGATAGGTTGTACCTGTAGTAGGATGGTCGTGGTTATGAAAAGCTTCAAACAAGGATGTCTACCATTTTTATCTTACTGTATGCACACACGCATATACTTTAAACTATGTTGGGAAAGTATAGTTACAAATGTTGTCCTCGACTTAAACAGATTTGTGACCATGAGTTAAGTTCAGTTGCCAGAGAGCAAGCTACATATTTCCCTTTGGCAAAAAATCCAAAGATTAAGCAAATTCAAGATCGCCATGCACTTGGCGTTCGAACATGACTAGAGCATAGTTGAATGTTCAGATATTTTGTTATGTTCAGTTGAGAAGATATGAAAGACTGATCCTTTGTGGTCTGAATAGTTGGTTGTGGTCTCGCTATTGAGCTATGAGTAATAATGAATGCTGGGGGTCTGTTATTCTAGTGAAGTCAAATTTGATGAATAGTTTGAAAAAAAAAATTGGCCACTGGATCTGGACAGAGATATTCCTATTAGTTCTTGTGTCATTGACTGACTAGAGGTTGATTGGTTGAACACGTCTGAGGATGCCTGCTTATCTATGTTTGACATTCCAAATAATTTTGAACACACTGTGTCGCCTAGCAAAGCCTCTGTCGCTTTTAATCCTATCTACTGCAGGTAAATGTGCACACCATAATAATGTCCTTGTGTTTTTTACCAGTTTTTCACTGTCTTGTTGATCAGTTACTCTAACACTATTAGTTACTCTAATCTCTGAACATCATGATACACAATTATTGCAGGTTATCATTTAAGGACAACCCATTTAGATGTTCTTACATTCTCCCTGATGGCATAACGTCTAAGAAAGGGTTTGTCAAAGACATGGATGAAGCAAGTCGATACTGTTCTCTGCCTGCCGACGGAGAATTGGATAAAAAATATGGTGACAGTGACACAACCAAGTTTGAGGATAAAAAGAAGCCCGAATTAAGTCAAAATGTAACACCATGTACTTTTGTTACATGTCAAATGTTACTTGGTATAATCTAAAGGAATTTTCATTCCGCAGGAATTTGCCTTGACCAATGAAAGGTTCCTTGTCCCGGAGATGCTTTTTCATCCAATTGATCTCGGTTAGTGTCACATCTAGATTCTCGTATACTTTCTTCATTCGTCCACTACACTTCTTAACCTTATTTGTGAGAACATGCCCCTACTGTTGTCCTAGCCTCCTTTGCTATCGGAAAAGATGAGCACCTAATTTTAACTTCCCATCCTTAACGAAAATTATTTCTGCACCATACTATATAATCTTTCTGAAGCTAAATAGGGATATATGATTTTTTTGGCGTTCCTGAATAGCTGGCAAGATGTGTATAAAATGATGACCATTTCCACTGCATTTGGGACCTTACAAGTAACAATCATTGGCTTTGAATTTCCTACGGTCATTACCAAACATGATAGTAGTTATATGTTCTTCGGTTTCTAGTTTCTCCACCCAAATTAAGCTTGGATGTATTTTGGATCGTGTGAATAGATTTAACCTATATCCATAAGAAATATAAGCTCTGTGACTATTTGGATAATGTTGGTTGGCACTAAGTTAGCAGCAGCAGTTCCATTGGCCTACTGCTTCATAGCTTCATTAGTTTCTCTTTTTTATTTCCAACCGGGCTTCACCCCTTTTTAGTTTCTCTTCTACTGGTGAATGTCATTTTTACCATCTTAACTTTTTGCAAGGGTGAGAAATTAGAATACTAGTACAATTCTTTTGGTAGGTATGAATCAAGCTGGGCTTGCTGAGTGTATAGTTCGTGCTGTGCAAGCCTGCCATCCTTATATTCAACCTGTGCTTTATGGAGGTATTTGTTGATTGGAGATCTGCCTGACCCTATCTTGATCTCTGATTAGATTGTGTGACCTGTGTTTCTCACGTGTTGGGTTGCTTTCCAGCATCATCTTGACAGGTGGAAGCACGTTGTTCCCTCGATTTGCTGAAAGACTGTAAGTCGTTTCTTTATCACAAGAGACCGGTGTTATCTCCCCCATTGCACTGACTCCGCTTACATCATGTCATTTTTATCAACAGGCAAAGAGAACTTCGACCTCTCGTGCCTGAGGACTACCATGTGAAGATAATCCCTCAAGAGAAGTATGTACCTCTCTCTTTCTGTTTCTCCCTCTTCCTTGCTCAGTCTCGCTCGTGTGCATGCACGGTTGGCCTTAAACGTTCTGCTACTTTTCTAGCCCGGTTCTCGGTGCCTGGAGAGGAGGATCCATCTTGGCGTCCAGCCCTGACTTTGCATCGATGTGCGTTACGAAATCAGAGTACGAGGAGATGGGGTCGGCACGGTGCCGTCGAAGATTTTTCCACTGAAGCGTTAGTCCAGCGGGCTCAGTAGAGGGGCCAATGCAGCTCTGTTGATATGGGGCGGCCTGTTTTAGATGAATGCTATTTAACAACTGGCACGCGAAGTGTAGGTTTCTGTAGTAGAAAGTTCCTTGTGGTAGTGTTGCACCTGCTGTAGGTACAAAGGTACTGCGGTACTTGGCTTACTAAACACTTGTAGCCCATGGGAGGCAAATCAACTTTGTATGTACAAATGGATCCGGTTGTGGGAAGATTTATTTAGCTTCTGAGCTTTTCTTGAGGGCTTTGTAATCTACTTTTGATGTATGTAGTGGAGGCATTGTGCCTTGAGAAGTACTACATTCAGCAAGTGTGAAATTGTCAAAATAAAAGTCTGATCAGATTTAAATTTGGTACATACTCCCGAGGTGCACAGGGAGGCCAGTGAGGGGCTCGACGCCGAGAAGGACGACTACATGGAGGGGCGCAAGGAGCTGGACGATGTCTGCAACCCCGTCTTCTCCACAGCCTACCAGAGGTCCGGCGGTTGTCAGGACGGCACACCGAGGAGGAGGACGACCATGGTGAGCTTTAGACTTTGATGTAGCAGTAATAGTTTCCTTTGTTTTCATAGTTTTCATTTACTAGTAGTTCTTTTTCCCTAGATGGGCCTTGGACATGATCAATTCTCATATGGAAAATGCACCTAGCTAATTGGGGTTTAGTGTGCATGCCGAAAGAGGTCGGAGGGCTAGGGATTCCTCAGCTTAGAGATCTCAACTTATGTCTGTTGGCTTCTTGGGTCAAGAGATACTTTGATGGGAAACACAAGCTGTGGAAGAGCGTGGTAGACGCTAAGTATAAAAATGACAACCCGAACATCTTTTACAACTCATACATGAACATTTCAACCTTTTGGAAAGGGCTCATGTGGGCGGTGAGAGCTGTGAAGTTTGGTTTTAGATGGAAAGTGGGTGACGGTACCAAAATCAGATTTTGGGAGGATGTGTGGTTCGGTACATCCCCCTCTCTGTGCAATTTTGGGATCTTTATGTTATTTGTAATGAGAGTTTGGCTACTGTTAGACAGGTCTGGAGTGAAGGTTGTGTAAAACTCACCTTTAGGAGGAATTTCTCTGATGCATTAATGCAACAGTGGTATGAGCTTGAGCAAATAGCAAAAAATATTGTTTATAGTACAGATTGTGACTCCATCATCTGGGCTTACAATGCTAATGGGATTTACTCTTCCAGTTCGCTCTATAAGATTGTGAGTTTTCGTGGGGTGACACAGACTTTCATACCTGCTGTGTGGAGCCTGATTGTTCCACCCCGAGTTCAAATCTTTCTCTGGCTCCTTTCTAATAATAAGCTTATGACAAGAGACAACCTCTTAAAACGCAAAATGAATAAACCAGTTGACTGCGTTTTCTGCTGTGAATCTGAGTCTATTCACCATTTGTTTTTTGACTGTATCGTTGCAAAGAACATTTGGACAGAGGTTACTACTTTTCTGAACTTAGATATCGGAACTGATTACATGTCTATAGCCAAATTTTGGATCTCAAATAAGAAGCATGCTACTTTAAATGCAATTTGTGATGCGGTACTTTGGAGCATTTGGAAGTGTCGAAATGCACTAATATTTGATGGTCAAACTTGGTTACGCATGAAGCAGGTCTGGTGTTTGATCCTCAAAACGCTGAAGAAGTGGAGGCTGCTCTTCAAGCAGGAGATGCTGAGTTCGGTCGACAGTTTCACTCAGAGAATTATGGAGCTTCTCCGGAGGTACCCCGCCCTGCCGTGGGGTAGCCTCCGAACTGTCAGCCATGCTGATGCACTCTCTGGACGCCACAAGGCTCGACATCCGCGCCCCTGCGACACTGCCAAGCCGCGTGAAGCAGCTCGTGGCCTCGCCGATGACCCCTTTCTGGCGTCCTACCTGGAAGGGTCGTCCACAACCTCATGACGCAGAAGACCTGGGGCTTCGATGTTTGCAACAGGGAGGAGGTGTGACCTGGGGTTCCTGTTCTACTTAGCTCTGTGGCTTGTCTAGCCGTCCTCCTGTTCAGGATTTCGTTTTTAGCTCCTGTTTATTTTCTTTTAGCCTTTGCTGGAGACTTTCGTGGACTTCTAGTTTCTCGTAGTGTTCTGTAAGAATGATGTTAAACTCTGGTTTCATTGGTGAAAATGGAACTGGGGCTCCCCTTCCAGGGTCCCTGTTGATCTAAAAAAACTAGTAGTTCTTTTTCTGTTCTTATAGCTTATAGCATGTAGCAGTAGTAGTTTCATTTGTTGTCTTCAGGCCTCTCTGCCAGATCCTCTTCAAACCTCCTCCTCGTCGTGTCGATCGAGGTCAAACTCCTTCGCTGCTCCGCCCCAAAGGGGGCTGCCACCTTCTCGCACCGGTGCTCCGTCCGCCGGCGACGATACGGAACTCCCCTGGGGCGGGCCCGCCCATAGATCTCGACGAAACGGGGGGAGGCGACCCTGGAATTTGTGGATTCTGCTGGCTTGGGCTAGGAGATTTGAGGGACTGTAGGGGCAAGCAGGGGAGCGACTCAGGGAGAAGATGTGGCTAGGTGGTGTACGGGCTCCCTCACCATTGACGGCCTTCGTGGCGGCGTCGCCATGACCTCGCGGGGAAGGAGGTGACGTCACCATCACTTTGATGGCTCCAGATTCTATTAGCTGGGCGATTCGAGGGTTGGCTTTAGCAGACGGTTCTGTGGGAGTGACTAGGTCTCACTCGAGTGAGAATTAAGTTAACTCTCACTCAAATAACTCATCCAGTTACATGTGCAACTGAAATTTAAACTCACGAATCACGTTGCAAATCTGATGGGATTAGAGTTGAATGTGATCTAACTTAATTCTCACTCGAGTGAAAAATAGCAAAACCATTCAAATTAAGCTCCGATGTATTTTGGATGAGGTGAATATATTGCGCATGTTGCCATAAGAAGAGGAAACACGCACAAGGATGCTTGGCGTATTTCGTTTGATAATGAAATTCGATCCCTGGGGGATCACGTGGAAAAAAAAAAGAAGAGGCAACACTAACGTATGCTCTGATTATTCGGATAGTCATATGGATGTCAGCCTTGTGCAGTAAATCCATTGTGCTATTGCTTCAGCTTCGTTATATTAGTTTCTTTTCTGCTTATATTAGTTTCTTTTCTGCTTGGTGTTTCTCCACCTTCTTTTCTTCTGCAAATTAAAGGTGAGAAAAAGAATACATACTTTTTTTGAAAGGGAGTTCATGTACATGATCATACAACTGAAGAACACACACGCACGAACAGAAGCAGAAGCCACACCCCACACGACGAACACGGCACCACCAAGCAGCAGGGCACCTTCGACCACCAGCTGGCCTTGTTGAGTGTATAGTTGGTGTTGTACAAGTACAAGCCTGCCATCCTTTTTTTTTGAGATTACAGAGCTGCGTGTATTCATACAAGGATCAGAAGAAGAACACCAACACACGCACTCTACAGCGACTAGAAACGAAGAACATAACCAGCGGCAGACCGCTGAAGGAGCACTGCAGACCACCATGAAACCACCTCAAACCTAGACGAGAGAGAACCTCCAACCTTTGTTGACGACCGCAGGAACCACCCGCCGCAAGCAACAGGATCATGAGCGTTGAACGGACACGGCCAGGCCACCCCTCCTCCGGACCCGGCCGCGCCGGATCCTCCACCCGCCGTCCTCCTAGCTCATCAGCAAACCCCAGGCAGATCCGCCGTTAGCCTGCTCTCCACCTCCAGCCACGAACAGACCTCTCCTGTACAAAGCCCATGGCCCCGCAGTGACGCCGGAGCGCTCGTCACCGCAACGGCGAAGCCAGGGCACAAAAGCCACCTCGACGTGGTCACCGCCACTGCGTCCACCTCGATTGGCCACCAAGCTCACAGATCCGGCCGCGACCTGCACGAAACAAGCCGCGAGAAGCAGAGCTGGAGCAAATTTATTCACCGCCGCCACCATGACTACAGAACGATGGCGAGCGCGAATCCTAAGCACCCTAGCTACCCTAGACTAGCTGCACATAGATCCCGCCGGCGAATCGACCCCCCACCCCCGTCCGACGGCACCGAGGCCGACCGGAAGGAGGAGGGCGGCGGAATCGCCGGTCGGAAAAGAAATCGCCCTCCGGTTCGCCTCTGCTACTGTAGATAGGGGAGGGGAAAGGGGATTCCATATAGGTATCGGATATAAGATTTGGTCTAAGCTTTTCCTAGTCCAATACATTTTATTAGATGGAATAATTCTCGAAATTGAGGCCCGAAACTATCGATTTCTTCTAAACCTTGTCGGCCAGAGTTGTCAGAATTCTTGTTCGAAACGTTGTCCAACAAGCGTCAAACACGTCGCACGATCGGCAGCCTTGGTTCCCGCCAGCACGTCACGAACCCTTCCCAGCCGCCCGATCGTCCGATCCCACGGCCCAGATCGCGTAGCCCGCGTGTCGCCACGCCCCCGAGGCGCACACGGCGTCGGAGACCACCTCCGATTCGTCCACGTGACGCCGTCGCCGTATCTTCTGCCGCCATAAATAGCAACGCCTTCACCTCTTCCTCCAACGTACTACTCCAACTAGCTTAGCTTCGACAAAGAGATTGATCGAGTCGAGAGGAAACCGATCGCCGGCGCCATGGCTCGGGCGGCCGATCGCCGGCAGCTGCTCGGGCTGTTGCTCGCGGTGCTGCTCGTCGCGTCCCCGGCGACTCCCTATGCCGCCGCGGCGGACGCCTCCACGGCCACGAAGGGCTCCGGCGGGCCGGTGATCGGCATCGACCTGGGCACGACCTACTCGTGCGTCGGCGTGTACCGGAACGGACGCGTGGAGATCATCGCCAACGACCAGGGAAACCGAATCACGCCCTCCTGGGTCGCCTTCACCGACTCGGGCGAGCGGCTCATCGGCGAGGCCGCCAAGAACCAGGCCGCCGCCAACCCGCTCCGCACCATCTACGACGCCAAGCGCCTCATCGGGCGCCAGTTCACGGACGCGGAGGTGCAGCGGGACATGAAGCTGCTGCCCTTCAGGGTGGTGGAGAGGAACGGGAAGCCGCACGCGGAGGTGGAGATCAAGGACGGCGACGTCAGGCTGCTCAGCCCGGAGGAGGTCAGCGCAATGGTGCTCACGAGGATGAAGGAGACGGCCGAGGCCTACCTCGGCGAGAAGGTCCGGGACGCCGTGATCACCATCCCGGCCTACTTCAACGACGCGCAGCGCCAGGCCACCAAGGACGCCGGCGCCATTGCGGGGCTCAACGTGGTGCGCCTCATCAACGAGCCCACCGCCGCCGCCCTTGCCTACGGCCTCGACAAGGTGGACGATAAGAACGAGAAGAACGTGCTCGTGTTCGACCTTGGTGGCGGCACCTTCGACGTGAGCGTGCTCGCGCTCGACGGCGGCGTCTTCGAGGTCCTAGCAACCAACGGCGACACCCACCTCGGAGGCGAGGACTTCGACCAGCGCGTCATGGACCACTTTATCAAGCTCGTCAAGCGGAAGCACGGCGTGGACGTCTCCGGCGACGCCCGCGCGCTAGGCAAGCTCCGCCGCGAGTGCGAGCGCGCCAAGCGGGCGCTCAGCAACCAGCACCAGGTCCGCGTGGAGATCGAGTCGCTCGTCAGCGGCGTCGACCTGTCGGAGCCGCTCACCAGGGCCAGATTCGAGGAGCTCAACGCCGACCTGTTCCGCAAGACCATGGCGCCCGTCAAGAAGGCCATGGCCGACGCCGGGCTCTCCAAGGGTGACATCGATGAGGTCGTGCTCGTCGGCGGGAGCACAAGGATCCCCAAGGTCCAGCAGCTACTCAAGGACTACTTCAACGGCAAGGAGCCCCACCGGGGCGTGAACCCCGACGAGGCCGTTGCCTATGGTGCCGCGGTGCAGGGGAGCATCGTGCGGGGCGACAACGCCGGCATGGTGGTGCTGGACGTGACGCCGCTGACTCTGGGCATCGAGACGGCCGGTGGCGTGATGACGAGCGTGGTGCCCCGGAACACGCCGGTGCCGACGAAGAGAACGAAGATGTTCACCACCTACGAGGACCGGCAGACGACGGTGACGATCATGGTGTACGAGGGCGAGCGGAGCATGACCAAGGACAACCGGCTGCTGGGCAAGTTCGACCTGACCGGGATCGCGCCGGCGCCGAGGGGCACGGCGCAGATCGAGGTGACGTTCGAGGTGGACGTGAACGGCATCCTCCACGTGCGGGCGGCGGACAAGGGCACGGGCAGGTCGGAGAAGATCGAGATCGTGAGCGCCGCCGACCGGCGCATCACGCAGGAGGAGATCGACCGCATGGTGCGGGAGGCGGAGGAGTTCGCCGAGGAGGACAAGAGGGTGAGGGAGAAGGTGGACGCGCGGAACAAGCTGGAGGCGTACGTGTACAACGTCCGGACGGCGGTGGACGGCGAGATGGGGCGGAAGATGGACGGCGGCGACAGGGAGAGGGTGGAGGAGGCTGCGAGGGAGGTCAGCGAGTGGCTCGACAACGCCAGCGCGGACGCCGAGAAGGACGACTACGTGGAGAAGCTTAAGGAGCTGGAGGATGTCTGCAACCCTGTCTTCGCCGCGACATACCAGGAGTCCGGAGGCGGTCACGACGGAGCCGACGATGAGGACGACCACGACGAGCTTTAGACTTAATTTACCAGTAGATTTTTTTATATAGCTTAGTAAGATTGTTATGATTTCATTTATGTGTAGTTTCTTGTTCTTAATAGCTTAGTAAGATTATCAGTCTTAGTAATTTGTCAGTGTTTGGCTAATGCATTGTTTGGCTACATAAGTATTTTCTGGAATTTTCCATTGTTTGGCTACATCGTATATTCTGGAAATTTTGGAACACAGGAAACCTGATAAGAATTTACAGGAATTTTTGCATTGTTTGGCTACATAGTTCCAATTTCCCTTAAGAACAGGGTGAAATCAAAATAGTTCATCATGAAGTTGGCATGCTTCAGAGGAAAACTAAGGGCACATTAAGATATCTAATGGATATATTGAAAATATGAAGCCAAAGAGGTGATATCGTTTCTAGCAAACTGTCGGTGTAGCAGCACAAAGACGTACACTAACAGTGCAAAGTATATGAAACAATACTACAAGCACTGCACTAGTACTGCAACATCTTTAGAGTTTCGGCAACAGCCTACGTATTCGATGAGGTTGCTAAAACAGCTCATCCGATTCAGCTAAATCAAGCATACTATGTGTCTCGAACTTCTTAGTAGCTGTAGCAGACATCAAAATATGTCGTTGCGCCGTCAGTTAGCCAAGTTCATGAAAGGCCAGGCCGAGGAGCATAGGTCCCGTGCCGTGTTCCCGTCGCTGTCCTTGATCTGAAGGTCGGCCTGGTGCTTGACGAGCAGTTCAGCAATGTCTTCTCTCTCGCAGAGGACGGCATAGTGGAGCGCCGTTTGCCCTTCATTGTCCTGAATACGGAAAGAGAGAAACAAGGTTCAGTTCATGTAGCTACATATATAGTGCTTCTGCGCTCTGCAGCTCTATGTTAGAAAACGAAATGGATAGTATATTAACCAAGTACTTGATTAGCTGGTATGTCAATACACCAACCTGGCAAGCTCATAACTTGCCGACAGTGTTCTAGGGTTACAGTGAATATAGCCAACGTTTTGCCCATTTGGTGCAGTTTGTAACACAGACCCAGTGAAATAATTGGTCAGAGATTCCTTATCACCAACTTCTTTTGGTCAACTACACACCCAGCCAACTTGTTGGCCCAGGAATTTTAGAGTGAAATGAGTGAAGCGTGCAAATAAAATCAGATACCTGAGCATTGACGTCTGCATTTGAATTGACAAGAACCTCGACAGCATTAAGATGGCCACGGTCCACAGCCCAGTGCAATGGGGTTCTCTCTTCACTATCTGAAACCAAAATATGTCTAAGTGAGTCATTTTGCACCATAAAAAACATAAACATGGATGTTTTACAAACACAAACCTCTTATGTTGACTTGTACACCAGCATCCAGATGCTTCTTTACGTCATCAATTGCTCCTTCCCTCGCTGAAACATGGATGTCACCAAGTTCTCTGCAGGTACAGATAAAGTTCACTGTAAATACAGAAGCAGTTCAGGTGAAGTACTAAATTGATGAATAAACAAAGCTTATTAGCACCATCCTGGAGCTCCATACTGAATAATGAATCATCTCAATTTTATTTCCTACGGTTTATCAGTTAACAAAAGAAATGGTGTACAAAAAGAAGAAACATACTAATGCACAGGGTGTAAGGTACAAGATCAGGTGAACTTGACTACACATCAACAAGGCAACAATTAATGCACAGGGAGGAAGGTGGAAGATGTCATTGGTGTAGAAGAACTTACGATTCGTTTCCTTGATCTTCCTCATACATTAAGCTGCTGAATACAGGTCCCATTGGTCCCTTTGAACCTGAGGCAGACATAGTGCTATCCCCGTCTCTCTTTTTCTGAAATCATGTTAAACAGATTATCTAATAGAGCCAACAGTGACAGAGATTCCTAGGAAAACAAGTACTCGAATGTGTGCCTAATGAGGACTTATAAAACTTACTGCACTGGAACCATCAGCCCAGTTAGGGAATAGCTCATCAACAATTGTAATGTACTCCTCCATAGCTTCTTCTGTAGGCATAGCACCCAATTTATTCCAAGCATTCCTTGCACATAAGTGTTGAACAATAAGGATAGTTGGTAAACTGGATTGACTTTCCAAACTGATTAGAAAGAGAGAGAAAAAGCAATCCACTGCTAATAATATGTTCACTGTAAATACTACATGTTCGAGTTTTAGTGCTCCATACTAGATATCCAAAGCACCAAAGGGCGTCTCCAAATGAAAATTCGAAGCCCCACAAAACTATGCAGCATGATCACAACTGACATTCTTGGATATAACAGAACATGGGGATGAAATATAATTACTTGGATGATCAGACAGAAGTAGCACAGACAAACTGTGCAAACATCATTGGCCAAGCTCGTAGGGAAAAAAAAAGACAATTACCAATCTATCAAATTCGAGTCTGCTGCTACCCGTGCACCAAACACAGACCTGGTGCCAACATCCCCAATTCCAAGTTCTCCAACAAGGATTTTAGCTACTCTAGAAATTCAGCACCATTTGGGGATATAGTTATGAACAAACTCTCGTGGTCAGTGCAAATCACAGGTAACACGAGAGTTAACATCTGATCAGCAATTACCTAGTAACATGAGCTAAACTTAGACATGGATCGAATCCATCCAACCGATTTCCCAAAGCCCTTATCCCCCTAAAAGTAAGGTTTAACCCAACGTGTAGCAGAAGCTGGATCCAGATTCTACGGAGTTGAGCAAGGCAAGGGAGGGAATCTACCACTTGGCGCGGGCCTTGAGCTTGAGGGCGGAGGGCTGCGGCGCGGTGCAGGGCCCCTCGGTGGCGATCTTGTAGAGGCCGTATAGCCTGAGCTGCGCCTCGTCGGGGACGCTGGTGCCGGAGGCCGCGGAGGCGGCGACGAAGGCGGAGGCGGCGCTGAAGTCCTCGTCCAGCTCCGTGCTCTCCACGCCCTCCCAGTCGCTGTCGCCATCGCTCGAGCCGCTGCCGTCGAGGGGCAGGTCCGCCGCTGGGGCGGGGGCGTCGTCCGGTGAGGAGGGGGGGGGGGGGTGGGGCGGTGCGGGTGATGCGGAGGTTATCCTCCTTGAAGGCGAGGACGACGGAGATGAGCTTGGCGGCGAGGAAGGCGAAGATGAGGCCGATAACCGCGGACTGGGCCAGCTCCTGCCAGTCGCCGCCCATGGCCGACGCCGCTGCCGAGGCGCGAATCCCAGATGCGCTGGCCGGGGTGCGGAGGGGAGGGGACGATGAGCTTGGCGACGAGGGTTTTTTTTTTTTTTTTTTTTTTTGAGTCCTCTCCTGAGAATACAAGTTGTAGTATCTGCTCGGACATACAGGTACGCACACCACACGCACACACACCACACGCACACCCCACTTATATGTCTAAACTAGACCTACAACCTATATCCCTAATACGTCCTGAGAGACCTATCCGAAGACCAGCGCTCCGGGACCGACGGGCACGTCGACCTCGCCTGCGGCACGTGGACGAAGAGAGGCACCTGTGAATTATTGCACTGTTCAGTGAACAGTGTTCGCTACAGTGTGCAGGTGAACAGTCTCTCGTGGTTTTCCCGAGTCCAAATTCGTTTATTTACGGCGCTACTCAAGCAAGCCAGTAAAAAAAATGATTTTAGAGACATTTTAACCCAACAAAGTTTGACTTTAGTAGTCGGTAGTTTCAGAGAATATATATAGCGCAAAATTTAGAAGGTAGTTTCAGAGAATATATAGCACCAAATTTAACAGCTCAAATTTAAATTCTATAAAAATGTAGCAGAATAAATAAAAGTTATGGATTCACTTTGAAAAATCGACAAAAAATATATTCACTGTAACGTTAAGAATTTCCTTTTTAAATTTGATTTACACAGATCGAGATGTAGAAAAGACAGGTTCAGCCGTGAATAGCACCAAATTTAAATTAGAGTGAATTCCACTTTTTACCCTATAGTTGTACATTTGTGACACTAATTACCCGTCTAGCAAAAATTCATCTAAATTGCCCATTTTACAAACTTTGGACACTCTTCTTCTGATTCATTTCCGTTGAGCAAGGTGTGAGATGTTGATTGAGGCCGAAAAAAACCAGTAAAACGACAACAAATTGAATAAATGGTGAAGTGAAATTCGAACATTATTGTCGATGCCGCCCTCCGATATTTACAAATTTTAACGCACCACAAAGTTCTATGATGCCGGTCTATTCTAGCGAAACATGCAAAATGTCAAAATGGCGCAAAACCATGTTCAAAATTCTATATATGCTTGATTTATGATTTTGTTCCACTAAATGGGGTAATTAGTGTCACAAATGCACAGCCGGAGGGTAAAAAGTGGAATTCACTCTTTAAATTATGTGTGAAAAGTAATTTCAGATATCACTCACGGTTGGATATGTTTATTTGTTTATTTATAGATCTCACTTCAAGCATATTAGGTGTTTCTTTCCTTTGTTTTAAAATACAAGATGTTTTAGGTGTTGCACATGTTAACTAGATTCACACTAAAAACATGAGTGCACATACAAACTAAAAAATACATGTGGATACATGCGCATATGGAAAACGGCTAAAACATCTTATATTAGAAACGGAGGGAGTAGTGTACATGCCACGAAACGTGTGACACGACTATTTATCTTCTTTTTTCTCGCTTGAAACCATGTGAGACGGCTACGTTGGATATCGTAGTGTGCAGGTGCAGCTCGACTAACATGCATGCCTTATGAGAATTTTCTAATATGTTTGAGTGGATTGACCGGCAAGATGAACTCCAAAGTTAGTTTTCTTTGAATTTGATTTACATAATAAAATATTGAAAAGGGTAAATTCATGTGTGAATAGTACCAATTTCAGATTCTCATGTGAGATTTGAGTGCCCAAATAAAACCACGTGAAAATATGACGCCCAACCATCTCTATAGCTCTGCATGTTCAAACAATTTTGTATATATTTTTTAGCTTAAATTTTTTATGTTAGATGACAAGTGCCAGCCCCATTGGTTAGAATTCCTTAGCTCGATACACTACAACCGAGGACGGAATCCGGAGCCAAAAGGGGAGACAACAAGCTTCAAGAAGAAAAATAAGACTGAGAGAAGCATTAGGTCGTCAGATTCTCCGTTGTTTTCCTCGCGTTCTTCCTCATGTTCGTCTTCGTGGTCAAATCGTCAAGATCGGGAACCCCGGGCTCTATCAACATCTCAATGAAGATGATCGGCATCCGTAGGCGTCGCCATCATCTATTTCAGGCTAGAATACTTATTTTTGAAACAATAGTTATGTGTTAGTGGAAAAGGAAGTCGGTTCGATGAAATAAACAAACAAAAGAAGGCTTTCTTACGCCTTTCAAGTTGTATTGGATTATTTTAAATCATTTTTTTTAATGGATGGTTTTTCGTCCCCATAAAAATAAGTGATACAAACATCCATATATGATAAATTATTCGGCAGCGGTAAATAAAGTCAAACACCAATGTCGAAGAAATCCGCTAAACAAGAGGCCATCTAAAATGGATCCACCTCGTACCGCACCGGGGACGGATCTACAACGGGTGATGGATATACACATGTACAACAAAAGAATTATGTAAAAGTTGTATATATGTTGTATAGTGGACAGATATATCACATGTGGCATTTCTTAGCACGTGCACACCGGTTCTCTCGTCCAATTCAACCTCAAATCTTGAATTAGCCAAGAGGTGGGCCAGCCCATACAATGGCCATGTCCATATGGCCCAACTAGCAGAGAGCAACTAGCCTGACCGAGCGAGCAAAAACAAATGACCAACCTATGCTAAAATAAAGAGGAGCTACTAGCTAGTTAACAGCGACTGCATGGAGGTGATCACTACGATGAATGAGGGCGGCAACTCGGCGGGAGCTGCTGCAGCTATCTACGAAGAATGTACCTTCTTAGCTAGGGGCTTCGCTGCCATTGAGTTTGTTTTTTCTCCTAGGGAAAGTAATCAAGTAGCTCATGTTCTAGCTAGCAAAGCGGAGGGCGTCTTGTCATCTGTCTGGCATGAGGACCCTCCGGATTTTATTTGTGCTATACTTGCAAACGATGTAAGCCTATTTGATAAGTAATAAAGTATGCCTAGATTCAAAAAAAAAAGAGGAGCTACTAGCCTATGCTTAAAAAATGAGCACCGACCAACGTCCCCAAATCGAGTAGCGAGGCGGCGCCCCATGGCTCCAATGCCTCGGTATCGGGCCAAGCAAGGAGGACAAGAAGGCCAATGCACAAACAGGAGGCGCAAGGAAGCTACATAGGCAATGTCTAGTGGACAGAAGGCGGCGACCGGAATGGACATGGAGAGCGTGGCGATGATTGCCACCGTCGGGGATGGAGAAGGGTGCATTTCCAGGTTTTCACCTTTATTGACGCGAAAGCATAGATCATTTTCAGTTTCTCACCTTCATGTTTTGTGTTTTGAATGTGAACAAAGTTAAATTCTTAGATCCCTCCCCACATTACACAATTCTATAAAAGACCTGTAACGTATGACCGCATAACGGAAGTATACTAGTGAAAAGAATATTCGTTCCGAAATTAGGCGGGAGGAATATAAGTCTTAGGAATGGTCGCACATTTGTGCCGATTTGAACGAGTCGATCACCATACCCCTTGTGATTCCGCACTTACAATTTTCGTCTTTTCAAGACAACACATTCCACGATGCACTACCTTGACTATTTTTTATCTGACTAAGCATTCCAAAGCATGAATTGATCATGGTAAACCAAAAGATTTTTTTTGAGTGAAACGCACCGGAGGTCACGAAGTTGCGCGAAAAGGAAGGATTGGTCACCAAGTTACGAAACCTCAATTATGGGTCACCAAGTTGTGGAAATGTCAAACTTTGGTCATTCCGTCACGGCGTCGTCACGCTGCCTGTAATTTTTTGTAAATACCCCTTCAACTTTTAGTTCTTCTAATTTGCAGTCCTTTATCTCAATTTACAGATCAATCCTCCTGTCCCCAAATCGATCCCGTTCTAGATGGCCGCCAGACACGCATCCCTGCCTCCGGTAGCAAAGCATGGGGTCGTGGTCATGGGGTCTCGGTGCCCGCAGGTCGCGCCGCCGGGCGTTGCTTCCCAGCCCACCAATTACATTTTATTTTCAGTTTTCTATCCCCACAAATGTCGCGGAACCTGGGCTGCTGCTGAACCGAGTTTTTTGGAGCATCAGGCCCTCGTGGCCGACTGCGCCACGCGCAGCCGCATGTGCCTGCTGCTGCAGTCCGACGAGGTCGCCGCGCGGGTGCGGGAGCTGCAGCACAACCTCGCCACGCTCCTCGACATCCTCCCCGTCGCCGAGCTCGTGCTCGCCGACGACGTGGCGGACCTCCTCGCGCTCGCGTCGCGCCAGTGCCGGGGGCCGCGGCGGAGCAGGAGGTGCTCAAGGCCAGCGTGCTGGCGCTCATCCAGGAGGTGGAGCGGGAGATCGTGCCGGAGCGGGAGCGGCGTATCCTCGAGGAGGTGGCCATCAACGACCCGGCCGGATGCAGCGAGGAGATCGAGATCTTGGAGCGGGAGATCGGCGACCGCCTGGATCTTGACGACGACGACGCGATCGAGCCTCCCGCGCCGCCGCTGGACTTCCATTGCCCAATCTCCCTCGAGCTGATGCGCGACTCGGTCGTGTCCTCCAGTGGCCAGTAAGTCGACGTGCCCCAAGACCGGCCAGGTGCTCACCAACCTGGAGCTCGTGCCCAACAAGGTGCTCAAGAACTTGCGGTGGTCGTCTCCGAGGACGTCACGCTGCAGGTCAACGCCGTCACGGCGTTGCTCAACCTCTCCATCCTCGAGGCCAACAAGAAGCGCATCATGCCCTCCTCCCGCAGCACCGACTGGTACGCAGCGACAGCCGAACAGGCGGCACGCGCGAGCGAGCCGGCCGGACCTGGCGTAGGCGGTGAGGACGTAGGTGGGCAGCGAGGGAGGGAAGGTCTGGAGGATGAGGCAGCGGGGGAGGGACATCCATTGCTGACATCATGCTGACATCAGCGTTTCTTTCACAGAGAAGGACCTTCTATTCGAGAGTCAACTGGACGTCAAAATGAGAAGCTAACTTGTTCCAGGGTGTTTTCTGCAAAAACGAGCAGCAGCTCACGGTGCCAGGTCAGCGAGTTGACAGCAGTGCTGACGGAATGACCAAAGTTTGGCATTTCCACAACTTGGTGACCCATAATTGAGGTTTCGCAACTTGGTGATCAATCCTTCCTTTTCGCGCAACTTCGTGACCTCCGGTGCGTTTCACTCATTTTTTTTCCATAGTCGGTGGTGTGTGATGCAAAGGAAATCGTACAAGTACAAGGACCGAAGTACGTGTAGGAGTAGGATTTCAACACCTACGTACGATTTCAAGACGACGATCCCTCTCGCGACCGATCTGGATCCAATCGATCGACATGGAAGCCCAACCTTCCGTCCGCTCCGGCCCTTCCGCCGCCGCCGACTACCCTCGTTGGGTGTTGCTCGACCGTGGAGGTAGGTTGCAGCATCCCACCACCGCCGACGCGGCTACGCTGGCACGCTGCTACGGCTCCACCGGTTGTCCCGTCCAGGTCTCCTTCCGGATCGCGGCGCCCCCGGCGGTCTCGACACTGCACGGCCACGTTAGCCAGCTGAGGCCATTGCCGGGCGGCCGGGACAAGGACACGACACACCCAGACGTCATCGCGGCCCATGGAGACTCCGTCCTCCTCAAATTCGCCTACGCGCCCGTTTTTTTCCCGCACAACGGGCAACGGATCCACCATTTAGTCTACAATGCCGGCGCCCGCGACAGGCAACGGATCGACTATTTAGTCTACAATGCCGGCGCCGGCGGCGCGCGGCCGCCGTCCCTGTCGCTTCTTCCTCCTTGCCACGCCTATTCAAATTTCGGGCGGCGAAGTACCGGCATCCTGCGCCGCAGCGGCGGCGACGAGTTCGTGGTGGCGAACCTGAACCTCAGGCCCGTGTACAACGCGACGGAAGGAGAACACCTCGTGAAGGCCGATATCTTCCTGCTCCGCTCCGGCGAGTGCGCGTGGGAGTCCTGCAGAGGCGTACCTATCCGCCATGCCGACGGCAAGGAGGCGGTCATGTCCGGGTGTATGATCGACGACGTCATCCCCGTCGGCGACCGGTTCCTATGCTGGATCGTCCGGTACAGCTGCATCCTCTTCTGCGACGTGACGGCGGCCAGCCCCGAGCTGCGGTACGTGTCTCTGCCCGATGAACCTCTCCTCGCTTGCGACGACGGTCCACCCCACGCCCAGAACGTGTGCGTCACCGGCGGCGGCGAGACGGTGAAGTTCGTCAGGATCTCTCCTCGTTGCTGTTGCGGCGGGCCCGGCGTTACCACGTGCACGCGCTCCTGGCGTGCCTTCACCATCACCACCTGGACCCTGAAGATGGACGACATGACGTGGGAGGAGGACGGCGAGGTCAGCAGCCACGAGCTCTGGGCCGCGGCGTCGTCCGCCGACATCCCACGTGTCCCGCTGGAGCACCCCGTGTTTAGCATCCACGACCCCGACATGGTCTACTTCCTGTCGAGCGAATACGGATACAGCCCCCGCCCCACGATGTGGCTGGTCGCGGTGGACACGAGGAGGAAGACGTTGCATTCGGTCCTCCGCTATGTGGAGGTGGTGGGGGCGGAAAGGAATTACTCTTGGTTGCAGCAAGCTTTCCTACCCAGCGAGGTCTCGAGCTACTTCAACACTACTCGTCATGACGGTGGCGGCGGTGGTAGCAACGGCACGCCGGCAAGCAGTGAAGCAGCCATCGACGTGACGGCGCCGGTGCCAGCAAACCGTGTAATAGTTTCACCTGACGAGGAGGAGAGGGAGATTTTGACGGTGATTCGGGAGATACCCGACTCCTGATGACATGTTGAGAGCTCATGACATTCTTGCTGGCGATGATCGCCGGGTGAGATTTCTCGCGGGGCTTCCCGAGGACATGAGGAAGGAATACTGCATGCTAGAGCTTGAACGAAATCTCATGCATGGTGCCAAATAACACGGTTACATCAACAAGTCGGAAATTATAGTACTCCAGTCAAAATAATTTTTGGTTCTGTGACACTGTTTGTTATGGCAAGAATAAATATATTTTAAAATGCATTCTAACTTTTTTCTAATTGCTAGGCATTTCTGAATTCCGAGGAGGAAAAAGTCCTCATTTTCCATGGCATGATTGGAGGTGGTTGTGAGCCAAATAAGATTATACTACTATTTCCTAGTATTGCTTTGAGCTACGTTTATGCATCTCCTCAGCTATACGCATGAAACTGTTCTTTTCTTGTCTCCTTTGCTATTATATCTTGCACCTTGCAGTACATGCTAAGCTTAATTTATCCCTTTTCTTCACAAACACTGCTAGTAATGCCAATCGTGCACATGACAATGAAGATTACTTGATTTGGACAAACAACATCATCACGTACATGCCACTTACGCGTGACCCATCCCATTTGTAAGCTAACACATCAGATGATTCACGAGAGATAATTTGCCAATTTGCTCTAGCATGAATCAATCATAGATACATTTTTATAGTCAACCCACAACAGCGCGTATGATACAGAGGGATTTTCCATCGGACGAACATGTACTGATCAGTGTGACGGCTCCTACCTTTCAGGTTCCCCAGCTCCGTGGAACAAACTGCAAAGCCCACGGCGCACCAGCTTGTTCCACAGAACTGGAAACCCTAGAGATTTCCGAGAGGTTTTCAAAGTCTTCACACAAGGGGAAATCAACCCGATGTGTGGTGGTGTGAGGTGTGAAAGGTTTTAACTGAACACAAGGTTAAATTTCCCACTCATCTAGAGAATCTGCCACTCGTCTTCTCCCGTTTCGCCAGAGTCATCGAGGTCCTCCACGTCGATGTTATCACCCATGCCATAGCCTGAGCAGCCGGAACCGTCGTGCTGGTCATACATCTGTTTTGACGGCTGAACAGACTGCACGACGGTGAAGAGTGGCGCCCCATTCGCTTTCTCTGCCAACTCAGTGGCCCGGGAACAGAAATCGTCAAAGTCGTCTGCATACCCAAGAAGTGAAAAAAAAGGAACAAGATGAGGTTTAGGCTTAACTTTGAATAGCACGACACGAGACCGAAGGATAGAAGCTCACCTTTGTCGCGGCAGTAAAATCCAATAGCCAGGGATGGATCTATCAGGTCTAGAGCCATATCTCTAACGGTGCTGTCCAAGTGCAGATACAAGAATAAGGGTTTAGCCATTTGGACATGGAAAGGAAATTCAACAGTGGGACCATTTTAACAGATTCTAATCACAATGGTGCACATACCTGCAGTGGTATGAGGAAGTGTCCGTCTCCAAGTTATCTGGTGCTATGTTAACTGCCTGACATTTATAGAGCGATCCAGTATTAAACACCATAGCTCAAAAGTCAGATGCCCTCAAAGTTATCAGATGCTATGCATAACAACTTGATATGATTGTTCACAAAAAGAATGGCATTCTAAGCAAACAAGAGATGCCAGAAAGAGATATCCACCAGAAATAGACAGACCCTTCAGGTCTGACAAAACTGGGATACTTCAGGCTAAAATCAACAGAGCAAAAACTGGATGCTCAAGTCGCAAAATTAAGTAGTCAACACATTCGAAACAGTGAAATGAACCTATTGGACGACCTATCTTGCTCTTTTGTTTTCTTTTTCCAGAGACCTGTTGTATCGTTTTGTTCGACAGGAAATCAAACTTTTCATTCACCGAAAACAATCATTGCATAGGACTGCAGAATTCTTGGGACTAACTGAATCTAACAAACTAATTGATGTCTCTTTGTTGTTGGAAGGGCAAACCAACCCTCCTCAGCGACACACGCCGAGCAGCCTCCCGGCGCAACAAACGCCGGACAGAGACGAACGAAGGAGACACCAATAGTTTTCCGGCGCACAGACGCCTATATCTTGGCTTTATTTCTCACAACTACTCAAACATATACATGGAGGTACACACGCACACACGCAGTACAACCCAGGGAGCTCTCCTGCCGGCCGGCACACACCACGGTCCCGACGGAGACTACCTTGCTACATGGTTGATATTTCTAGAACGCACAGGATTATTCCAACAATCTCCCCCTAATCCTGATGCGTTCACTTGTGAAACCTAGCAGCCACGGACTCGACCTGGCACACACGCCGGTCGCCACCGCACGGACACAACCTGGCGCTCACATACGCCGGTCGCCACCGCCACGGGCACAACCTGGCGCTCACATACGCCGGTCGCCACCGCCACGGACACAACCTGGCGCTCACATGCGCCGGTCGCCACCGTCACGGACACAACCTGGCGCTCACATCCGCCGGTCGCCACCGCCACGGACACAACCTGGCGCTCACATATGCCGGTCGCCACCGCCACGGACATCGCATGGCGCCGCTACGGCCTCCGTGGCCGCGCAGCACCTCCACGCCGCCGCCATGCCGCGCCACCGCGGCTCCTGCGCCACAACACGGGACCTCCGCGGCCTTCTCGCCGCGCCGCCGTGGCCGCTGCGCCACCACGCAGCGCCTCCGCAGCCTCCAACCGCTGCACACCACGGCCCCAAACCTTGCGGCTCTGATACCAATTGTTGGAAGGGCAAACCAACCCTCCTCAGCGACACACGCCGAGCAGCCTCCCGGCGCAACAAACGCCGGACAGAGACGAACGAAGGAGACACCAATAGTTTTCCGGCGCACAGACGCCTATATCTTGGCTTTATTTCTCACAACTACTCAAACATATACATGGAGGTACACACGCACACACGCAGTACAACCCAGGGAGCTCTCCTGCCGGCCGGGCACACACCACGGTCCCGACGGAGACTACCTTGCTACATGGTTGATATTTCTAGAACGCACAGGATTATTCCAACATTTGTCCATTTTGAAATCTCACACAAGTAAAGTACACAATGGACTAGCCAAGCCAATAAAAGCGACAAATGACTTTTCAGTAGGGCATGGACATAACAGACTTAAAAAAACAGTCAAGTACACAAACTGCAATAGTTGGTTGCTAGTAGTGGTCACAGCATGCATAAAGAAACTACTACTAATTCTTCGGAAGGGAGGATGGAACTGAGAGCACCATCAAAGGTAGAGATTATCATGTCATGTTTATATTCAGTACGGCTTACATATAAGATTGCTCGCTTTAGGTATAATAAAACAACAAGCCTACATTTGTGGGATCGATGTCTGTATGCGTTAAAGAACCGAGAGTATGTAGTTTTACCAGCTGAACCTCATGGGGATCTAGGTAGAGTGCCCTGTCATCCTGTACCCCAGCAATGTAAGTTGAAGTTCCAGGTTTTCCACCTAAAATGCCCAGGCTTTGGGGAAATGTGAATGTCTCCTTTAGTAGTGGGATGTACCTGACATTGTCCAATAGCAGGAAAAGTTAGCCATCAATGAAAACATTTACTATTCAGGGGCACCTTTATTCACAACCTAATATAATTGATAGCTGTCAAGGGTTGAAATACTGATTTCCATCTATCTTATTTAAGATTAGGAAAAATAGCCACCAAATCAGAGTGAAGAACAGTGTATGTTGTATTTTAAAAATAACACAAATTTGATGAAGTAAAAAAAAAAGTAGAATTTGCTGATTACCTTGGATTAATTTTGTCAAGACCAAGAACCAGAGGAACCAATAAAAGAATAGGTGACCACGGTGATTGATCTTTATTGAAGTTGTAGCAAAGCTGAGCGGCAACATCAATGCAAACAACTGGAGCTCCACCTCTTTCACCATCTTCATCGCCAGAAACCACATAGAGCGCCATAGGAAATTTTTCATTCCCAATTACAGCTTCAGGCTGCTCCCTGTTTGTGCGGATAAGGGTTTGCCATGTCCGGCACATAGCATATGGACCCACCCATGATCCAGCAGCCAGACCATAACTCTTCCCAGCTTCAAGTAAATTGTGAATGGAGAAAGCACAAGCTTCAGAGTCACCGAACAGGTGCAAGATCCTTATATATTCTGGGTTACATGGCTGCATATGAACATTGACCATCATAAGCAACCCTACATTAAGAATTAAGGAGCTCCGTCACCTACTAAAACTGTACAGGAATGCTAAATATTTCTTCACGTAAGGAGCATATCTAATATAGCAGAGCAGGAAAGTCCTGTATCTTACATTCTGTGAAGGCTTTCTCCAAGACCTTCCAAGATGGTGAAAAATCAGTGCCTGCAAAACAAATCGTCCAAAGCTCAATTTAGTAACAAGCTGCAGTGGTCAATTAAGGATGAGTTTCAATGAAGAAAAATAAAGTTAAGACTCGCCTGCGCAACCAGCATCTGACTGCTTCTGACCATGCAGCCCCAGTTGACATCACTAGTGAACTTGGAATCGGATATGGCATCAAAACCTATGACAAACATGATGATCATGTCAACAGTTCACTACCGAATCTACCAACCTTATTACTAGTCCTGTAACCAAGAACAGAACCGACCTTTTCTGTAGGTGACCCATATCCTGGACGAGAAGTCTTCCAGGAACGCGGCATGCCCCGTCTCGGAATCGGAGTCACTCGACGACTCGTCGGACGACAGCTTGTAGCATTTTCCGAGGAACCACAAGTCGTCGGCGGTGAGAGCCTTGCCGCACCCCAGAAAACGCCACATGGAGCCGTCACCCACGATCCTCCTCAGAACCCTGGACCAAGCATAGGACCCGGAGGCGTGCGACCTGTTCCCGCACGACGAACCCTGGTCTGCCTCGAAGATGGTGAAGACGCTGGAGAGGATGGAGGCCTTGCACTGCTTCGAGCCGCTGTCCTTCCTCTGCTCCTCCGGGGCAGAAGACGAAGAGGAGGAGGAGGCTACGGCGGGGTCTCTCTGGCTTGATGACGATGATGGCGGTGCTGCACCCCTGTCAGGCAAGCTCGTCATCACCTAGCGCGGCATGTGTGCGTCACAGCACCAGGCCACCACCCACAATTTGCCTACCAGTGCAACGAAGGAATAATCAGTAATTCAGTACCCGGAATCGCAACATCCGACTCAGAAACATGGTCAGAGCTACTAGGGTAACGAACACGGGCCTAAGATTGATTAACACGGGAACAACCCACACGCCGTCGACGGCTTACAGGCAATACTGATTATTAGCAGCTTGAGCTATGATTGGGGACAAGGCACGGCAGCGCACCAAATACGACGAACAGATTACAGGCAGCAGGCAGCGGCCTCGGGAGGAAGCGCAATTGACTACTTGACTAGACCATTGCTTTGGGTAGCAGACAGGACGGGACGCAATCCAGGTTCCGCGAGGCCCGGGCGGAGGGGAGCCCACGGGGACATGGGCGAGCGTGGAGTAGCAGAAGAGCAGGCCCATGGGGAGGGAGAGGGGGACGTGGCTTACCTGCGTGCGATCCGGGGCGGCGCGCGGAGAAGCTGACCGCGGCGGGGGATCGAGGCGGCGGAGGGCGCGAGGTGGAGGTGGCGTGGCGGAGGCGGGGAGGGGAGGGGAGGGGAGAAGGAAGGGAGAGATGGAGACGGCGAGCCGGGGCTGGCTCGGGTAGGTAGGCGACCGGTGGTGGGTGTGGGCCCGCGTGTCAGCGGGTCGGGGCGCGGATCCGAACACAACGTGTTGGCGTTGGCCGGCGGTGCCGTGCGTGCGAACGGATGCTTCCCGTAAGGTTTTTCTCGTCCTAATTTTTTTCGGGGATGGCGGCACGCCAGGGACTCCTTCCCCGTTCCGTTCCGTTTCCTTGGGACAGCGGAGAGAATCTCCATGATCCATCCATCCATCGCTGCCGAACTCCAAGCACAGTCGGTCAGAGACGCTCGAGATGAGTCGCTCGACGCCATTTTACTTGGTTGCATCAACGTTACCAAACTTTATCAACAAATGAAATTCAGCAATATGCACGTGTGTCGACGGATCATAGCTAACCGGAACAAATTGAAAATAAATCCTGTATTGTCGATGGACCGTCGTTAACCCCCGTACTGAATGGAAGCTACACCCCTTTGTGCGCGATGTCGAGGATCGACCGACGTTGGCGGAGATCTGTAGGTCTTAGCTTGCACACTAGGGTGTGTGTGGTGTTGTGTGCGTGTGTGTGGTGTGAGTTTTTTTTTTTTGCGAGGAAACCATGTGACATTACAGGGAGAACATTACAGAAAGGTACCCAACAAAGATGAAAATTACATTCCAGTCCTTCTGCAACACAGAGACACCGGCATGGAGCAGGACGTGCCGGCGACGCGCCGCCGCCTCGTCTTCCTTCAAGCCTTGGGTCAGAAGACCTCCCCAAGCGTACGGGAAGTTGCCGGACCTCGGACTCCGTGGAGCCTCCACCCAACCCCAGCTGCATCTCTGTCCTCCTGCAACATCACCAGCTTCAAGATCGTCAGCCCAGATCCGCCGCCACGCGGGATCCGGGAGGGGGATGGCGTTCCCAACGAATCCGGAGATCCCAGGGAGCGAAGGGAGCAGGCACACCACCGCGGACCTCCTCCGAGCTCCGCCGTCGAAGGAAGCGTGTACCTGCACCAAAAACACCGCCGGTGACCCAACTTCCTCCATGGCGCCACCAGCAGAAGAGCACACAAACCCTACACTATCTACAGCCGTGAAGCGGAGATCCCCCGCCTTCCCGCCGCCGGAGCGGCCGACGGAGGACGGGGGATCCGGCGAATCGACGGCGAGGCGGTGGATCTGCGGGCGGGGTGAAAAATCGGCTCTCTCTACTGTAGCGGGAGAGAGGAGACGTCCAGGCTCTTTCCCAGGATGTGTTTTTGCGTGTGGTGTGAGTTAGTGTGTTAAGTTCAGATACTACAGCTGTACCAATCCAGAGGCATAAAAAAAAGCCACGGCATAATTTTGGGGAAAAAATTATGTAGGTAAAAATAGTACCAAAAAATATACAAATACATATATTTGACATCACAAATTTATAGTGATGGCTCTGCCACTGCGTTAAACCCGGTATAGCCGCCGGATTTTTATTTCTAAGGTGAAAAGGGTGAGAAAAAGCTGTTGAGAGTTTTTAGAAAAAAGAGAAACTGTTCGCTACCCTATATATGCATCGTCGATGCATACAACCATACATTTACTAACTAGATTACACTCACAAGTAAACGTAGCATGGTAAAAAGAAAGTTGTGACAAAACCCACACATCAGAAGGAAAGCTTAGAACAAATACAAAGAAATAACCTAATCAAAAAATAGTCAGCAATATGTATATCATCAACTAGTTGATAATGAAATCCAGATATATATATCCTCATGGGGTCTACTATCCTTGACATGACCGATACTCACTAGAACCAACCCTCTCAAAACCTACACCTCTTTATGGGCTGCAATGTCTTCTGGAGCAATAGCGACTACCTCATCGAGGCATGCATCCTTTTGGGGGTGTATGTAATTCTGAAACAGAGGTTCGATGCTTTTGTCATTATCTGAATTCCCCTTGCGATTTGAGAGTCTGAGGGATACTTGTTGTATCATTATTTAAACGGTTTTACTGTTTCTAAGACGAGACACATTTGATGGAACGCACTCACGCAAAGCGTAAAAGTGAGAAAAAACTTAATTAAGAGTAGTTGGCTTAAAATAATATAACCGTTACCGCTGCACCTGCATCGTCGATGCATACAAGCATACTTATTACACAGTTCATAACTCACAAGTAAACATAGCATAATCAAGAAAGTGTGACACACCATACATTAGAAAAGAAGCTTACAAACTAAGAATCCTATATGATGCAAACAGCCCAAACCGGGACATAAACTCGCCGGTAAGTCACTCCAACTTCTCGGCTTCAGGATTTATTTGCTCCTAGTGTTGTGATCGTTTAGGACAGTACACGACCGCAACCAATTGATACAAGAGAACAACAACTCCATGAAAGAGATAGATTTCTTCTTGTCAAGAATGAGATTGTTTCGACAGAACCAAATAGATCAAATGACCATTGATGTTGTCGCTAAAATAAGAAAATTGAAGAACTTATCAACACATGGTAACCATGATCCAAAGATATGTGCAATACCACGAGGAGGAATGATGTTAAATGCATGAAAAAGCACGACATGCCACTCAAGCCATTGATAGTCCGAAAACAAATGCTGAATTGTCTCTCGCTGAAAACAAAAGCTACATCTAGTGTCCCGATGTCAATTATGTTTCACTAAATTATTGTTGGTAAGAATAATCCCGCAACAGAGGAACCACATAAATACTTTTGTATTGATCGGTAGTTTTCATTTCCATAACCTCTTAAACAAAACCGTGCGTGAGAGTCAAATACCGTTGAGTACATACTACTAACATTAAAACCCCATGGCACATAAGTCCCATCTAAACATATCTTTGCTCGTTGAAAGCTCACTACCTTGTGTACTAACCCATGCCAATAACCAAACATTGATCAACTACAGTACGCCGGACATCATAATTAAAGTCATTGCACCTTAAAAAGAGGCAAGTGGTAATTTTGTAATCGGGCAATGTTCAATAGTTTGGGATACACGTCACATAACTTAAGATAGTGTATCCACTTACCTTCCCAAAATTATGTATTCTTTTTTGTTCTCAACTTAAAAAGATATTAGAGGAAGAAGTAGTTGACCAGCAAACAACAACTTTATATCATTTTGCTAATTCTTATTCCAATGAAAATTAGCATAAAGCTCTGTCAACTATGTAGCCTTTGAATGTCGCCGCGCGCGGAGATATATGCCGCTTAGTTACACAGTGGTTGCAACTGAAAACTTCCAGTTGCAGCATGGTTGCCATGGATTTTTTTTTTCAGTTACACCACGTTTACAACTGAATTTTATTTCGGTCTCACCCTGGTTACAACTGATTTTTGTTTTCCATTTTAAACTTATAGGTTGCACCATGGTTGGAAATTAAATTTCTTAATTTTCAGACGCACTATGGTTGAGCCATGTTCAAATGCAAAAGCTGGTGAAGCCGTCTTCCATGTTAGGTGCATGCTCCGTTGTGAAGGTCAACTGAGCAACAGCTAGACGTACGCGCAAGCACAACTAACCCTTCCAAATATATTCAACAATGACCAGAAGACTGGCCAGAGAATATGCAGACTGGCATCATGCTGGCTGGCTAAATGAATAGATTCCGTCAAGGGCTTGCTTAACTTTATATAAGCATTCACTCATACAGCATACATGCCTCTCGTAATACCGTGGGCTGGTGAAGGCGACATTCACTGAGAGGCAGGCAGAGAGATCCAGGAAGGCGGCCGGCCGGAGACCAAGACGATCGAAGAAGGAGATAGTCATGGTGCGCGGCAAGCTGGAGGTTCTGCTCGTCTCCGCCAAGGGCCTCGATGACTCCGATTTCTTCAGTATGTTGTTAATATCATCCGATTTCTTCTTCTTTTGATCAACGTTAGCTTTTATCATCGCCTGATTAAGGTAGATCCACGAGTCCCGTTCAAAAAAAAAGGTAGATCCACGAGCTTTTGAGGTTAGTTTCTCACGGAAAAGCAAGAATGAATAAATTCTGAGGTCAACCTATGATTGAGTCATCGAGACCGAGTGCAACTAACTCGGGACTGTCTGACAGATCATGGAAGAGATGGCCGGATTTTGATGATCGATCAGAACCAAATGAAACTACCGTTAATTGTGATATTAGGTTGTTCGTTATACGCTTTGTGTGATGTACTGATGTTTGATATATGGTGGATCAGATAAGATGGACCCTTACGTGATCCTCACCTGCCGCAGCAAAGAGCAGAAGAGCACCGTAGCGAAAGGTATCCGTGTATCTTTCCGATCACCATCACTCTCTTTCTATCAGCAAATGATCATCTCATCCTAACAGCTCTTTCTGCATGCTTCAACTCATATATCAGGAGAAGGAGGCGAGCCCGAGTGGAACGAGACCTTCGTCTTCGCCGTCACCGGCAACGCTGCAGAGCTCAGCGTCAAGATCATGGACAGCGACGCCTTCTCGGCCGACGACCTCGTCGGAGAAGCAAGGTCAAATACCTAAACACATCATACATGCTCTGGTCAATCCTAGTACCAGCTGCTTATCTGAATATGGTTCCTGCAAAAAGTTCAGAGCTAGCACACATCAAATATGTCTCAAGTTTCAGATGCTGCTTCTCAACTTTGTTTTGACTGAACTTTTCCTTTTCAGCATCCCGCTGGAGGCGGTGTTCCTGGAAGGTAGCCTGCCGCCGGCCGTGCACCGGGTCGTCAAGGACGAGGAGTACCGCGGGGAGATCAAGATCGCGCTCACCTTCACCCCTGCAGAGGTAAACAACATTTCTGCACTCGGCGCATCATCGTCGCGCCTATGACATCTCTGTCTGGAGGAGTAGTCTGTAATCCATGCCTGATACATCTGCTGCGAATCCTATCTTCTCTAGGAAAACGAGGAGGAGGAGTGCTACGGCGGCTGGAGTCAATCGACCTGAAAACGCATCAACAGCCAGCAGGAAGAGGCCGGATGCCCTCTGTCACCGTTTTCAATCCATTGTTTGGTCTCGTGATGTTGTTTATGATGTTCCTTGTTGTAATCTTTCTACTTGCCAGAATCAGGGTCATGTATCCCATTATGTTGACGATTACATTTCAGTATACTTAAGTAAAAAACAAGGAAAACAACACACATCGGTACTAGTTAATCAAATGGGTGTGGCTAGTTCTCATTAGACTGAGAATTAGCTTAATTCTTATTCAATGATTTTGTACTACACGAACAATCTATTTGTTGGGTGAATACTTTTCCTACTGCCTGAACCATTTTTTTTGTTGCAACTGAAAAATCTCACTTAATTACAAACCCACTTACAAATCACAGGGTGCACGAAATGTGATGCAAATTCGATGGTTCTGGAGTTGAATGAGGTCTAACATAATTCTAATTCGACCGAGAATTAGCAAAAACCATAATCAAATTAAATGCATCGTTTTGTTCCACGGGGAGGCTAAAATTTTCAAACTCGGTTACACCCTTTCGCATAACGGGATTAAAATAGAAGCTTCGGCAACAATAAAGTAAAAAACAATAGCGAAAACATAAAGTGGGTTTGACACCCTAGGAGGAAACCCTCCGTCGAACTCCATCCCTGGAGTCGGACGAAAACCTCCTACGACCACCCTTTAGCTACAAGTTCAACAATAAAACCACCATACAAGTTCACAACACGAGGTGAAAAGACTGGAAGCTAAATGATGGCAGTAGTTCTTTTTATTCGGGGCTAAATATGCTGCCCTTAAACATTCTGGTTTCTTCAATATTTTTCTCGGTATTCCTCGTGGCCTCCGTTGCTTGTTACAGCCTAGCCTGTGAGGAGGTCATTGCCGGTTGTCTCTAGATCTTGCAGTTTCAGGCTTCTCTTCTTCCGGCTCAACATATTGACCATCCAAGCATCTTTCATCTGGAAAAAAATCAAATCGTTAGATAGGATGGAAACAAAACAACATTAATAAATTATTCTTAGCAAAATTCCATTGGAACATGAAATATTTAGTTGAATGTTTATGAAACTCTAGACAAGTAAAATGCATACGCAGTTTAGTAGAAACAACGTACATTATGTATTTCTTCTTCGTGGATGTGTGTGATCAAAATTCGACAATAAATTGACAACATGGCAGATAAATAATATATTAAAAGGTGAACTAAGAGCTTAGGTACTATGATCGAGTGCACCTAAACTCCCAAGTTTAGGGATCGTCATCTTTTTTAAAGACGTAGAGGCCAATAAAAATAAATCAGGATAAAATCTTTCGTGATAACAGTGCTACTCAACTAGTTTGAAAGATAAAACAAAAAAGAACATAGAACAAGTTATAATTACCAGACATGTATTTATGCTCATCGAAAAAGTACTTCTTGGTGACACTTAGTGTCGGCGAAGAACCATCTTTACGGTTTTTCTTTGTCCAAAAGTATTGCTCAGCAGACTTCTTTGTACGAAATACTAGATGGCTAATAGGATCGGTAAAATACTGCACAACCAAACAATTTAATGATTAGCAAACAGAAAACAACAAAGCATAAATGAATAAGAACAATATTTTCACATATTTAATGACAAAATAGGCAGGTATGATATATTTATACCAGATCTTTCTTTACTCCTTGGTCGCATTTTCTGAAAATTGTCTCTTTCACCCATCCAGCTGACATGCGCCATGTGTAGAATTCCAGTTGTGCAAGTATCTATGTATACACAAGAGCATATCTTAGTTCTTGAAATTTTTAAACAGATGCAATGTTCTTTCAACGTTAGAAGTATGTAGAGTCATTTGTAAACTTACATTATCTTGAGAGCTTGTATCGCACTCTTTTTCAGTCATGCCTCTAGAGGCCTTCCTCTGTTTTACTACTTCTTGAAAAACCAACACATTTTCTTTATATGGCCATCGTAATGGTGGGATCTTTGTCTCTTTTACTACTTCTTCAAAGGCCAATACATCTTGTTTAGATGATAATAGCACCCCGGAAGATTTATGAACAAAAAACTGCAGAAGTGTTCAAGGGTAGTTACATGATCTCGTACCAATAATAAATCTTACCAAGGTGAAAGCCTTTATTATCCATCATCCATTCAATACTATTAACAATAACTAAAATGGAACTAAACTAGCGAATGTCAATTTAAACTAGGTCTTAGAGCAACTCTACCACATTCTGTAAAACATAGGAACTGTAAAAACTCCTTTTTTAGAGTTTGGGTGCAAAGAAAGAAATTTATCACACTCCCTAAACACACCAAACTGAGAAAAAAATACAATGATACACTCGAAAATCTAATTGTAGAGAAGAAGGGTGAAAAATCTGAGGTACAACGTACCCACTCCTTTCAGTGTGCCAAGAAAATTTCAGGTCCCACTCATCGACCTCCCGCCGCTACCTTAGTCGACCACCCGCCGCTGCCTTCAACCGCCCGCGGAGCCGCTCCGGCACCCCCACATCCTTCTTGGTTTCCCCACCACCCGCGGAGGAGGCATAGCCAGCACTACCCCGTGGTCGATTCCACCGCAGTGTCGCCTCCTCTTCATCTGAGTCCCTAGACGAGACATCAAAGCCTCTTGAAAGCCCACGCTCAAGCGTGGTCGTCACACTCAAACCGGGTGGTCGCGCTCCTCACCATCTTCCTCCCGACTCTCTAGGACCTCCCCCTTCTCCTTCTCAAGATCCTCCCCCGTTCTTCCCCGTCAGCATACTCCCTCATCACCGCAGCCCTTCCCAGTGAGTGTGAAGGTCCCTTCGGGTGTTCAGCGCACTCTCTGAAGCTAATTTTCTGCTTTTCTCTTTTGTGTAATGAATTCAACACAAAAGCGTTGACAATGTTAATTATTTGATGTTGATGAGTGAGCATTGGGGTGACAATTTTATGGAGTTTCAAGAATCAGGACTACTCATGTCATCGTTTGATGATGAATTGAAGATTTCTTTGATGATGAGGAGGGCTGTGGCCTTTCTTGATAAGTGGGAGGGTGATAATATGTGCAGATTTGATTATCTATGCATGTGTTTTCTTTTCTATAAGTTTTGATAAATCAAATGGAGTTTGGTGAAAAAGGATATGAGAAATGTAGAAAAAGAAAGTTTAGAGTCTCTAGTTTATAGGGTCCAGTTTTGCACACACGCTAGATAAACTGTACAAATTTTTAGAGTGCACTTTAAAGCACTTTTGGAGTTCAAAATTTGGATAGTCTAAGTTTCTTTTGATAACACATGGTAGACCATGTTTAAGAAAACCTCACGCTTTTAAGTTAGATATTGCCATGGTGGCATGTGAGGTGGGTACATATGGTCCTTGACAACATTGCTAGTGTGAGAAAATAGTAAGTGAGGTCAAAAGGATCAAAGACAAAAGGCTTAGCTCAAATTTTAAAATAACAGTCCACTACATGGGTCAAAGTGATTTGTTTTCCTTTAAAATTTAGAAGTGAAACACCTATTCACATGCCCTGTTACATGGTCCAAAATCCCTCATACTAATATTATACATTATATATGAAGTTAAGGTTTCATTTAACCACCTTGAAAAGCTTCTTCTCCTTTCCCTCCCATCCAGTTCTTATCTCCATCACCCAGCCCTCAGGAATCCAGCTGTACTTGCCCTTCACACAAATCACAAATTATCATTCACATCTTGGATCTCATCTCTATCGTCAAGATTCATGTAAATACGGATAAATATAACTCAAAAAATCACCTGTAGCGTTGTCTTGTCCCTGCAAGTCGCCCTCCCCTTGAGTACACGCTTCATGACCTTCATCTCCATCATGCACATCAAGATCACGATATGGTATGTGTAGTACTACAATGCATGCATGAATGGAGATGACAGTGAGACGATGTCGCTCATCATATTAACTCAGATCAATCTAGGTCAAAAAACATAATGGAAGGAAAGAGCAGAAAAGACGCACATACCATAGTTGTAGCGCCATCGTCGAGGCGATGTGCCTCTACGACGAGGATATCAGGAACATAATCTTTAACATCAACCTCCTCTAAGGTGGCTTCCTCCACGGTCATCAACTTCTCGCTACCCTCGTCTCCATCGGCCATCACGGCTCGTCCCCCTCCTTCTCTCTCCGTCGCTCCTCCTTGCGCGATCTCGGGCGGTATTACTCTCTCTTCGTCCCTTTGTCTCCCCTCTCTCGCATGTCTCGGTCGCTCTCCCCCTCGATCGTCTCCTCCACCCCGGCCACCCCCTATATCTATTGGCCAGCATTTATGACAAATTAATGACTGCCATTTATACTAGATATAGTGAATTAAGTGCAAAACGTGTTGAATGGTGTGCGCCTTGCCTCACTAAAGGCGTACTTTGGGTGCAGAGCTCAAGTAGTCGGCCCCACATCATGCCACGTCACCGGGACACTTCACGCCAGGGCCCACGCTCCAGTTGCACGGAACCAATCCCCCGCGCGCGAGTGACGTGGCGCGTCGTCGTCGGCAAGCCGCGTCATCGTCGTCGTGCGTCGTCGTCGTCTCCTTGTTCAATCCGAGGGACTGGAGGCGAGCGCATCTGGATCCGCGCCGCGAAGCTGACTTTCTCCAGCCTACGCCACCTCCTCCCCGGGATCCCGGCAGCGCTGCTATATCATCGCGCGGCCGCGAGAAGGAGCAGCAGGAGGAGCATAGCGATGGCGGCGGCGAGTAAGAGCGGCGGGGTGCTGGCGCTGTTCGACGTCGACGGCACCCTCACCGCGCCCCGCAAGGAGGTGACGCCGGAGATGCTCGAGTTCATGAAGCGGCTGCGCGAGGTGAATACTTGCTGTTTGATTCTCTCGTTCGCACAGTACGTTTCTTGAGCGAGACTACTCACTGTATGCACGGGTGCGTGTGGTTCTCTGCAGAATGTGACCGTGGGCGTGGTGGGGGGATCCGATCTAGTCAAGATCTCCGAGCAGCTTGGCAAATCAGGTACGCGGCCTCCTCCGTCCGGAACCAGCAAGACAGTCTGTTTAGATCCACATTGTTCACACACCTCGTCTGCAACTGTAAGCAGTTGGCTTATTTATCTGAATTAAGGCACATTGCCCTGCTTTATAAGAAAGCAGAAGTTTTACAAGAGTTCAAGCACAGTCAACCAGGAGCACCACCGCTCACCACTTTTACAAACTCCCTTACAAAATAAAGCACAACTCCCACACAAACTCCACTGAACCACGAAATCTAAAGGAACTTATTACAGGCGAAAGGTTTCAACGAGCACCACCAGCTCTGAACAAAACAACATCCTAAACGGTAGCAGCAGAATTAGAGTTCAACGAGACCACCAGCTTCCTAGCTTGTTCCACAACCATCTTGAACAACACCTGGTTCTTCTTTGTCCATAAGATCGCCCACTGCTGTAAGAGAAAAATGACCGAAAGAATGACATCAGTAGGCTTCTTCATGCACTTCTTCTCAAAAATGAGTTTATTTCTCGTAGTCCAAAGAGACCACCAGACAGCAGTTGGCTTATTTGGTCTCTATTTTTTGGATTATAACTATTTGGTCTTTCTTCCTCAGTTATCACCGACTACGACTACGTCTTCTCTGAAAACGGCCTGGTCGCGCACAAGAATGGCGAGCTCATCGGGACGCAAGTAAGCCTCCGCACACATTGCTTACACTGTTATAGCATAAACATACTGATCTACTAAAGACTGAGTTTACTGAAGATGTTACATAAAGATCCACAGCTGACCTTTGCGTGATGTTTTTCCACTCTGCAGAGTTTGAAAACGTATCTTGGAGATGATCAGCTGAAGGTGAGCGAGCGTCCTATGCCGTGACATGGCGTTCTTTCTTGCTCTGTTGTCGCTGACGGGTTTCGAGAGGCCTTGATAACGATGATATGTTTTCTCTGCAGGAATTTATTAACTTCACTCTCCATTACATCGCGGACTTGGATATCCCGATCAAAAGGTCAGTGCAGAATCCTACCCAAGAGTCCTCACCACGCAGACACTATCTCTTTACTGACCAAGTATGGAGTATATGTTAATTTGCTCAGGGGTACGTTCATAGAGTTTAGGAGCGGAATGATCAATGTCTCGCCTATCGGGAGGAACTGTAGTCAGGAAGAACGTGATGATTTTGAGAAGTATGATAAGGTACAAATATTTCTTCTTTTTTGCTAAACCAAGTAGTAACTTATTTCTAATCAGAAAGGGAAAAGATACCATTAGAAAAGCATGAAACTGACCAGAGTCATCTTATGTAGATACATAACGTTCGGCCTAAAATGGTGTCAGTGCTTCGTGAAAAGTTTGGCCACTTCAACCTCACATTTTCTATTGGAGGGCAGATTAGTTTTGATGTAAGTGTTGTAATCTCATAAGTATCTTCTGGAAATATTCAGATTGGTATTTACCAGTGACTGCATCACTGAATTACTAGTTTTTTGGTATTTAATACTGCATCACTGTATTCAGGTTTTCCCGCAAGGCTGGGACAAAACCTACTGTTTGAGATATCTCAAAGAATTTGAAGAGATCCACTTCTTTGGGGACAAAACCTACAAGGTAAGATATGCACGCTTTATTCGTGCAGTGCTTCCTAGTAAAACAATCTCCTTTTCTTGGTGCGAAGTACCATTGGGCACAAAAGATGATGTATGCTTTGTTCTGTAGTATTTTGTCTGACCTGTGCTTCTTTTCCTTTCATTTTATTTTAACAGGGTGGCAATGATCATGAGATATTTGAATCTGACAGAACAGTTGGTCATACAGGTATGCTGGCTGTATGTTGAAAGCTAATATTCTCATGCTTATGAAATCAAGAAGTTTTATTTGATTTTATTAAGTTGAGGGCATTCCTGAATAAGCAATTTTGCATGAGAATAGCTTAAGGTGAATTTTCTCGAATGGCTCGTTAATAAACATGAGAAACAGAGAGAAAAAATTTATGCAACCTTGTAGATTATTATTACCCTTGGATATGAGTCAAATGAACTATACTAGGTAGAGCATGCAAATAGCACACAAAATGATTAGTTACAGACTAATTTCATAGTTTGATGATGTTCTCGCCTGCTCAAGCTGTCAAGCATGAAGGCAGAATCATTAACATGCCACTTGTCTGAATTGTTAGCGTGGAGCTGTATTGTGGCCGTCAGAAACTTCCTTTTCATCATTATATTAATTCATTAGTTGCATCTACTCTTTAATCATCCGAAGCAGCATTTTTAAGCCATATTTGTACTTGGAACTATTCACGGTTTGTTCTGGACAACCAGATATGTCAATTCTCGATAGGAGTATTGAAAAAACATTAGGGCATCCATGATTCTCCTTTAGAGATGTTGCACAAGTCCACTGTGATCTATCTGCGGAGCACTACTCTGTTACTTGTTAGTCAGACTAGAGCTGATGACTGCTTCAGTTTATTTTTGCTGAGTTTCAACACATGATTTGTCTGGCTCTGATGCTAACTGATCGTTTCGACGTGCAGTTACCAGTCCGGACGACACAGTGCAGCAGTGCAAATCTATCTTCTTGTCAAAGTGATCGCCAGATAACCGTGCCAGTTTATTTATTTATGTACCTCACATCCCTCGAACGTCTCCCGTTACCGAATAATGCCACCGTAGTTTTCCCTTTGGACACATTTTTGCAATCTTCCCCGGTTTGAGGTTATTTATCACCATTGCTTCTGTAAACAGATTGTACTGGTCTGTATTCACAAATAGCTGATCTTGTACTTACACATTACACACATATGGTGCAAAATATATGAGATGCTCCCAGTTTTGCTGTGCTCTCTACTGTTATTCGCGACGAATCAGTACCGTCAGGCATTGGCATAACGCAAGGGGCAATCAGCAGTGACTGGATGTTTGATTGCACTGCAATATATTTTCTGGAAAATTTCCAACGCGTATTTCAAAAATGAACTAGAGGAACAGGATTGTACGTGCTCTCCTTATTTAAGGCTTGTGCTCACTGAAAACTTTTGGGTTGGAATGAGAAAATGGAGCTCTACTTCAGCCAGTTCGGCCTTCAGAAATGAGACAGACCTGAAGCAGTAGTATAGACCTATGTTAGAATCTTCATAGACACCCCATACTATTTTAAATGAGATGGATATTCGCAGAACTCTCCTACTATTCTGCATGATAGATTTGATGCAAAGGATTTTCATGCCTTGCTAGCTATATTCTGTGAAATCGGCAACACATTTCATCCACACCTAAATTAAAAACTACTTTTGAAACACAATTGAAAGTTTAGAATTGCAGTATAATAAACTCTAAACAGAATCACTTGTTTTTAACGAATAATGACATAATCTCCGTACACAGTTCACTGAGATCACCAACACAAAACCAGAAAAGTTTTGCAGAGACACATAAACTTATCATCTTATGAGTAAACTGAACTGATACTCTCTTTTTTTAAGAAGAACATAACTGATACTTGACTTAACAAACAGCTAGCTAAGATTTCAGAATAGTAGCACACCATCAAGCAAGGCAAGAGACATCATGACAGCATGGAACCTTAATCATCTTAGCTGAAGTGGCGGTCATCAGTTGGCATGATAAATAACCATGCAAAGATGCCATATGCAGGTTACAATACAATAACACTGACATTGTTTTACCAGTCAGCTCAACTGCCCAATTCTACGAGTTAACTACTTAGCTAAACCAAACGATGCTAGCATATCGCCTTTTTTTTCTTTTCCAAAAGCAATATCAAATCTCCAAAAAAACATCTCACGACGAGGGCTCCCCTCCACTACAGAAAGTGTCCTGAAGCAGACCATGGCGCTAGACAAACGAACGCCTTTTCTGAACGCCTTCTGGCCGTGCCAAATGAACCTTGGAGCAAGGCTGGGAAGGATTCATCACAGTGCCGGCATCTTTCTTGGGGGCGGCAATGCGGCATGAGGCTCGAAGCCGGGCGGACCAGCCCAGCCTACTGACGGTGGCTGAGAGCAGGTGGCATGGGTCTCGAAGCCAGGCGGACCAGCCCAACCTGCTGAAGACTGTAGCTGCGAACGGTCGGGGACATGGCTTGACAAAGAAGAACAATCTTTCTCGGTGACTGAACTGACTGTTATAGATTGAGGCAAGCCTTCCTGCTGAGAGGTCTGAGAAGAAGCATCGGTTGCAGGTGTAGTTCCCTGCACCTGGTTCTGGGCTGACGTGGCGTATGCTGATGCGGCACAATAGTACGGCCAGTACGATGTTGGCACCCCAACCGCCATAGTTGAGGGGTCGGGAACTGTCAACTGGGAGTAGAGATACGTCATGTAGCTGCTCATAGCACTCGCATGAACACCGGCTATTCTAACCTCGAGGATGTGCCCCTCCAGTGGGTAACCGTTCATGTGAGTGAGAGCCACAGCAGCACCATAAGTACCAGCAAATTTGACAAAGCCGAATCCCTTGCTCATACCAGTGTATCGATCAACAACTACCTTTGCTTGAGTGATTTGGCCGCATGGCAGAAAGATTTCCATCAGCTTTTCGGTGGTCATATATAGCGGGAGATGGCACACATATAGGTTGGTCATGTCAATTTGTCTCTGTAGTGTTAGAGCGTATGTTGCAGCCATGCAATCCCCAGGATTAGGAAGGCCAGCTACTCTCACAACCAGGGTACTTCCTCCAATTTGGTAACCATCCATACGATCAATTGCAGCAGCAGCAGACGAAGGATTGTCGTATCTAACCATGCCATACCCCTCATGCTGAAACGCCCTAGCTTGCACAACTTGTCCGAATGGACGAAAAAGCTCAACCAACTGATCACAAGTTTTTTTTTTTAGAATAAAAGGGTTTCCCCCGATTTCATTAAAGAAACCACAGGCTACATAGTTCATCCAAAACACCGCATCCACCAGGGTTTAACACACTTCCTTTTCTACAGAGTACCAGCCTGGAATGCCACAATAGGTAAACTAAAAGGCAAAACACTAGCCTAACTCTGCTCCAGAAAACCTTTTATTCCAGCATCTTCTTTTCCTCGGTTAAGGCCCCCTCTCTTGATCATCAAAGCGTCAGTCTTGGCACCCAGGATGCCCAGCTTCTCCTTGCACCAAAGACCTCCCTTGCCACCTTCTCCAGAAGCTTAGCGAAGTACACCAGCTGCTCCCTTGCGTCCGGTTTCACCTGCAAAAGACTCCACCATTGAATCCAATAGCAAATTTTGAAGATCACATCACACGGTTCGTTAGGCCAAATATTTTCAAAACAAGCCGCGTTCCTCGCTTTCCAAATCCCCCAAAGTATGGCAGCCACACCCACAGTGAGTAAACTCAACTGATCACAAGTTACAGATGATGGAATGGAACCAACAAACACATTGGCCATGTCAATTTCTTTCATGGTCGTGCCAGCTGACTGTGGTAAAGCATGCTCTGCTGCATTACTTGTACTTGGGCAAAGATCTGATCCCCTAACTACTAGCCTCTTCCCATCCAACAGGTACCCATCCATGCGTTTGGCAGCTGCAATCGCTGACGCTACATCTGCATAGTACACTAGGCTATACTCCACATTCATCACGACTTTGCTGATCTGACCAAAGGGCACGAAAAGGTTAACCAGCTTATCGTCGTTCATGGACCGTGGAAGGTTAGTGACGTACAGTCTAGACTTGTTGCTTTCTGGAGGAGAGCCTTGCACAGCTGAGCTAGATGCTGATGATGAAAGGCCTGCAACTCTGACAGTTAATGTCTCCCCTTCAATCAGTGCTCCATTCATTACTGCAATAGCCTCAGCAGCACAATGAGAATTGGAAAATTTGATGAAGCCATATCCTTTACCTGAAGTGTCTTGGTTTGCTGTCACTCTTGCATGGGTGATCTTACCAAATGGCAAGAAAAGTTCAACCAGCTTATTTGTGTCAATGGATGCAGGAATGTTGCAGACATATAGATTGGCCATGTCGATTTCCTTGATGGTTCTTGTATTGGTTTGTGATCCCACGGCTGAATTTGACAGTGTTGGAGGGATGCCGGCCACTCGAACCTCTATCTTTTTACCCTCAACCAGAAATCCATTCAAACTGGTGATGGCCTGAGCTGCATGATGAGAATCAGAGTACTTCACAAAGCCATATCCTTTGCTTAAGCCTGTGGTGTGATCTCTGGGTACATTTATATCAGTTACTTTCCCGAAAGGCAGAAAATGCTCGAGTAGCTTTAACTTGTCCACGTCTAAGGGCAGGTTGCAGACATACAACCTACTCGTGTCGATTTCCGTTGAGGGCAGACTGCCAGTTTCTGACACAGAGTGCCTAGATGGATTGGGCACTGATGGTAGAACACTTGCTACTCTAACCTCTAATTTTTTCCCACCAACCAGGCGCCCATTCATGCATATAATAGCTGATGTAGCACTCTGTGGATCACCATACTTCACAAAGCCATATCCCTGGCATTTACCGGTGAAACAATCATCCACAACTTTCGATCGAACGATTCTTCCGAAAGGTGCAAATAAGTCGACGAGCTTGCTAGAAGACACAGAAGCTGGCAGGTTACCAACATACAGGTTAGTGTCATCCACTTCTTTCAGCTTGCCACCATCCTGAGGCATAGAGAGCATGTGTTCTTGCCTCTTACACAAGTTGTTGTCCTGGTCATCAAACTGCGCTTTCCTTTTCTCCAACTTGGCAGCACCAAAACTTTCAGTACTGTATGTGTAACAAGATACATCAGCAGCAAACCTGACAGACAGTCGTTTCTTGAACGGCTTCACTTCCATTTCATCAGTCACTGGCACCGGCTTGTGTTCATTGCTGCCGCCCTTTCTCAGCGCCCGTTTCGGGGCCTCTTGCTTCTTTTGTTCCTTCCTGACAGCCTGCATAGCACTGAACCTATTGCTGACAAATTCCTCCTCATCAGCCAGATCATTATATGGCTCCACTTCATAGTGTTCCTTCCTGCAAGTGCTGCGAGCATTGCGCACAGGATCAGTGAAAGGCTCAGCATGAAATGTGTCCTCCTCGCCACTGTCTTCTTCCTCATCACAGAGATCTGAATAAAAAGGTTCCTCATCACTGGCATCGTGACCTTCAGGTGGAGCGGCGCTATCGCAAGGTTCCTCTCCACTAGCCTCCTCCTCCTCTGGCAAAGGATAATCATCACAAGGATCCGCAGCTTGTGTTTCTGGCTCATCATCATTGCCGTTCTCGTCGTCGTCATCATCATCATAGAAGTCACGTTCAAATGGCTCTTCTTCTTCACTGCCTTCTTCATATTCAGCAGCAGCAGCAACACTCATGCTGTCACTGCCATCCTTCTGCATCTGGTCAGGCAGGTCACTTTTGCATCCCATTCTTGTGCCAGCAGCTGCTTCACAGAGGAGAAGATCATTTAGCAAATGAATAAAGGATATGGCATCAACTCTTAACACGAGCATCAGATTAACAGTAAACAACACAGCACCAGCGACTTGTAAAAAACATGAGGAATGTGTTCCCACATAGAGAGCTTGAAATCTAGTGTAAGTTGCACAGTGTGACCAATGTGTTGTCTACGCTAGTAATCCGCATCAAGTCACACAATGTGTAACGCTTTGCCTACACTAACAAGTAGTGATCACTGGAACTCAAGTTGCACGATTTGATAGTTGCAAAATTAAGAGGAATAAGCATACATAAACAATAAGTGTGGCTTTGTGCATCAAGAGATGCAGAGGCCAGGAGAGTTCCCCGTTACATTATCTAAGAAAGAAATAAACAGTTGGCGCTGCGGTGCACAGCGACCGCAAGAGATTGCGAAGAATGTAGAGCACCCACTTCCTCCAGTGGAGTGCTGGGCTTGCTTGATCTTGTACTAGAACTAGCCCGTCTCCTTGTGGTTTTAGAAGGTGGTACCTGCAGCAGCGTGACGGCCCCAGGTACCAGTGCAGATGCAAGATACATCATCCTAGTACTCACTTACTAGCTAGTTGCCCCAACAGAAGCCATGAATCTGCAGTTTTTGTTGTTACTGTTAACACTAGCAGCATATCCATGCATATGAGATGGCCCCTACATTCCCAAAATCTGCACAGCACCGCGGCGCTTTCGATATAGTATAGCAAAAATAGCGGCAGCCAGCAGCACAAACAACCCACATAGCGCACGAAGGCGGAAGGCAAAAAACCCCAAAGCCGGAAGGGTCGGAGGGGCGCGGCCGGGATGGACGCGGCCAAGACAACGAGAACCTGCATCCATGCGTGCCACTACACCGCCGCTGAGCAGGAGGATCGGTCGATGGCAGAGGGGGAGAAACATGAGATTATCTATTTACTCTCCGGCGCGGGGTGGCGCGGCGCGGCGCGGAGACGAGACGGGGAACCCCAGGAAGAGGAGAAACAATGCGCGGGTTAATCGGACGGTCCGGAGAGGCGGCGGGCATCATCGCAAGGGAAAACACGCAGAGAGAGAGAGAGAGAAAGGGGAGACGCTAGTACCTTCCATGGATACGGAGCCTGGCTGCGCGCGTGATGACCGAGGGAGGGAGCGAGCGAGCGGCGTGATCGGGGTAGGGCGGCGCCTCCTCGGAGCAGCAGCAGCAGCAGGGAGGGGTTTCCGCAATGCGGCTGCGGCGGTGGAGAGGAGAGGGGAAGGCGGAGGAGGTGGTGGGTCGGATGGAGGTGGTGGTGGGTGCGCCTCTCTCTCTCTCCGGCTGCGTGGGTGAACACTGAACAGTCTGATGGGAGCAGAGCAGAGCAAAAGCTATCGCCGCGGCAGAGGAGGCCAGGCGAGCAGGGACAATTTGCGCGGAGGTCCCTGGCCGTGGCCGTGTGCCCGACACGGGCGAGAGGTGGAATTTGCCGTTGTGGCAGGGGTGTCAATAATCTCGGGAAATCTGCTTTGGATTGTAGGCGTAGCACTCACTGCCAAAAATCGTATTTCAAAATGTAAAAATAATACTCCCTCCGTTCTAAATTAATTGACATCCATTTATCCAAATATGGACGTATGTATACTTGTAACATGTCTAGATACATGCACATGTGGGTAAATAAAAGTCAATTAATTTAGAACGGAGGGAGTAATTTGGATGTACACCCGAACATTCTATATTTGCTCAGAAAAAATCATGCTCCCTCCGATCCTAAAATGAAGTGACTTAAACTGTAATTTTGTACTTAGCTAGCTCTTTCTCGGCAACACTCTTTCCAATTTTTTGTGGCCTATGTAGAAATGACAAATTGTGGTGCTCCAAAAAGTATTTTCACGAGAAATTATTTCGACCTTTTACACATGCCAGAAAAACGTCCTTTTTCTTTCACGAAACATTGTGTGCCAATATAGGTTGTCCGGATATACACCCAACATTTTTTGGGATTTTTTTGATATTTTGAAATTTACTTGAAATGCATTTTCATAATGGCTGGACACGGTGTCCAATAATATATTTCTTTTAATTAATGAATAATGACTCGAACAAGACTCTGGGATCACCGACAAAATTCAACCAGAAATCTATCTAGCACCCCCATAACGTGTCCAATTTGGCGATACCGGACACGGTAGGTGTTTCCGCTGGCGTTGTAGCGCGACAGGCTCAACACGTCGTTGTTCCTTGCCACCACGCCGTCGCGCTCCCGCATGAAATGGTAGCGCCACGCGGCCAGTTTTTGACGGGGAAGAACCGCTGCGCCATCATCATCTCGTTCCGCCACATGAGGACGGCGAGGTTCCACGCCTCAAGTGTGGTGTGAATGGGTGGCACAACGAGGCCGCCCACGATAACCACCCACCCCTTGGGCAGGCGAAAGTCTGACAAGACGAGGCGTAGCAGTGGAAACAGCGTGCCTAATCGAGGGTGAGGCCGCGGCATCCCCGAAAGGTCCCGTTGGAACTGCCTCTAGCCTTGAAGTTGTGCGACATGGTGGCGGTGGGGAGATTGGAGCGCGAGGGAAGGAGAATGGGGAGAGCAGGCGATTTTATACACCGGAAGTAGGGAGGGGGCGGTGCGCCGGTGTTAATGCTACGATTGGGGAAGGCACAATGTCGGCGCGTGGACTGGGGGTGCCGGTGAAGATGCTTTAAGCTGAATCAAAACTAGTAATACCCTTTTCGACTAAAATTTACTGATACGGTTACTAACAAGGGAACCGGGGTTTAACCGGAAAGTCATTTGTCTCCTGGGTTCGAGTGATCTCGCTTTTTTTAAAATTCAAAAATTATATTTAAAAGTTTCATAAAAAACTAAAACAAATCATGCATGTTCTTAATAATATATCATACCAACGTGCAAAATCTTAATGCAAAATACAATAGGTTGTGAGCTACACAAAAATGACAATAGTTAGCAATTTAAAACTACATATTGTTCACTATATTCAGATCTGTATATTTGTCATTTTGTGTAACTCGAATTGTAAAGTATTTTGCATTGAGATTTCACATGCTTGTAGGATATAGCATAGAGAACATTCGTGATTTTGTTCTACCACAGATTTGTTTAAAACTTTTAAATATATTTTTACTTAAAAAAAAAAAGCGAGATCACTGGAGCTGGGAGCACCAAGTCTCCACTCGGGTTTAACCTAGAAAAACAAGGTAACTTTGTTTTGTCGACCATCGAACTTGGTGGATATAATCACCAGCACCACCGTGATCCAGGCCGATGTGGAGATGGATAAGAGGCAAATCCACCTTGGAGGAGCAGGTGATGATCGGTCAGGATGATGATGCACATGAGGTCTATGAGGAGGAGCAGCTACAGGATTTGAACATGAAGGGATACATCAAACTGGACAAGTCCGAATCAGATCGAATCTCAGATGAGGAGGAGGCCAAGCAAATCGTTTTTTTTTTTTTTTATAAAGGGATTTTATTACTTAAAAGTTTTAAGCATTACACCCGGCCTCTGCATAGCTAAGATGCACACAGCCACAAGTTCACCAGGATCCAGAACAGCATAAAAATAAATAGGCGAATTACATATCAAAATGAGAAATTGTAGATCCGCCTATGGTGTTGGTAGATCAATCCGGAGACTATGTTGCCATCCATGCCGGGAGAATAACTCCCTGGCAACAGCCTCCAGCCTCGACGCCACCTCCAAAAATAAATCTCGGTGTTCCACACGCTGCAGTGCGGACCATGCTCGAAGCGTAGCTGTACACCGATAGATAACCTGCATAAGAGAAGCATTTTTATCGTTAAACACCTTGTCATTTCTACATAGCCACAGCGACCAAATAATGGCAATCGCGCCCATCCTACTGAATAGTTTGAACCTAGGATCCACTCCATTTAACCAGTTGCCAAAAATATTTGCAACGGACCGCGGAGGATGTAAGGTAGAACCTATCTGAATGGCTGACCATATAGACCTGGCAAACTCGCATTGGAAGAATAAGTGAGTGATAGTCTCGTCATGCTGACAGAAGACGCACTTTGTACTTCCGTGCCAATTGCGCTTGACAAGGTTATCTTTTGTAAGAATTACTCCTCGACGAAGATACCACGCAAATACCTTAATTTTTAGTGGTATCTTCATCTTCCAAATTTTGTTATTAGCCCTACTATCGACCGGAACTTCAGGAAGAATTAAAGCTCTATACATCGAATCAACCGAGAATTTATTATTCTTAGTAAGATTCCATTGAAATTTATCTGGGCCTTCCGACAATTGGATTGATCCAGTCGAATGAGCAAAGCATTCCAGGATGCTTGTCTTGCTCCAAATAAACTTCTTCTGAACGAAACATCCGGTGGGTAGGAACCCAACACCTTCGCGAGCGTGTCGCTTTTGTTTCGTACAATAGAATATAGAGCCGGATATTGTTCACGGAGAGTCGATTGGCCTAGCCATTTATCCTCCCAGAAACGAATTTCCGATCCATCCCTAATTGAGAAAGATCCATGTGGGAAAAAGAACTTCTTTGTAGCCATGAGGCCAGCCCAGAAGTGTGAATCACCAGGCTTCCATTGCACCTGGGAAACAGCTTGATCTCCCACATACTTTCTCCTAAGGAGGGTTTGCCAAACTCCATCTTCAGATAGGAGTTTGAAGAGCCATTTACCAAGCAAAGCTCTATTCTTGACCTCAAGGTCAGGAATTCCGAGCCCACCTTGGTCCTTAGGGCAGCAAACCACACTCCATTTAGTCAGTCGATATTTTTTCTTCTCACAATCCCCTTGCCAAAAGAATCTAGACCGGAAGTAATCCAATCGTTTCAAGACTCCTTTGGGTAATTGGAAGAAAGAAATCATGTACAGTACCATGTTCGTTAGTACCGCGTTTATGAGAACCAATCTTCCACCCAGGGATAAGAGTTTGCCTTTCCAACTATTTAAGCGTATTTGAAGTCTTTCCTCCACCTTTTTCCATTCAGCATTGTGAGTCTCCGATAATGAATCGGAATACCCAAATAGTTGATAGGAAATTGACCTTGCTCGCAGCCAAAAAGTTCTGCGTACAAGGCGGCGTCTTCTTGAGCCTCGCCGAAGCAAAACAATTCACTTTTATGGAAATTTATCTTCAGACCCGAAAGTTGCTCGAAGGCTGATAGAATCAGCTTAAGGTTACGAGCTTTTTCGATGTCATGTTCCATAAAAAGAATCGTATCATCCGCGTATTGAAGAATTGATAAACCACCATCTACAAGATGTGGAATCACTCCTTCAAACTGGCCCTCAGATTTAGCGCGTTCAATCAAGATAGCCAACATATCCGCCACTATATTAAATAGTACTGGCGATAATGGGTCACCTTGTCTGAGACCTTTTTTCGTTTGAAAGTATTTGCCAGTGTCATCATTGACCTTAATGGCTACACTTCCCCCGAAACAAAGCTATTTACTAGCGCGCACCACTCAGGAGAAAAACCTTTCATTCTGAGTGTCTGCTGAGGAAAGACCATTTGACTTTATCATAAGCTTTCTCAAAGTCAATTTTAAGAATTACCCCATTTAGCTTTTTCCTATGTAGTTCATGAACTGTTTCGTGCAAAATCGCCACACCATCAAGGATGTTGCGGCCTTGCATGAATGCCGTCTGAGACGGACGAACCACATGATCTGCCACACTGTTCAAGCGAATCGTAGCCACTTTGGTAAAAAATTTAAAACTAATGTTAAGGAGGCATATAGGTCTAAATTGTTGAATCCTTTCTGCCTCGTTAACCTTAGGTAATAAAATTATCTCCCCAAAATTGAGACGAAACAGCTCAAGTTGTCCATTGTGAAGACAAGCGAACAGTGGAAGTAAATCAGACTTGATAACATCCCAAAAGTTCTGGTAGAACTCAGCCGGGAAACCATCAGGTCCAGGAGCCGTATTATGTTTCATTTGGAAAACCGCCATTCTCACTTCCTCCTCTGAGTAAGGTTTAGTGAGTAGACTATTTTCCTCGGCTGAAACCTGGGGTATATCCTCTGTTCGAGATTCATCCAAAGTGAAGTCGCCTTCCTCTGGATCACCGAACAGGCCTTTATAATAATTTGTAATGTACGACTTTAGTTGTTCATGGCCCTCAATCGTTCCTTCATCCTGAACAAGAGAGTGAATACGCTTTTTCCTATGTCTGCCATTGGCAATACAATGGAAATAGCGAGTGTTCGAATCTCCTTCGAGAATGAATTGAGCTTTTGAACGTTGATACCATTTTAACTCCTCCTCACGCAGTAGCTTCGCTATCTGAGCATTGGATTGGCTCTTGAGCTCAACCTCTTGCACGGATAGCAGTCGCACTTCTGCTAATGCTTCAAGGGCATCAATTATCGAGGATAGTCGTTCTTTTTCTTTCTTAAGTAAACCAGTCGTATGACGAGCCCAACCAACGAGGTAAGTGCGTAAAGCACGTATCTTATTGTTCCACCGCTGGATAGGCGAATCACCCGCCACTGGTCTTTCCCAAATTCGTTTAACCATCTCATGGAAGCCCTCGCGATGTAGCCACCCAAGCTCAAATTTGAACCGTGGTTTGCACTGCGGTCTAGGTATTCCGGTGGTCAAAAGAATTGGAGCATGATCAGACAAACCCTCAATACGTTCTAGAGCCCGCACCGACACTAGTGGGAACTTAGCTTCCCACTCAGTATCCATCAGGACACGGTCTAGTTTCTCGTAAGTGGGTTCAGGAAGAGAATTAGCCCAAGTGAACTGTCTCCCGACCATTGTTATCTCTCGTAAGTTCAAGCTGTCAATGACTGCATTGAACAAAAGAGGCCAACGGTTGTCGAAACGTCCCTTGCTTTTCTCAAACGGAAAACGTAGCAGATTGAAATCCCCACCAATGATGAATGGATGCGGGTTATCTTTTGCCAAGTTTACCATTTCACAGAGAAAAGCGGTCTTAGCCACCTCCTGGGCCGGCCCATACACGGCAACAAGACTCCAAATGAAATTATCGGATTTATTACGGATGTGCATTTTGATATGAAAATCACCATCCGTAACCTCCAAAACTTCCATGGTATCAATCCTGATGCCTAGTAAAATGCCACCGGAGCGACCGTGAGGGGGACGTGAGTACCAATCAAATTCTATACCGCCCGAAAGTCGGTTCAATAGAGATTGCGAGAACTCACGTCTACCCGTCTCAGAAATAGCTAAGAAATCCAAATTATGGTCCCGAACACTACCAGCAAAATGCAAATGTTTAGCCAAGTCACCAAGACCTCTGCTATTTGCAAACATGCCATTCATTGGGAAACAGTGGGGGATTTGGATAACTTGGTCCTTTTCCGGGACGACTTGTTAGTGGTAGATTTTGATTTCCGACCGGATGCTTTTAACTCATACAATGAGCTCAATCCGTCGTCATCCAATCCACCCTCCAACACTTCACCAATTAGATGAGGAAGAAGCTGACCATCTGATGTGGCAATCGCTTCTTCTTCATCCAAATAGGTGGAGGTCAACACAGACGAAGCTTTAGGATTAACCGTGAGACGGTCAAACTCCATATGCCTCAAGACATTAGTTGACACAAGAATATCTTTTTTAGAATTACCAAGATTAACTCCTACACTACTCAATTTAGAACAAATAGACTTAGAAGAAAAAGACAGAAATGACTTTGAATTTAAATCCGTACCAGAGAAGTCCAAGTTGCGTGTCGCTTGGCGACGCATGGCCTTCTGAAGAGAGTCCTCATCGGTCGCTGAAGCCCCATCTACCGCCGATCCAAACCTCCCGCTACGCCGGGTAGGAGTGACCCCATCAGCAATAGCTGACGCCGTAGGAGGAGGTGTGCAAGGCGTGGCGGAGCCTCCTCCCCGGGTCGGCATAGACGAAGTAGCAGCCAACCCAGCGGACATAGCAGCCACGCACGCACCAGCGCGCAACGGAGTGGTCGGAGTCGTAGTCGAGACCACCCCCGTCGCACCTGCTGCCACCACCGTGCCATCCAGGGAAGGCTGGGCTGGAGTAGAAGCCCTCCCCCGGATCGGCCCAGTGGACAAGCCCTCCTGGCTGGCCTGCTTGTCGAAGACCACCGGTCCATGGACCACGCCACAGGCCAGCCCAAGCTGCGCAGTGTCCAGGTGAGCAAGGCCGACCCTAGCTGGCGGCCCATCCATGGCGCGGGACGGTGAGGCGGGCCGGCCCATCGCCACCTCCGCAGCTGCGGCTGTAGCCTGTAGTCCAGCTTGGGCCGAAAGCGGCCCACGTGGGCTGATCACTCGCGAAGCAGTGCCCAGTCCAGGAGCCGGCTGAACTTCCGGCCCAACTGGGGACTCCACCGAATAATCCGTAGTATTCCCAGCTAACAGCACAGAATCAGTAACTCCAGAAGCGGCGCCACGCAGCAGCCCCGGCGAGACACGTCGAATCCTCGACACTATCTCGTTCCCGCGAGAAGTTTGCGGATTTGGGTTGTATGGGGTTATTGCCACACAGATTGCTGAGTAGGAGGGTGCGAAGAAGCCACAGTCTTTCCAACCCCAGCAGAAGAGAGACTGGCATCCACATCCATGTTGGTAATTTGCGACCCAAGCAAGCCTGTAGAGTCCGAAGTACCGTCCAAACCTTCCTCGAGACCATCATTATCATCATCGGCGTCGTCCCCCTTGCGACGCCAGAAGTAGGGCACAAACTCTGCATCAGGAGAAAAGTCTGGCGTCTCACGGCGGAAGATAAAAGCATACTCCTTAAGCTTCACCACACACGCCGTGCCGAGATACGGTCCAGAGGGATCAAGCTGCTTGTCCAGCGGCGCGGAGCTTGGCATCCCAACCAGAATGCGCACTATGCCTCTACTCCTGAGCGTGACAAGATCAACATCCAAAGTAGTCCCAATAAGAGAACCAACCGCCCAAATGCCAAGGAAGTGACGTACTGGATAAGGGACCCCCTGCACGTGTACCCACACCTGCTCAAGCACTCTCACAGGTAGAAAATCCTTTGTCTTCCAGATCGAGATAGTAGCCTGGGCCTCAAAGTTAGGAACCCCCAACTTCATCCCATCCATCCGCTGCAAATCCTCCAGCGAGGGGAACCCAATCAAGAAAGCATCAGCCCCGTGAGGGAGGGCTTCCCAAGTCCACGTCGAGCTCGACGGGAACATCCTGGACAGCAAGCTCTGAATGGCAGTCGCGGGCACAGGCACACCAACGATCTTCACCAGAGCCGTGGGTGAACTCATCGGTAACAGATGGGGCTTGTAAACACTATCGGGGAGTTGCACAAAGGTTGTTTCTTCCGTCCCGTAACCAGAAGTAAAGGCTGAGGGTCGCGGCAACCGAAGAGTCGGGCACCGGAAGGTAGGGTGAGCACCCGTATCACACACGAGGCAATAGTGAAGCACAGGACAGCCTTTAGTATTGTGAGTACCACTTACATTTGTTTTCATCATGCAGTAGATTTATTTTTCAGTCACAAATAACCTGGGCCAACACTTATGTCTGTGTCAATGCCAACTTTTCGAAATGCCATCCACATCGTATAAACCACAGAAGTTGGGCTTGGAAGTACCCAAATGTGAACTGCACCTCCATCTCCAGAATCATAGCTTCAGTTAATCAGCTCAACAGCTAGCTCTGAACTCGTCGACGGCTCGGGTATCGTAGCATCTGAATATGAGAACGGTCTGATGGATAAGCTGGTAGGTACCTGCTGCCTAACTTCACAAAATATGTTCCAAGCCAAAAGGGATAGGCGACAGATTACACAGGATAACCCTTCTTTCTTTCCTACCTGCAAGTTCAGGGTGTCCAGGCAAATGACAAGTGCACTGACTTGCTTTACCACTAAAACATTACACACATATATATTTTTTAAAATATATAGAAACCTCAGTTGTGTAAAATACTCATAAGAAACAAAATAAGAGTAGTATAAATAAGCTTCATTAAAGGTTAGAATTTAGAAACACCGCATAGCTCACTTCAGCCAGTTCTGCCTTAAGTGTAAGACCACCTGGAGCAAATAGAACAGAACTGAACTGATACTTTACGGAACAAATAGCTAGCTAACATTTCAGAACATGTCACACCAGCAAGCAAGGCAGAGACATCAAGATAGCATGGGGCTTCTAATCATCTTAACTGAAGCGGCGGTCCTCAGTTGGCATCATAAAATAACCATGCAAAGATGCCGTATGCAGGTTAAATTTACAATTACACTGACATTGTTTTACCAGCCAGCTCAACTACCCAATTCTACCAGTTTACTACTTAGCTTAACCAAACGATGCTAGCATATCGCTTCTTTTTGTTTTCCAAAAGCAACATCAAATATACTGAACCATGATCTTTCCCCAAAAAACATCTCACGGCAAGGGCTCCCCAGACCGTATATGTCCTGAGGGGCCATGGCGCTAGACGACCGAACGCCTTTTCTGGCCGCCTTCTGACCGTGCCAAATGAACTTTGGAGCAAGGCTGGGAAGGATTCATCACAGTGCCGGCATCTTTCTTGGTGGCGGCATGGTGCTCGAAGCCGGGAGGACCAGCCCAGCCAGCTGATGGTGGCTGAGAACAGCCGGCATGGGGCTCGAAGCCAGGCGGACCAGCCCAACCTGCTGAAGACTGTGGCTGAGAACTGTCAGTGACATGGCTTGACACAGAAGAACAATCTTTCTCGGTGACTGAACTGACTGTTGCAGATTCAGGCAAGCCTTCCTGCTGAGAGGTCTGAGAAGAAGCATCGGTCGCAGGTGTAGTTCCCGGCACCTGATTCTCAGCGGACGTGGCGTATGCTGATTCGGCATAGTAGTATGGCCAGTGCGATGTTGGCACTCCGACCGCCATCGTTGAGGGTCAGTGAGTGTCAACTGGGAATAGAGGTATGTCATGTAGCTGCGCATAGAACCTGGCTGGACACCGGCTATTCTAACCTCCAGGAAGTGCCCCTCCAGTGGGAACCCGCTCATGTGAGTGAGAGCCACAGCAGCACCATAAATATCAGCAAACCTGACAAATCCGAATCCCTTGCTCACACCAGTGTATCGATCAACGACCACCTTTGCTTGAGTAATTTGGCCGCATGGCAGAAAGATTTCCACCAGCTTTTCGGTGGTAATATGGAGCGGGAGATGGCACACATATAAGTTGGTCATGTCAATCTGTCTCTGCTCGTTGCCAGACATTTGTGGTGCTAGAGAATTCTTTGCAGCACTGTAATCCTTAGCATTAGGAAGGCCTGCTACCCTCACAACCAGGGTCCTTCCTCCAATTTGGTAACCATCCATACGATCGATTGCAGCAGCAGCAGATGAAGAATTGTCGTACCTGACCATGCCATACCCCTGATGTTGAAACATCCTAGCTTGCACAACTTGTCCAAACGGTCAGAAAAGCTCGACCAACTGATCGGGAGTTAACGTTGGTGGGACGCTGCCAACAAACAGGTTGGCCATATCAATTTCTCTCACGGGTTTCACACCTGACTCTGCTGCATTGGTTATACAAGAGCCTGATCTCCTGACTGCTAGCCTCTTTCCATCAATCAGGTATCCATCCATGCTTTTGACAGCTGTGCTCGCCGAGGCTTCATCTGCATAATACAGTAGGCTATACTCCACATTCATCAAGACTTTGCTGATCTGACCAAAAGGCATGAAAAGGTTAACCAGTTTATCGGCGTCCATGGACTGCGGAAGGTTTGTGACGTACAGTCTAGATTTGTTGATTTCTGAAGGAGAGCCTTTTACAGCTGAGCTGGATGCTGATGATGAAAGGCCTGCAACTCTGACAGTTAAATTCTCCCCTTCAATCAGTGCTCCATTCATTACTGCAATAGCCTCAGTAGCACACTGAGGATCAGCAAATTTGACGAAGCCATATCCATTACCTGAAAAGGTGCCTTGATCTGCTGCCACTCTCGCATGGGTGATCTTACCAAATGGCAAGAAAAGCTCAACCAGCTTATTTGTGTCAATGGATGCAGGAATGTTGCAGACATATAGATTGGCCATGTCGATTTCCTTGATGGTTCCGGTATTGGTGTGTGATCCCACTACTGAATTTGACAGTGTTGAAGGGCTGCAAGCCACTTGAACCGCCATCTTCTTACCCTCAACCAGAACTCCATTCAAATGGGCGATGGCCTGAGCTGCATCATGGAGTCAAAGTACTTCACAAAGCCATATCCTTTGCTTAAACCTGTGCTGTGATCTCTGGGTACTTTATACCAGATACTTTCCCGAAAGGCAGAAAATGTTCGAGCAGCTTTAGCGTGTCCATGGATAAGGGGAGGTTGAAGATAAACAAGCTACTCGGATCAATTTCCTTTGAGGGCGGACTGCAAGTTTCTGACACAGAGTGCATAGATGGATTGGGTACTGATGGTAGAACACCAGCTACTCTAACCTCTAATTTTTTTCCACCAACCAGGCGCTCATTCATGCATCTAATAGCTGATGCGGCACTCTGAGGATCAGCATACTTCACAAAACCATATCCCTGGCTTATACCAGTGAAACAATCATCCACAACTTTTGATCGAACGATTCGTCCGAAAGGTGCAAATAAGTCGAAGAGCCTGCTAGAAGACACAGAAGCTGGCAGGTTACCCACATACAGGTTAGTGTCATCCACTTCTTTCAGCTTGCCACCTTCCTGAGGCATAGCTAGCATGTGTTCTTGCCTTTTACACAAGTGGCTGTCCTGGTCATCAAACTGAGCTTTCCTTTTCTCCAACTTAGGAGCACCAAAACTTTCAGTACTGTATGTGTAACAAGATACATCAGTGGCAAACCTGACAGATAGTCGTTTCTTGAACGGCTTCACTTCCATTTCATCAGTCACTGGCACCGGCTTGTGCTCATTGCTGCTGCCATTTCTCAGCGCCCGTTTCGGGGCCTCTTGCTTCTTTTGTTCCTTCCTGACAGCCTTCACAGCACTAAACCTCTTGTTAACAAATTCCTCCTCTTGAGCCACCAGGTCATTATATGGCTCCACTTCGTGGAGCTGCTTGGTGCAAGCTCTGTTAGCATTGCGCACCGGATCGGTGAAAGGCTCAGCGTGAAATGAATCCTCCTCGCCACTGTCTTCTTCCTCAGCACATAATTCTGAAACAAAAGCTTCCTTGTCACTGTCTTCTTCCTCATCACATAGTTCTGAATAAAAGGGTTCCTCGTCACTGCCATTATCATCTTCAGGTGGAGCAGCGCCATCGCAAGGTTCCTCTCCACTAGCCTCCTCCTCCTCCTCTTCTGGCAAAGGATAATCATCACAAGGATCCGCTGCTTGTGTTTCTGGCTCATCATCATCGCCGTCGTCATCATCATCATCATAGAATTCACGTTCAAATGGCTCTTCCTCTTCACTGCCTTCTTCATATTCAGGAGCAGCAACCCTCATTGTTGCGCCAGTACCTGGTTCACAGAGAGAGAAGAATATTCAGCAAAAAGCATTACAGGATATGGCATGAACTCCTAACACGAGTATGTAATGAACAGTAAACAAACAGCACCGGCTCCTTGTAAAAATGAGGAATGTGCTCCCAGTAATCCAGTGTAACTTTATCGGGGAAAAAATGTAATCCAGTGAAGTCACACGAAGTAGTGTCCACACTATTAATCAGCAACGAGTTGCACAATGCATTGCTTACGCTAGTAAGTAGTGATGCACAAGAAGTTGCACAATCTGATAGTCACAAAACTAAAAGGAACGCAGCTAAACAATCAGTGCGGCTACGTGCGCCGAGAGCTCTCCGTCCTATTATCTAAAAAGAGACACAAACAGTTGGCACAACCGCAAGAGATGGTGAGAAATGTGAGCACCCAATTCCTCCAATGCAGTGCTGGACTTGCTTGATCTGGTACTACAACTAGTCAGTCTCATTGTCGTTTTAGAAGGTGCTATGTGCAGCACCATCCAAAGGTGTACACAATCTGCAGTAGCACTTGTGCAAACCATCCTAGTAATAGTACTTACTAGTCAGTTTCCCCAACAGAACTTGCAGGTTTATTATTAACACTTGCAAGAATCTATGGCCAGATGACCTCTACTAATCTGAATCGAGTCGCACATGACAGTTATAATCACTTGAGACATACGAAGCTGCACATTTCCATAATCGCAAAACTAAAAAAGAAGGCACATAAGGAATCGGCGTGATTGCGTGTTATCTACAAGACTACAAAAGACATGAAGAGCCCCGTGTGCACCCACCCAGCCTACTTCAGTGCAGTGCTGATCTTGTTTGATCTGATACTGCACACATATATAGTCTCCTTGTGGTTTCTTGTGATTTGGAAGGTGCTACCTTACCTGCAGCATAGTTACAGACAGGTACTACTGCACTAAATCGTCAGGTACATCCATCCATCGATCCTAGTACTCGCCCTCACACAAGTCATCAAATCTGCAGTTTTTGGCTTAACAGTAGCAGCAACCATGACCAGATGGCCCCTACATTCCAAAAATTCCCACAGCAGCAACCGTTGTGTCTACTTTTTTTCAGATGATGGTTCTGATTTCCATGTGCAGTAAAACAACAAGAACAAATCCCCGAACGAATCGCGATGGTGTAAACAGCAGTAGTGAGCGAAAAACCCTCGCGCGTGCACAATCCATTTGTGCCGGACGAACCCAAGAAAAAACCCCAAAACTGGAAGGATCGGATCGGTGGTGAAGACGAACTTGATGTCCGTAGGGACGAGGATCGATCGGTCGGTGGCGGAGGAAAGAAGAAGAAAGAAAAACAGCGCCCGATTATTTAGTCCCCGGACCGGTGCGGAGAAAACAAGAAACCCCAGGAACAAGAATGCGGGCGGGTTCATCTGCCGTAGGGCAGGGAGGGAGAAGGACCGACCATCGTAACGGAAAAAAACGCACAAACAATCAGAGAGAGGGAAACAATACTACCTCCGGAAACGGAACGGAGCCTGGCTGCGCGCGTGAGGCTCGAGGTGGGCCGGCGCCGCCTCGGAGCAGCGGCGGGAGGAGGAGAGGCCGGGGTTCCCACCCGCAATGCGGTTGCGGAGGCGACGGTGGAGAGCGGAGAGGGAGGAGGTGGTGGCGGACTGGTGACTGGTGGGTGCGGGTGCGCCTCTCTCGCTCGCTCGCTCGCTCGCAGGTGGTGGTGGTGGTGGTGGTGTGTGCGAAGAGTGTGATGGGAGCAGAGCAGAGCGAAAGGCGTGCTGTCGCCGCGGCAGGGAGGACAATTTGCGCGGAGGTCCCTGTGCGGCCGAGGCGGGTGTAATGGAATTTGCCGTTGTGCCGGGGGCGTCGGGGAAAGTGGACGGGAGATTTTTGTTGCTCGCTCTCCATTTCTTTGTCCTTATCTGCTCGTGATAGGTAGAGTTAACTGCCCGTTGCGTTGCGACCCGTTGGAACCAAGGACGTGCGTCTCAGCACAATATCGATCTGTATGCCACGCCCTTGTGTTGAGGATCGGTTCGCTTGGTCGTCACGTACGATTTTCGTGTGACGTCTCAAAAAGGAATGCTTGCTTTGCTTTTGCTTAGTTGCAAGGGGTGTGCGTGCGGAAGCCGGGATGCACGACTGAAAAAAGAACACAAAAGTGATTCTAAACCCAAACTTCAACATAAACTAACACTCTTTTCTTTTCTTTTCTATTTTGCGAAAAGGCCAACCAATTTATTGATCATCAACAACGGTAAAAAGAATTCTAAAATTAATAAAAATACAAATAAGTCTTTGAACCACCTAGGGACTACTACGAACACTGAAACGAGCCGAAAGCGTGCCGCCGTCCTCACCCCTCTCTCACTGCAGGGCCGGCTCTGGCCCAGGGTAGCAGGGGCGACGGCCTGGGGACCCGGCCAAATAGGAGCCCATATTTTGTATGCAGTACATATATATGACATATACCAAAAAGAAGAAAAAAAGGCTATCGCTTCGAGCCGAGGCGTCCAGGAAGGCAGCCACGCACGGAACAGATCCCTTCGAGCCTTCGACGCTTCGTTTCCTGATTCCACTCAATTGAATCGCGGCAGCTACGCACGGAAGGAGACCACCGGCCATCGTCTCGCCCGCTCGCCTCTGTCGCCGTCTCGCCCGGACCATCAGGCAGCCACGCACGGAGACCATCTGCCATCGTCTCGCCCGCTCGTCCCTGTCGCCGTCTCGACCGGACCATCAGATGTTTGATTCTAATGAAGAATTACCAGTCTTTATGACTTTTTAATACATGTATCTATTTGTGTATCGATCGGAATTTTTCTCTCCGTTGGGCTCATTGGTAAAGCTCGCCCCGGGCCTTTGAAATCCTAGAGCCGGCCCTGCCTCACTGGAGCCGGGTAAAGCTTGTCATAGTAGACAGACGTGAAGTCGTCGTGCTAAGGCCTCGAGGGACCAGCGCATCAGAGCAATAACCATCGCCAATGATGACAACCGTAAATCGGAAGAGTCAGACCTGCAACCAAACGGACGAACACAAAAATTGACAGGATCCCAGGAGATCCGCCGGACACACGCGTCCACGCGCCCTCAGTTGGCGCTAGACGCACCACCAGAGCGAGGATAGGACGGGGAGGACCTTATTCTGACTTCAAGATGTAGCCGTCGCCTCACCATCTCGAAGAAGACAGTGAAAAACCTAAACAAACGATGGGAACCCTCCCACCGGCGAGAAGCCTTGATCCACCACGCCTCCATGGCCCTAAGGCCACCGGAGGCGGAGCGGACCGACGGTGTTTCCGGCGAGGGGCGGAACCCTAGATGGGGTTTTGATCGCCTGAGGAATCGCCTCTCTCACCACACGTCACGTACCGTTTCGTGGCTCACCTCTGCGACTCAAATTGGTGTGACATAAAATAACACTCTTTCGAAAATATACTTTCGAAACTAACCATTTTACATAGACCTTACCCGCCGTGAGGGCGATATAATTTATGGCATCACGCCGAGCACTCGGACGGTGTGGTGTGCCAACGTGGCACAATCCGATCACAGTGCACGTTAGCATGGCGCAACGATGGACACGATGTGATACCAATACTTTTGATCTACAAAATTGAATGACATGATTCTTTTTTTACGGGTCACACATTAAATTGTATTTCCAATTCCACTGGTTTCATGATGGTTGGACAAGTAGAGAATATTACGTAAATTAATTTACTCACGTTAACTTATTTTTAAATGTTTAGGCGATTTTGTAAACGGGGTTGTGAAGGAGGATTTCGTCCATAACCTAGACCAACAGGAGCAACTTGCAGAGCCAAGCAATCATCCACTCTGACCATGTTTCACTCATATTTTTTAAAATATAAGGAATTTACAAGTTGCATGTTATTTTCTTGAAATTAATTCCTGCTTAGTATTTGATCAAGCAAAATTCTATGCTATGGTAGATAATGGTATATTTTATTATCTTAATCCTCGTTAACTTTTGTCACCATATGCCATTGATCGTATTTTGCAATCATATCCTATTTATGTATAGATATGCTTATTATAATAAAATATAATTTTCGATTATATACATATTCACATTGATGTTTTAAAACATTGGGATTCATGTGTCAACCAAGGATGTTTCTGAAAACAGTGTTATGAGAATTATGATGACATGTGAATTTGTTACAAATTCTCAAAAAGCTTGTTGCTATCGATAAATAGCCTCGTATGTGCCTTTGTCCCCCGCTTGCTAGAGATGCTCTAAGGAACCTACGCACAAATAGTACAAAAGTCTTAACAATAACCCCTCGAGACCACACAACAGATCAACACAAACCAAAAACATAGGTCAAATGGCTAAAAAAATAGAGTAAAAAATTGCTTAACTTGCTAAACAATGCAGACTTCTAGCCAAATTTGTTAAAAAGTTAAAACTTGTTTTAAAATCAGAAAAATCAAAATAATCCAAACTACATATAGTGAGTAAATGGAAAGTTTGAGCTTCCGGCCAGCTGTTTGGAAGTATTCACATTTGTAGGTGGCTTTTGGGAAAACTTTGTTCAAAATGTCAAACTCCCTATTAAAAAAATATCCCAGTAATTCAAACTACATGTAGTTAGTAGAAAGGGAAACTTTGACATTATTTTCTCGGGTGGTTTGGAATTTTTGTGTGGTTATTGTGACTTTCAGCCAAAATTCATCATAGTTGAAGTATTCAGAAAACCGTAAAAGCCACAACATATCTTCGTGCAACTGTCAACCTGTACTGAACTATCGGAATTCTTAGATTGATTTTTTTAAAGTGCAAAATTCATTCGAAGTTGATGAAGTTTTTAAAAACTGCATAAGCCACAACATATCTTCGTGCAACTGCCAAAATTCATTCTTACATTGAATTCTTAGGTGTACTTTAACTTTTGTCCTAAAAGTCCAAAAACATAAGTCTGGACAACTTTATAGGAAAATAGCAATATTATAGTATCATACTCGGATATTCACAACGGCTTGCGGGTCTAGATGCTCCCATTACATAATTTATTTTTGGTTTTTTTTCAGAATGTCAAAAAATTCCAGAAAAAAATCCGGATGTACATTACACCGTGATGTGTTAGCACAAAAATTGGCATGGTGAAAAAACTTTTTTAGCAACCTGTGCAAAAAAGACAACCATGCCAATTTTTGTGCTGACTTGAAATGTGTTGGACTACATGCAAATTTTTTTTTTTGAATTTTTTGACATTTGGATTTTTTTTTTTTGGGTAGTGGGTGCAGCTGCACCCACTACCCAAATCGCCGTGTCCATACCATACTATCATACTATGCTAATTTGATGTCATAAACATTGCTATTTTTATACAGTCGGTCAAAATTTTAAAACATGTACTTACGGAGTAGAACAAATTAGAAACTTATATAGTGACGGAGGGAGTACATATCCCGTCCCAAAATAAGTATCCACGATTATAGATTAATCGAACACGAGATTCGTGACACCTATTTCCGGACCGGAGGATAGTCAGCAAGGCAACGATTCAAGGATACGATTATGGAAAGCATTGCACCGCCGGGGATACATGGCCACGGCCGGAACCTTCCTCGATCGATCGATCGATCGATCTGTTTCCACAATTCCGTGCATGGTATTGGTAATTGGTAAGCGGCGATCGATTCAGGAAACTCCACGAGACGAAAAAGGAAAATAGCACTAATAATCGGCCCAAAATCCGATCGCGTTGATTGCGCATTCCATCGAGCATATTCCCGTTGATGGCCGTTGATCGCGTCGCCTTTCCATGCGCGACGCATGTCGGTTGCCGCCCGTCCCCCTATATATCCGTCGCTCGATCCGGCCTAGGATCAATCAACCTCGCTCGCCACCGCCGATCCATCATCGGAGCAGAAGAAAGAAAACCGATCTAGCTAGCTGTTTACTTCTCACGTCTCGTCCTCTGCAGGTTTTGCGATCTCGTCGATGGCTCCGTGCGCAAGGCTCCCTGCCGTTCTGATGCTGGCCCTGCTTGCCGCTGTGTTCGCCGCGCCGGCGGCGTCGGTGGCCGGTCAAGGAGTGACGACTGCTCGCGCCGGGCATCGACACCGCCACATCGCGGCTCCGTCTCCAGCGCCGGCTCCCGTATCGGCGGTGTCACCGGCCATGCCGCCTTCCGCGTCGTCGCCTGCCGCTGCGTGGCCACCGGCCAAGGCGCCATCGTCGGCACCCCAAGGCAGCTCCGCCCCGGCCCCGCCGTCGCCGTCCGCGCCATCTCCGGCCGCCGCACCGTCAGCGACTCAGGGCGGCGCGACGACGAGCCCCTGGTACGCGCCGGCGCCATCGCCGGCTCAAGACAGCCCGAATAGCCCTTCTCCAACCACCACGACGCCGGGACAGCCGACAGACACGAGCGGGCCGGCTGTCGACAGCAGCAGCGCCGCTGGAGTGCCGACAAGCGCAGCGGCCTTGACGGCCGTTGGAGTGATCGCCATGATGATGCTCTTCTAAACAGTTCGTCCATCAGTTCTACAGGAGATATATTCAGACATCCGAGTTAGTTTATTAAATTAATGGCGTGGTGTGTGCTTTCGTGTTCTTTCAGATCGGAAAATTACTATAGGTAGTAGTCTAGTCGAGACATATTATATCAGGAGTTTTTGTCATAGATATATATACATTTGCTATTGCTAGGCAGTTCATCGTGTAATCGATATCGATCGATCAGTTCATCGTGACTTTCTTACGAATATATGTGCATGTGTGATCGACTATATTTCAGTCATGTGTCGTTTTCCTTTTGTTTATTGTTCTTCGTCGCCTATGCTGAATTCTGGGTGCACGTACGAAAGCACTTTGCACCGAAATAGTTAATTATACTGAATAATTTTATTGTGGGGGAAATTAGCTGAGTTTTCTGAAATTTTCTTCCTCGGCTTTAATTTCACGGGACAAATGGATACAGTGATATGGATTGTTCTGCTGTTGTTAGATCGGAAAAAAGTAAAGAGACAATACTGGAAATCTGTAGTTGTATCTAAACCTCTTGCTAGAAGTAATAAAAAAGGGAAAAAAAACTATACTCTTTCCTTGCCGGACCCCTGGTATAGGAGTATTAGGCCTATGCCATATTGCCAATGCAAGTCTCTTATCACGGTTTCATATGTGTTTTCTTATGTGGCATAGTACTAAATGCGGAGAGAGGGTGAGGTTGTATCTAACATACTTCACTTGTGCCAAGAGGTTTTGAGTTTAGACCAGCCTCTCTCATTGCACTTTGCAAGAGTAAGACTAGATTCTTTTCTTATAATTCCTCCCCAGACCCAAACTTATGTGAGAGACTCTATTCACTGGGTCCTTTGTGCCTTAGAGAAACTCATATGGCGACTAGGATAATTAGTCTATGCTATGCATGATAAAATTAAGCCAAGGAAGGAAATTAATTTTATTCTATGGTGAGGAGCTAGGCCCCATAGGGCATTGACACGCGCAATGCAAGTGGTGATTGTCGACGACATGGGTGAAAACGTTGACCGATGGAAGGTAGCAGGTGAATGATGCAGGGAGTAGAAGTGAGTGCTGGGCATGCGGTACATTTCAACTCCGTCGCGGCCCTCATGTTGCAAGGCGGAGGAAAGAGGGGCGACAACATGCAACGATAGCTATTACCATATCAACCCGCGAGAAGTGGTGGAGCTTAGCAAGCTAGGGGGCCATTGCCCCCCCCACACAACTTTTGACGAAGTTGTGAAGAAAAAAGTATATATGAAAAATTAATCCTCCCGTCCACAAACACTAATATTATGTATTTTGACCCTCGAAATTTTGGTCAAGCCCAGTCAATACCTGCGAGCATGCACCGCTGCATGCCAAGAGCATCCTCGCTAGCTCCTTCGCTTGTGACGTATGGTGTGCATGTGCATAACATTTTCTTATAGATTTTTTCTGCATGGTCATGACTATCAAAAAATAATAATGTTGATTAATTTGGAATATAGTTATCCGATCTCTATGGTATTTCTTATCGCATAGTTTGAGCTAGATTTTATAGTTGAACTACATAATATTATGGATCAATCTTCTTTCCCTATTTTAGGTGGTGGTTTTAATTTTTTGGGGAAGCACAAAAAAGTAACGTATTGGTAACATTAACCCTCATTGGGCTTATATTTTGAATGACTAGATAAATAATGACTCCATTAAATTTACTATTCTTAATAAATGCTATCAAGAACAACCGGGACACAATTTATAAAAAATAATGTATTAGTACACAATTGGTTGACTTCTAAAATTCTGATCTATACGGTTTTAACTTTCATGGATAACCGCCCAAATGGATGTTTTTGACATTATTTTTATATATTTGCTCATACATGTATACTCTTTCCATACGCGAATAAGTGTACTTCTAGTTTTTTCCTAGTCAAACTTATTAAAATTTGAACAATTTTATAGGGAAAAGTACCCACACTTGTGACAGTAAATTAGTATCACTAGATTCATTTTGAAATGAAGTTTAGAAATATAACCAATTTAATGTCATGTATGTTGCTACTTTTTTTTCCATGGAGTTAGTCAATTTTTGAAAAGTTTGACTTGCTACAAAATTTAGAAGTACATTTATTCGTGTATGGAGGGAGTATGTAATTTCATCCCTTGCTACCGGTTATTGGTGGCCAACAAATACGTATGATATATATTTGTATCTTCTCCGTTTGCACGATAACAGAAAGTGCAATGCTTGCTAGAATTCGCAGCTTTGCTGTTATCTAGCATAGCAGTCCAACATGTAATTTCTCATTATTAATTTTCTTCAAACAACAAGTAAATACAACTGCAGTAAAGTTTATAACTTAATAAAATCATGAATATAGTTTTATTTAGAAAACCCACAATTAATTATAAAGTTTTACCGAGTTAAAGAATCTTCATAGTTTTCAGAGTGTCCGAAATTTCCTTCCTCAGCTCTAATTTCATCTTACAAGAAGGGCTAGCTAGCTGTTGGTATCGTGCATCAAGCGTCTCTTCATTTGTGTTTGCGCTGATTGCATCGAGAAAGGTGATTTGTCGCTCGAGCGACATGTCGCACGACATCCGGCTCGTGCGCTCTTGCGTCGCGATGCGTTCGCCCGAGGCCTATCTGGCAATACGGCCCGCAATACTGGAACATTCACGGGCCGGTGTACGCGCGTGAAACATATGGGCCTGACATGGGACGGGTGATGCGTGCGGTTCCGTCCAGTAGCGCACATGGTCAGTCGGGATGGAACAAGTTCTCATTCAAAATCTAGCCCACGAAGCCTTTTACCCCACCTTCGCTGCTGGCAATTACACGCAGCTTTGACTTTTCGGGGTCTCTTATCTCCTTTCTGATACTGTGCTACCTCCTCCAAAGCCCATCTCGACCCAGATCTGGAGCCGCCGAAGCAGCCTCTACTCCCACCCCGCCGTCTCCTCCCAACATCTTGTGAGTTCCGATTAGGAGTGGATCAAAATCAATGGCGACGGCGGCGAGTGAGGCAGGGAGGTAATTATCCCTGAGTTTCTTTTTGTCTATTGTTTCTGATTTTTTGGATCTCCCCCGTGTGATTTGCTCATAGATGCTATTTTTATTGGGCAGCCAGAACAGCAGCAGCTCAATCTGCGGTGGGAGGGCGGACGCGCCAGAGGCCAGTCGTGTGGCGGATGACCTCGCCGGAGACGGCTCTAGCTACCCGGATGCGCAGGTGGACCAGGGAGGATGCGCGGAGGGGGTGGGGGATGCGGATTACGCCAAGAACAGTGGCGATGTTCAGTCAGTCGCTACGTCAGGGTGGACTAGGAGGTTAGCGAAATTTCTATACTTGTGGTTACTGGTTTACTCCACCGTATGATCCATAGAACAAGCTTACTCATAGTTAGCGCAAACGATAGCTTGATGGATATTTTTAAAATGCCAGGCTAGTGCTCTCTGGTTCAGTAATCTTACTACCCAAATACCATTGTCTGTAGGGTTAGGATAGGGAAAGCTCCAACTTCGCGAGCACTCAACGCAGACAGGAAATCTGCCCTCGAAATCTCCATACGCTCATATGTTGAGCGTAGAGAGGGAAATGTTCTTGAGCCAACAGTTGGCACAACATTTGATTCTTTGGAAGAAGCTTACGACTTTTATAACTTGTACTCCTGGGAAGTTGGTTTTGGGGTCAAATACTCTAAGCACCGACTAAATGTACACCGAGTGAAGTGTATGCAAGAAATTTCGTGCGGCTGTTCTGTAAGTTCAGTTGATAACCCTATTTTTTAATTAACTCATTTTGTTTGTTTAACTCAAATCTTATTTTGAAACTGAGGAGAATAATTGAGGCTGAATTTTCAGGGTAAACCTATGAAGGAAAACAGTCGGTCAACCAGGTGCGGTTGCACAGCAATGATCAGGTTGCTGCGGACAGAAGACAATGGTTGGCACATTTGTGAGCACCGTTCTACACACAACCACCGTATGTCTAAGACATGTGGTGAGAAGTTGCATTGGCAATCTCACAGGCACATTGACAAGTACACTAGGGATCTCGTCAAGCAACTTAGGGAGAACAATGTCAGCCTAAGCAAAGTTTACAGCATTGTTGGCAGTTTTTTCGGGTCAATGGCAAATGTCCCGTTTACCAAGCGATCACTGAAGAATCTGTGCAGCAAGTTGAATCGAGAGCAGTCTGACGATGATGCAAAAAAGACCATGGACATCTTTGCAGAGATGAAAGCCATCGATCCAGAATTTAATTATAGTGTGCAAGTTGACGAAGAGAGCAGAGTTAAAACTCTAATGTGGGTGACTGGCAGAAGCTGTGATCAATACAAGTGTTTCGGTGATGTTATCACCTTTGATACGACATACCGAACCAATTTGTACGATATGCCCTTTGGTCTATTTGTTGGTGTGAATAACCATTTTCAGAGTATAATTTTTGGCGGAGTGATGATGCGAGATGAGAAGCAAGAGAGTTTTGAATGGGTTTTCAAAGAGTTCGTTCGGATGGTTGGAGGGAAGCCGCCTGTGACAATACTAACAGGTTTGTCTATAAAAAAACAAAGAAACACAAAATGTTCCCTCAAAAAAATATTTGTAGATTATTTTTGGTGAACTCCAAACTCGCGAAGTGCTAATCTTGATCCTTTTGCTTTGTCCACAGATCAAGCGCGGGCGATGGAACTCGCTATAGAACAAGTTCTGCCGAATACAACACATCGGTGGTGCAAGTGGCACGTCTTGCGCAAAGCTAAAGAGTCGCTCGGCGTGATATATGGGAAGAAATCTGATTTCAAGGACGAGTTTCATAAATTAGTGCACCACATGATTACAGTGGAAGAGTTTGAGGACGGCTGGGATCACATGCTGAAGAAGTATTCGTTGCAGAAGCACCCGTTTCTGACGCAGATATATGAAGTGCGACACAAATGGGCCAAGCCTTACTTCAGAGGTGTTTTCTGTGCAAGGATGACCAGTACTCAATTTTTTTCGACACAAAGGTGCGGGGTGAATACATGTGTTCCGACTGCGCCGCCGGAATTGACTTCCCTTCAATCAATTTTTTTCCTTCTGTACGTAAAGACCGGCATGTGTTCCGACTGTGCTGTCCAGCACCCTCGCGGTAGCTCTAGAACGCGGCCCATATATCTCCCCCGAGCAGTACATGTACCTAGTGGGCCAGATCTCTGAACTATACGCAGATATACTGCTTTTCCCCTCGACTAGCCCACGCGGAATACTTCGCTGCACCTAATCACAAAGCCCAGCACACGGGTGGGGATGTCGTGCGACGAAGCGCTTTTTCGTGATTGCATCTTACTACTATAGTAACTAGCCTACTCAGTACCCACCAACAATGACAACCTGAGATCAAATCCACATGCAAAATACGTACTACCTTCGTCCCAAAATAGTTAACACAGATTTATCTAATATGGATATATTTTAACGTTAGATGATTCACACTTTTGTGTTCGCGTCACGTAGGAAACGGAACATTGTTCGTTTTAAGGTTCAAGCTAGCACGATGGCGTCGTCATCGTAGACTCGCGAAGAGCCCGTACGTCTCCGTGGCAAGCAACCCTAGCTAGCGTAGTGTCGACATGGCACTACAAGAAATATGTTATCCTATGACCTTTTATTGTGACGCTCAAAATATTGGTCATAGATCTATGACCATTTTGAACCAGTTAGTCATACGCTGTTTTTGAGGGTGTAAACAACACAAATTTATGACCAATTTTGTCAGAAAGGTCATGGTCTCCTAACATGAATTGGTCATAATCCAGACAGCCCTGGCCTATGACCTTTTTTCTAGACGACTACGACCAATTTAAATGGTCATTCGCATTAGTGGATAGCCAACTCAGCAATCTCGCCTACGTCTTAGTGCTTATGTGTCATTTTCGCTTACGTGTCACTCTGACTGGACAGCCAACTCAGCGGTCTCGCCTACGTGTCAGTGTTTAGGTGTCATTTTTGCCTACGTGTCACTCTTACATGTAGGACCCACTGTCAGGAGTAGCACACACAATGACCGGTGGGACCCGCCCAGCCCAACCGACATGTGGGACCCGCCATGTGATCCGTGGGACCCGCCATGTGGGACCCACCGTGTGACCCATCCTGCTACCATGTGGGACCCACGCCATGTGGGACCCACCGTGTGATCAGTGGGACCCGCCATGTGGGACCCACGCGAATAAATGGAACAAAATGAGGTGAGGAGACGGGGACTCGAACCCACGCCCTCCCTCTCCTCCCAGCGCACATAACCACCAGGCCACTTACCTGCTTGTGTCATACAAGAGCTCTCGCCCTCTTTATACAATGTACAGTTGTGTTCCCCACACAGAGAGCCACACGGGAACATCCCACACAAGATCCTCCTAGTGGATCGATCTTGTTTCTCCACCGTTGATGCTGAAGCTTGAGTGAATCTCCACCGTTGTGTAGCTGCTCCTCTTCTGTCTTTAGGGTTAACTGACGAAGTGTCCTGACAGTGCGGCGTTCTCCGGCGGATGGATTGGGGGCGGCGTTAGAAGACGGAGGGGTTGGGGGCGGCGTTCAACGGCGGAGGGGTTTGGGCCGACGAGGGGCTGGGGCGGCGGCGGTTGGGGGCGGAGGCGATTGGGGGCGGGGAACGGCCGAACTGCTTCTTCTCCCCACGCGCAGCATCCTTGTCTCCTTCCTCGTCGCCATCCAGCGGCGGCTCTCTGTCCCCGTCGCAGTTCCGTCGCCTCCAGCGGCGGCTCCCCCTCGCTTCGGCGGCCGTGGAGCTCCGCGAGACCAGGACTTCTTCGACCAGGTTCTTGCTCTGCTCCACTCTCCTTTGCTGCAGGCATATTTGTTTTGCAATCACACTGAATCAATGGTGCTGATACACTCCAACTGTACCTCTACACCCACGTCTTGATTTGTAGTTGATAGTAGCTGCCTTGTGTTCAGTGAGGAATGAAGAGACGAATTGCTGCAAGAATCGTCATGACCACATAGTACCCATAGTGCTAAATCTGGGCTCTGAATGCATGTACCCTTCTAGGAGCTGACTGATTTTTAATGCTAGCAGTGCCTGGATTTAGACATCGATACCTAGATGTTGTCGCTGAAGCATCTACTGTTTATTTTCCCAAGTTTCAAGTTTCGTTCTTAACTAATTTGAACCCATAGGTAATTAGCATCTATACATGCTCTTGGAGCCTAAATATTGAATCAGTTACTATTTGTATTAATTAAACCAGGAAAGCTTTTTGCTAGATGATAGTTAGAACATATTCATTCTAGTATGTTTTTGTTATGTTTTGTTTTGTTTTTAGAACACATGAACAAAATCTTATATTTAGAACAGATGACCAAAATCTCTCCCAGTAAATGTATGTCTTTTATTGCAAGTTTTGGTTTAGCGATTTTTGCTAAGTTGGGACATTGTGTTGTTTTTTCAGATGGACAGAAGCTGGATTACAAAGGGTGTTAGAAAGCTTTCCAGTGAACACATTAAGGGAGTGGAAGAGTTCATGCAATGTGTTCGCAGAAATTTCGCAAAGGACGACCGCATTCTTTGCCCATGCAGCCAATGCTTGAACCGTAAAGATGTAGCTGATCAAGGAAGGGTGCAAGACCATTTGCTCCTTAATGGGATGGCCAGCACCTATGACAGGTGGATCCATCATGGAGAGCCAATGGAGGGAGGACCTCAACATGTTGAAGCTGAAGCACAGCCACCCCATGGTAGTGATGATGGAATTGCTTTTATGGAAAGTGTTCTGGGAGGGAATGATAATTTGGAGGAAGAGGATGGGAATGAGGATGATAGGATACCTGACTTGTTGAAGGATCTGTACAACTCTGAAGACCATGTTGATGGACAGAGGTCAATGTTTGCCGAGGTGTTAGAGGAGGCCAAGCGCGCAGCTGTTGAAGGGGGTAAATTTTCAAGATTTACCTTCACCGTGAAGCTACTTCACGTCAAGTCCTTCTACCGGATTAGCAATGTTGCATTCAATGCAATACTCAGCCTGTTGAACTTGCAGTTCCCTGGTAGCAGTGTTCCCAAGGATTACGAGGATGCGTTGCGCGTAATCCGCAAGCTAGGGCTTGGATATGTCTCTATACATGTCTGCCCAAATAACTGTGTGCTGTTTCGAAAGGCCTATGAAAAGTATGACAACTGCCCGAAATGCAATGCGTCTCGGTGGAAAGATGCTGATGGGAAGAAGTCGATACCGGAGAAGGTGTTGAGGCATTTTTCGTTGAAAAAGAGGCTGCAGCGGATGTTTCTCTCAAAGGAATCATCAGAGGAGGTACAGTGGCACAAGCTCAAGCGGCAGCCTGTGGAGGATGAGCTGAGCCATCCAGCGGATGGAGAGGCATGGAAACAATTTGACAAGGACCACAAATAATTTGCGGCAGATCCAAGGAATATAAGACTCGGCCTTGCCACGGATGGCTTTAATCCGTTTGGGAACCAGAGGACGTCATACAGCATGTGGCCCGTCTTTGTGGTGCCGTACAACATGCCACCATGGGCATGCATGGATCAGTCTAACTATATGATGTCCTTGCTTATCCCGGGTCCAGAGTCTCCAGGAAAAGATTTTGACGTCTTCATGGAGCCTCTTGTGGAAGAGTTGCTCGAGCTCTGGAGTGGTGTACTTACGCACGATGCCTTGACTCCCAAGAAGAAATTCTATCTACGTGCTGCAGTCATATGGTGCATCCATGACTTCCCGGCGTTGCACACTAACTTCAGGGGTTGGCACATACTGGGCATGGGTAGATTTTTTGAACATATAGTTTCAGACGGCCAGTTGAGCTCTTGTGAAAGCGGAATATAACAATATTGCCCTGCTCTAGTCCTAGATGGTCTGCAAAGGACAGCCACTTGGTTGTTAGCAAGGCCTGGTTGGCCACTCCTTCCTTGATTTTCACTCTCTCTCTCTCCACCCCCCACTACAATAAACACTTATTTTTTTGGGCTTTGTTGAGATGTAATTCTGGAGGTAGCTCTCTGTGAAGTCCTTGTTGAAGTACTGCAATAAGAAGCAGCAGATAAATGATCATACACTATACATAAAAATGACACAGGAAGCAGCAGCTAGGGACTGATGTTTACCATCTTTCCTTTGTGCTGAAGGACCTGTGATGTTTGCATGGTGCAAACATACAGTGGGCGTGGATGCTCATCACAATAATCCCTCAGAGATTGGGCTTGCACATGATCCATTTCGACCCGGTTGGCAAAACAGCAGTAGTTGTCAAAGATGTCAAATCCCACCCTTCCGGGGCCTACAATGCAAACCAAGTTGAGCAATATCAGAAAAACAACAGGATACATGAATCTACTCACAGATAGCAGCAGCATTAGCAAACATTCAGGGCATGAATCTAGTCACAGATAGCAGCAACATCAGCAGACATTACCTCTAATTGTCCGCTTCCTAGGATGGGCAACATCACCCTCTTCAGTTCCTTCATTATCGTCCGAGCTGTCGTCGTCATCAGAAGTCCAAGTAGCAGCATCACCCTCTTCACTTCCTTCAGTATCATCCGAGCTAAGCAAGACGACCTCCTCTTCATTCACCATTGTCACCTACAAAAATCAGAAGATTGTTCAGGCACAATCCACATGATTCAGGACAGGAAGCACACTTACAAAAATCAGAAGATTGTTCAGGCACAATCCACTACTGTACAACGTGTTTGGCTCGCGGTTGCTTGCTTTCCTGCTAAATCATGCGACCTCCATGCGCAGAACCCTAGATCCCCACTCGCAAATCAACCCCAAATCCAACCCCAAATCCAAGATCCATCCATAGACAATCCAACCCCAAATCCAAGATCATCCCTAAATCATGCGCCTACTATGATACAATCCAAGATCCATCCATGTACAGGCAAATAAACCCCAAATCCAACCCCAAATAGGCTTCTCTAATACCCTAGATCCCCACTCGCATTTCAGCAAAAATCCAACCCCAAATCCCCACGGCGCGGAAGAATAGAGATGGAGAGTCAGGGGGCTTACCCAGGAGGACGAACGGCGGCGGTGCACGACGGCGGGCGGCGGGCGGCGGACGGCGCGCTCCACCTGCTCTTCGAGACCTCCCCGCGCTCCTCCTGCTCTTCGAGTGAGGGGAAACTGAACAAAAGATCTTTTAAACTGAGGGGAAAACTGAAGGGGCACCGTGTGAGATATTTTAAATTTGTGGGATATTTTAAATTTGCTAAAAACAGGGAAACTGAAGAAAACTGCTAAAAACAGGGTTTTGACCTGGCTTAGTTTGCCCAAATGTGTCCAAATTTGGCACATGTGCTCATCTTGAGATCTAAAACAATGTTGCCGAACAAAGTTTTCAACATGTTTCAAAAAAAAATAAACACTTTTCATTTTTTAAGTGCTAAAAGTAGGTTTTTTGTGAAGCGGCTACCGAGAGTGTCGTCCGAAATGGCACCGATACATGTTTGTCACAAAGTAGACATCATTCGACGTACAATCACCAAAAGGCATGCATTTCCGAGCTCTCTACCTATTTATGCCCATTTAAACGACTTCCTGCCGATGCAGCTGGAAACGACTAGATTTTGAACTGCAGCCATCACATAGCTTGCCCGTTATTTTTGCGAAATTTCATTTCTAGGTTCACAAGAATACATTCCATCAGAGATACGCCAAAATATCCACATGATTCAACCACTAGGCACAAACGGTCACGACCACGAATTCGACTAGATTTTCAAATGAGCACACGAAATTAAAAAAAATCAAAATAATGCAAAACCTTCGCGTAGCGTCGTCATATGTGACCTAGTTACGATAAAAAAATATAAACTTGCATTCAGGAAGTTTTATGGAAAAAGTGTTCTCAGAAACTTGGTATCAAGAACGAACATTCATAGCTTTCAAGATAGATGAGCAATGTTTTTGCCACTTTCATGACATAGTTTGTCCAAATGTGACCAAATTTGGCACATGTGCTCATTATGGGATGGCAAACAATGTTGCCGAACAAAGATTTCGACATGTTTCACAAAAAAAATCACTTTCCATTTTTTAAGTGCTAAAAGTAGCTTTTTTGTGAAGCGGCTACCGAGAGTGTCGTCCAAAATGGCACCGACACATTATTTAACCAGAGTAGACATCATTCCACGTATAATCACCAAAAGGCATGCATTTCCGAGCTCTCTGCCTATTTATGCCCATTTAAACGGCTTCCTGCCGATTCAGCTGGAAACCGCTATATTTTGAACTGCAGCCACCACATAGCTTGCCCGTTATTTTTGCGAAATTTCATTTCTAGGTTCACAAGTATACATTTCATCAGAGATACGCCAAAATATCCACATGATTCAACAACTGGGCACAAACGGTCACGACCACGAAGTCGACTAGATTTTCAAATGAGCACACGAAATTCAAAAAAAATCAAAATAATGCAAAACCTTCGCGTAGCGTCGTCATATGTGACCTAGTTACGAGAAAAAAATATAAACTTGCATTAAAAAAGTTTTACTGGAAAGTGTTCTATACATGCATAGTACTGCTTATTTAATTATATTAATTTTAGACAACAAAATCCCAAAATTTCACCCAAAAGTTCCCTCCTAAATTTCCCTCCTAAATTTTCCCTGGACAAGAATTTGGCGCCCCTGCAAAATCCATCCCGCCTCGTCTGGACAAGAATTGTCCGAAACGCCCTTCAAAAGAAATAAAGCCAGGGGCTTTTCGGTCCGCACCGCAAAATGCCCACAAAAGAGGGGAAAAGCTCTCTCCTCTCCGCTCAGATCCAGATCCCCAATCCCCTCCGCTCCTCCGCTCTCCACGACGACGGCCGCACGCGGGAGGCGCCCGCGAGGAAGGCCGCGCGCGAGGACGGACGGCCACGCGCGGGAGGCGCTCGGCGACGCGGTGTAGCGGCGAACGACGACGACCACGTGCTCGGCGACGCGGTGAACGACGACGACCACGTGCTCGGCGAACCAGGTCTCCGTAGATCTCCCATCTCCGAATCTTTGCTAGTGTTTGTTCATTCCTATGCTCGCGTGTCACTGCTTGCTTGCGGCTTGCATAGCCACGGTTTGCGTTCACTGCTTGCTTCACGTGTCTAGGGTTTGCATAGCTAGGGTTTGCGTTCACTGCTTGCTTCAATTGGGTTGTTTGTTCTTAGTCATTACCTATTGGGTTGAAGTGGTTGTCATGGTTGATGTGCTTCACGTCAAAATCATGTGTGATGTGCTGCAGTGCTCCTTCTTAAACTCATCATGTGCTTAATTGTATAGTACTTGCTTCAGCTAGGATTTATATTTTCTCCATGCTTCAGCTAGGGTTTGCGTCCAATCAAATGATTGCTTCAGCTAGGGTTTGCATAGCTAGGCTTCATGGAAGGTTCCCTTCCCTCTGGTTCTGAGGGGTTCACTTGCTCTGGTTAGGATATTGCCTCTGGTTCTAGGATACATAATTAAGCAATTGCCTCTATTTTTCTAGGATATTGCCTCTGGTTCTTGAGGGTTTCACTTGCTCTCTAGCCTTGCTGCAGGCTTGTGGTTCACATGGTTGTTCTGGATATTGCATCTGCTATGTATTCTAGGATGTTGCATCTGACATGGTTGTCTATTAGATGTTAGCCTCAATACTTGTTACTGTTTATTCATGACATGCTTGCTTGCTTGCTTGCTCTTGAGCAGTTGTTTCTATCTTGTTAGGGTTTGCATAGCTAAGGTTCATGGATGCTTGACTTGCCCTCTGATGAGAGTGTCTAACCACTTCTTCCTTGCAGGTGTAGTGGCCAGGGATTTCGCAAGTTGAAGCAGTGTAATAAAGAGGTGGGTTCAAGCCTTTGTATACATGAGGCTTGTTTAGTGGATAAGCCTAATTTCTTGCATGCTTGTTTAGTGCATAAGCTTCTGCCTGTTTATCTAATTACTTCTCATTCTATCTTGCAAGCTATTAAGGCAACCAGACGTCATCAACCTAATTACCACCACCTCCAGATCATCCACGACAAGGATGGCTAAGAAGAGTCAGTTTGTTGGTAAGAGCAATGCATTGGTTACCCTATTAATTCGATCCCTTACATCAGTAACTGTCTGAATGTCTGAACTTTGTGTGGTGGTTTATATGCGAACTGCCAACTGAATTGGTTGTCTCTGACACTTGGTTGGTTATGTTAGTTGCAATGATTTGTCATGGTGATCTCTGCCAACTGCATATGTTTTCTGCTTAATTTGCTACATTGTTGTGATATTGAACTTGTGATGACCCATGTGCAGTAGGGTTGTTTATGTGGTTTGAATATGTTATCTGCTTAATTTCATGCATGCTTGTTTAGTGCATAAGCTTCTGCTTAATTGGAGGGTTGTTTATGCGGTTGTTTATGTCAGTTTGATCTATGGATGTGTGTCAATCTACTAAGGGAAATGTAGTCATATAATCTTAATAACTTGGTTTAGTTTGTGTGTCTGCTATTTTCAAATTAAAATAAAACCTGCTAGCATACCTTAGCTGCTAGTGTTGTCTTGCTTTTCCATGCATTTCAACATACATCTAATGGTACATTATTTTATTCTCTAAAGAGGCACCACTCACCGAGTACGAGAAGCTTAGGGCTAGAAACATGATGAGAAACAACCACAGGTTACAGTCTATGGGCCTCGCAGCATTAGGGTCATTTCTTAGGAAGAGGAGTGAAGTTGATGAAGTTAGCGGAGTGACCAACAATGACACTGCATCTGCAATAACAAGCTCAGACTATAACCCTAAGGAAGATGAAGATAATGAGGGAGAGGAAGTTGATGACAGTGTAGTGGACAAGCCTGTTGTTAAGGTGTGCAAATTCTTTCTTGTTTGGGATGTGTGGGGGTACTTTGTATGCTTGCTTCCTTGTTTGTTAAGTTGCTCACACAGTTTTCTTACTTTTGTTCTAATGCTGCTATACTTGCTGTTTATATGAGGATCTGAAGACTTCTAGAAGGAAGAAGGCGGGTGTTAAGAAGACAAGCAAGAGGAGGAGGAGCTCAGAGTCATCTACCACAATGCCTCCTGGTGGAAGGGTGATGGCTGATCCTCCAGCCGGTTCAAAGAGATCGGCGGAACCCGTGGAACCTGCCCATGCTAGAGTCACAAGACATAAATCAAAGTTGACGGCTGAGACCAACCAGCACGAAAGCCCGCTGCGCAAGGATCCAGACAGTTCCCTGCAAGTACATGATGAGTTGCAGTCCATGGATGAAGGGAGCACAGTCCACATGGCTAAAGGAAGCACTGTCTGCATGGACCTCAGCCCTGTCGCACTGAGTGTGGACAGGAATGCTGCCTTCTCCGAAGAACAAGAGCATCCTGTCCTTCTGCGTGATCAAGGCAAGCTCATCCTGTCCTTGCTGTCTTCTCTCTTTTACTAGTGCATATTATAAGTGTATGCATGTTTGGCAGAACCATTCCTGCATTTGTTGTTTCTGCTTATTTATGAGGTTTATTTCATTTTCAGAGATGCCTCTGGCTGTCAAGAAAAGGGATAGAAGGGGCGCAACCTTGGAAAGGCTAACCAAGTCTCTGCATACAAAGGTGGCAATCCAAATCCCTGAAGGGCTGAAGCGTCCAGAGAATCCTTTGCAGGCTGCCATGTTTGCTTCAGAGGGTGGATTCCTTGCAAGAAAACATACCCCGGTGCTTCCACATTTCAAAGAATACAAGAAAGACAAAACTCTGATGAATGACTTTGTCGGAAAAGTTGCAGTAAGTTGCCTTTTCTTGCCTGAATGTGCTTTTCTGTGACACCTTTATATGATCACTAATCTTTTCCTTGCCTTGTTTATTGCCTTGGTAGGCTAGTTTCCGGATGGACACTGAGGCTGAGGTTGTTCAGAAGTCGTGCAGCGATATGCTGCAGAAAATAGCGAAGAACAGACGTCACATTATCAAAAAGAATTTTTTTGACAAAGTACCAGCTAATGAAGTAAGCATCAAATCTCCGGTGGCAGATGTGACAGATGGTGAATGGCAAGATCTGGTGAAGCTGTGGTCTACCCCAAGACACAAGGTTCGTATGAACATTTGCATATTTGCTGCTGTTTGCATGTTGTTGCTCTGAAATCTCATTTACTCGTCTTTGATGATGTACTTGCTGATTTATCTTCTGCACATGATGTTTATCTGTGCTAGACCATGATTAAGTCTTTTTTTTTGTAGAAAACATGTATCTCAAACGTTGAGAACCGGAAAAAAGTCGTGTTTCAGCAGAAAACTGGTTCCAGAAGCTATGCTGCACACATCTACAGCAAAGTAAGAACAATCTTGGTTGTTTGTTAGGCCTAAGTAACTTCTGTATCGAGAGCTTATGCTCAGATTCTTGTTGAATGATATTTCAGAAGGAAGAACGTAAGGGTGAAGAGCTCTGTGCTATTGAATGTTTCAAGGCCACTCAGCTCAGCAAGAAGAAGGGATATTCGGAGGCAGCTCGAATTGCCATTGTAAGTAGCTTGTACTTCTGTAGTTGTGCTTTGATTCTTGCCATCTATCTATGCTTGGTCCTCATCCTGGGGCGGGACCCACTTTTCATGTTTGATTCTTAAGTTTTGCTTGCACAGTAAAATGTAGTCCCAACTTAATATGGTGCTAAATATCATTCTTTTGTCCTGCTATATGTGTTTTTATCAAGTCTGTTTCATATGGAGTATTCTCAAGTTTATTTTGCTCATTAGTTTTTAATCAACTTCATGATACCATTGCTGCCTTCTACTAATCTTTGTGTGCATGTATATTTAGTGTTGATGTTTTTCTTTTCTTTGACGTAGTTTTGCATTGCAGTTTGCTCACTGACTTCTCTTGTAGTCTCCAATGGACAGTGCAATCCCTATTGTCTAGCTAGGAAATTGATTGGACTTCATGTTTAGTTTTGCTGGATGTTTTTAATTATCTAGTTCTAGTTATGGAATCTGACTTGTATTTAGATTGCTGAGTTGATTAATGTGGGTGCAAATCTCCATGTGCCAGGCTGAGATGGAGAAAAGAAAGGATGCGCAGCCACCAGAAGGTCAAGAGCCAAAAACTGCTGTTGAAATTGTTGAAGAAGTTTTGAAGATAGATGTGAAGCATAGTACATTCCTGGAGAACATTGGTCTCAAGTCAAGCTCAACCCAGAACAAGGCAACCACTGCGGTTGTAGCTGCGCATGTTCAGGACTTGCAAGAGAAGCTGGAGAGGTCTGAAAATAGAAGAAGAAATGGCGACACTCAAGAAAAAGTCCGAGGAAGCGGAAGCTGCAGCAGTCTTACGAGACAAGGCCTATGAAGAGATGCGCCAAAGGATGGAAGAACAGGATGGCAAGTTCGCAAGCTTTGTGGCTCTCTTGGGAGCTAGAGCTACTGGGATCTAATTCACTTGGTTGCTTTTGGGAACTAGCCTGGGAGTGTCTCACCTTTTGTTCTAAGTTATGTGAACCTCATTCTGGTGGCTTTTGGGAACTAGCCTGGGAGTGTTTCATCCTTTTCTGCTAGCTTCTGTTCTAAGTTATGTGAACCTAATCCTAGCCTTGTTCTGGTTCGAAGTTAAGAACATGTTCCAAGTGTAGGTTTCTGTGAACCTCTGATTTTGTCCTGAGAAAGAGATGATATGATTTCTTACATGCTGAGCTGAGATTATGTACTTCCCTGTGCTTCAATGAGTATGAATTCGAAATTGAAATTGTAACTGAATTTGAATTTGAATTCAAACTTAAATTGCAAACTGAATTTGAATTCAAATTCAAATTTGAATTTAAATAGTATATTCACAAAATATAGAAATTGTTGTCGGGCCAAAATTCACAGCAGAGGCCCAAACTTAGTTAGGCTTGGCCCATCTAGCCGCCTAAAGTTAATTGGGCTCTTAAAAGGCTATGGCCCAAATTTAGTTGGGCAAAACAGTAAATTGCAATATATAAATTTCTGTAAAAAAATGATGAGGCCCAAAAAATATGGACTGCAAAAAGGCCCACATTATTGGGCTTGGCCCATCTAGCCGCCTAAAAATAGCAGCGAAAAAAAACTTTAAATGGGCTGATTTATTGGGCTTGGCCCATTTAGTTGGCAGAACTGGACCAGGCTGATTCTTGTCTATGACCATTTCATTTGGTCACAAATTTGCCACGTCAGCTTTGCCACGTTGGATTTGACGTGGCGTGGCCAGATTGCCAGTGACCAAAAAATTGGTCATAAAATCTGTGACCTTTTCTTTTGGTCATAGAGGTGTATGACCAATCCAAAAAAAAGGTCATATTGGATCGTTAGTGACGCTCATAACGTGACCAAGTGTTTTTGGTCACAAAAAGGTCACAAATTAAAATACGTGACCATTCAGTGACCAATATTGAGGGTCATAGCATAGCATATTTCTTGTAGTGTGGTGCCATATTTTTAAACAGGTAATCCGTTTAAAAAATGTTTTACAAATATATGCACGTACGTGTGATCGTATTTATTGCCATGTTTCGTCTTGTGTATTCAGTTGTGATGACAAAGATGCTTGCCTTGCCTTGGTATGCATGATTCCTCAATTCTCGGTCGCACGGAAGCATTTTGCACCAAACTATGAGCTGATTCTATCTACTCCTAGCTAGTTGCTACGTACTCCATGAAAAAGAATTTGGCAACACTGCCAAGTACTCCATATTCGTGTATGAAGTGGGTAGGAACAGTAACAACTAGCCAAAACTTATTCTGCGTGAATGCATGACCTTTTTCGAAAGGCGTTGCGCTGCACGAACAGAACACGCACCTCCTCGTGCACCGCCTTCTACACCACATATTATTTCAGTCAAATTGCAGTCAAATTCAAATCAAATCAGATCAAATCAGTGTGTCACGCTACAAGGCATTGTCAAATCGAAATCGCATCAAGCCTGTGGCACACCGCACACTGAAGGCGCAGGACTGGAGGCAGGCAGCTTTGCTCCACCGCAGTAGCGTGCCGTGCGCAGATAACAAGAGTCCAAAAAATTACACGGAAATGGCAAAGCATCTCGTCTGCACAAAGCCGACGCACGGATTACGGATAGACCCCTTCCCCTGTCTCATTCCCGCGAAAACTGGCCGCGAATACGGCGTTCATCAGGGGCCAAACAGAAAATGTCCACCGCGGCCGGCCGGCGCAAATAGCCAACACTGCAGGGGCTCCGGCACGCAATTTTCAAAACCCTCTCGCCGGCTGTCGTCAGGCGCGGACGGACACGCAGGCATGGCCACCGGCGGCGGCGGCGGCGGAGGGGAGGGGGAGCCGGCCGCAGGGGAAGGAGGAGGCGGCGGAGGAGCGGACGGGGGTTCTGACCGCGGGCCCGGCCGGAGGTTCTTCGTGGCGGCGCACGTGGGCGCCGGCTTCCACGCGCCGGCCAACGAGAGGGCCTACCGCCGCGCCGTCAAGCGCGCCTGCCTCGCCGCCGCCGCCGTCCTCCGCGAGGTACGACCCGTGGACCGCAGCCCCTTCCCCCCCACACGTGCTCCACTCCTCCGCTCCTCCTCCTCCCGTGTACGTAGCGCTCTGGTCTCGCGGTGCTGTCCGTCGCTCGGATTTACGCGGTCTCGCCGACTCCTCCGCCACACCATGGGGTCTGTCTGGGTTTTGCCCGTAGATTCGAGCAATTGATTTTTTATTTGATATCAACCGATGAGCAATTCCAATGCTAGATCATCAACCTGTCGAAGAAATAACAGTAGCCTAATTTGGTACCAGTGGTTTGGTACCTGTGGGTCTGCTGCATTTCCACTATGTATACTGATGTCTAAAATTATGTTTACTCTCATAGCCTGATGTTGACAATGGCGCAGTCGACAACAGGGATCCATATGTATGAGCTATGCCGTGCTGAATCCCTAATGCTCCTTAATTGTGTTTGCAGGGCGCTGGCACAAGTCTTGACGCGTTGCAGCTGCCATTCAAGTGTTGGAGGTATGCGTCATTCTCTTTGGATACATGTAGTGTCTGTTTTAGATAGTCTGCTCCCTTCACAGCTGCGGCACTTAGGTGGATCCTCACATGATTTAGTTACAATGTACTAATGCTAAAATGGGAAAGTAGTTAATTTTGCACTAGTTGGCCAAGGTTTACAACCCTCCTAGACATAAGCAAAGTCTCTGCTGTTGTAGTTCAGGTAGTCTTCTGCTGGTACTTGCTTGTTACAAAGGTGTATGCAAGTTCTCATTTTCATGTATGCCTGACTAGGATGACCCCGTTACGAATGCTGGCCGAGGTTCGAGTTTGACTGAGAGTGGCCGGGTGGAATGCGATGCAAGTATCATGGATGGAAGTACAGGTTCTTATGGAGCTGTCGGAGCTGTGCAAGGTACTTATGGAAAATTACTAAAATTTGATCCACCTGCGTAGGAGCTTTATATATCAAAGTATATCCAAAAGGTTGCTGTTGATATGTATATCTAGGTAGGCACTGACCAGAGTTTCTGTTTCTTGTAGATCAGGTGTAAAGAATCCCATCCAAGTCGCATTACACCTGGCAAAGGAACAAATGATGGGTTCTTCACTGCTTGGGCGGATACCCCCCATGTAATCACAAATTCAAGTGTCTTCTCCATGTTTTGGTTACCCAGAAACTTTTTCTCTCCACTAAAATCCTGCCCTTTTGTCATTTTTGACCAGTGTCACATCACTGATTTGACTGTGCCATGATCTTCTAATTTAGAATTATTCTGTCTCATGCTGGAATACGTAATGCAAGCGATGACTTATATCCATTCTTCATATTAGATAGGGGCGAGAGAGAAATGGAACCATTGCATGATGGCTACTTTTTTTTTGACTCGTGGATAGCAACCTATCATGCACCTCTCCATCTTACATTTAATTCCGAATTGCTGACTTATTCATTGTTTGTTAGGTTTTTGGTTGGTGAAGGGGCATGCAGATGGGCCGAAAGTAAAGGAATCGACATAGTTAAAGCTGCATCGCAGGAAGATAATGTAAACCCCCCTCTTCCGTAGAACCCTTTCATCCAATTCTTGATTCCTAATCACTGGTAATTTACTATCTCTTTTTACATTCTCAAACAGTGGTTAGTGACCGAGAATGCAAAAGCACAGTGGGTAAAATACAGTTCATTGCTTGATAGTGCCAAGGAATTGGTCAATCATCCCACTGCTTCGGCTTCAGAATCAAGTTCAGTACAGTTGGAAGCATCAGGTTCGTTCCTCCTTTACCTATGTTGGTTCATTTTTTTTGCGGGTATTTGGTTCATATTTCACTTGTACTTTAATTCTTCCGGATGTTTCTGTCATATTATTCAAAGTTCTAGCTTGGGCATGTGGTTATATCAGTTCATCCATGTGTAATGTTTGTTTGGAATATCTTCTGAAACTTGACCGCAGTCGTATGACTAAAATTGTTTCCTTTGCCTAAAACTATTGAGTGAAGAGTTGAAACCTGACTGCAATTATATGTCCGAGGTGCGACAGACATATCAGCTTATATGGCCTGATGTTACAGTTCTCTTTCGTTAACATGTGCGATGTTCTTTTAGTAGGTATTTTCTTCCATTCAGTACCATGGATGAGTGTATGACATTGTGCGTCAGGCAGTACTCAATAAGTTCCCTTAAAATATCAGTTTGTGCAAAATTAAAGCTCTATCTGTGGCCCGACTATTATTCGATTTATTCTTATGTACTCCCTCCGTTCCAATTTAATTGACTTGCTATCCACCACATGTGGATGTATCTATAGATACATCCACATGTGGTGGATAGCAAGTCAATTAAATTGGAACGGAGGGAGTAGGTGTTATATTCTGCTGATTGTGTTATATGCTACATATGAATTTTGCACACAACAAAACATCTCTGAGTTCACAAACAGTACAACATCCAACAGATATTATCCACCCATTTTGCACCATGTAGGGCAAGAACAATGATTTTACTGAGTCTCCTTGTGCATATATTCGATACTTAGGTTATTGATAGCGTGGTGTAACTTATAAACTAGTACTTACATTTCGGCCTAATATCTTCTGCTGCATGTTATCTTTGCTTTCACCTGTTTAGTTGTCCAGTTGCTATTATCTGTATATAAAATCCCTTTAAAATAACATATTCCAATTTCGATCACCCAAGTATTTAGCTTGTGTTTCTGTGTCCCAAGTATGTGGTTCTACTGGTAAATTATTTGTGCTTGTCGTGCGCATTGGTACCAATGCTGGTTATTTGACTGTACTTCCGGCATATAGATGTATTTGTACTCCACCAGCCCACCTCAGCTGTCCCATATTTTATTTTAGGAGCTGAAGCTGAGAATTTGAACAATGTAAAGAAGGCAAAGATCACACAATCGATCACGGAAGATGATCAAGATTGTGTAATGGATACTGTCGGTGTTGTTTGTGTCGATGACTATGGGAATGTCGCATCAGGTGCATCTAGTGGTGGCATTGCACTAAAGGTCTCATTTTTCCATCAGTAACTTCCAGTATTAAATCAGTGCACTTGAAATAGTGTTGTTCCTTTATAAGCCCTTTTTTCTTTCTTTTTCAAAATTTTGCTCTGTTTTGAGCAGAGCAAGATTTCTCACTTGAAAATTATGATACTCTGCCATCTGCATATTGTCAAATAGATGCATCAGACCTTAATAAGAACCCTGATGTTCCTGCAGGTAGATGGCCGGGTTGGTTTGGCTGCTATGTATGGCTCTGGGTGCTGGGCTTCATCCAAAGGACCCTTTGGCACACCATTCGTTGTTGGGTGCTGTGCAACTGGAGCTGGTGAACACTTGATTAGAGGATTTGCTTCTCGTGAATGTTGTGTCTCCGCATCTCTGTATGTTTCCTTTCTCCAAATCGTCTCTTTTTTCATATATAATTTTGCATTTTACAACTGAACACCGTGTTATTTGTACTTGAACAATTGTTACAGCCTTTTTGTTAAAAAAAATCGTCTAATATATACGTTCGTTTTGCTGGCCTCGGTGAACTGACAAAACATGTATATCTTGTGTCATTATTGTCATGTTGTCCTTTTATTTTCCTTGTTAAAAATTCAATATCACACTTACAAACTCGAACACTCGTGTTTTCAGGTCATCATCAGGGCCCGCTTCTTCCTGTACCAAAGTTCTGCGGTCGGTGGTTCAAAGCAGCAGCGAGATGTCTCACGACACCGGCACTGGGCTGTTGCTAGCTCAGGCTGATGTTACAAAGGTTTCTATCATTCACAAATAATTCTCAGTTTTGGGTGAGCAACACGTCCACTTTTGGTTTAACAATTCTTTTTTTCCGCAGAGAGGGGACTTGTCTTTACTGGAAGCCGTTGAGCTTGTTGCTGCCTACTCCTCCCCATCATTTGGCATTGGGTATTTCGGAAGCAATATGAACAATCCAAAGGTCGGTATCGATTTTTGGTGGGTTCAGATAAACTGTTCTCACACAGGATGGTTATTTTCATCAATCATCTCCGAGACACGCTTTGTAATTGGTTTTGTAGGTTTCGATGCTAAGAGATTGGACATCATCCGGTGCCCTCCAGCAGTTTGCTACCCGTGTTCATTTGGGTGCACCGTCGAGTGAAGAATGACGATGACGACAAGCAGCTGCTCGTGTGGTGTTGGTCGTCTTCCCCGCTGGAACCCCCGGCGTGTGGGCGGAGCGATGCATGTACTCGTCGTCTACATTATTTTTAACAGGGATTCAGGGAAACATTTTCCATCCTGTTAAGCCGTGAACAGATTGTGTACGCGCAATATGTAACATTGTTTAGTGGGCTGATCCAGGACACATAGATGGACACATCGGAAACAGCTTCCGGAGATTGAAATGCGTGTCAAACTCAAAACTGAAGATGTCATTTTGAACAGTCCCTATATGTCGCTCTGTTCAGTTCGTGCTAGTAGTAGTGGGAAATCTATTGAGTGGTAGTATGCTCAGCTCACTACTGGAGCTCGAGTTGAGGTGATATCTTAAAAAAAAAAAACAGGCTGAGGTGATCTCGATCTACTTGGAGGCAGCATTACCACGCAAAGAAACGAAGCCTTCCGTGCCGTTGCATCGTGCACATTTTCTTGAGAAAATCTTCACGGCTACAGATTTGTTTTTTCCGAGAGAAGAAACACGGCTGTAGATAGTCCGGGCTCAATTCGCGCAACATACGGGCCTTTAGCTGGGCTGGTCCAGTTCGCTAGCCACCTCCACGCCGACTCCACCTGGGCACCGACATCATCAGGCCCAAATTAGCAACACCCCCTCCCTCGGCTCCTCGTGTTCGGGTTGTGGCGGCCGGCGTCTACCGCATCGGCTTCCAGCTCTCGCTCCTCCTCCTCGTCCCGCCGGAGCCCGGCCGCCGTCTCCGTCGTGTCCTTCCTCCGCCTCTGCTGGGACAGGCGCGGCGCGCGATTCCGTTTCGGTGGGCTAGGAGGAAGCCCTAGCTCGCGGAACCGGCAGGCGGCGCTCTCGCCCTCAGCACGACAGACGCGTCCGCATCCCCTCCCCTCCGCTCCGCTCGCAGCGCCACGCCGCCCTCCCCGTGGGAGCTCCAACGCCGCCGCCGGCCGCAGCGAGGTTTGTGTTCTTCCGCCCCTCGCGTTTGAATTTCCGTTGCGTGCGCGATCCATTAAACCCTAGGTTTCGTCTCGGAAGGCTGGTCGAATACGTGTGTGTGTGTGGGTGGGGGCGATGGGGCAGTGCCTTGTTTCTGTATTAGCGATTAGCCGTGAACCTGAGTGTGAGACGTGAACTTGTTGTGTGAATTGCGGACTTGTTGCCTGGATTCGGTAGTCAGGGATCCATGTTTGTGAGTGTAAATTATTCGTAGTTTTATGGTCATTGAGCTGTATTATCTTGTTGTTATCGGATCAGTTGATCCAGTTTTGTGTTAGATTGAGAGACACGTGTTATGTTCTATCATGAGCTGTATATTCTTGTTGTTCTCCGATCAGTTGATCCAGTTTTGTGTTAGATTGAGAGGCACCTATCATTTTGGGTCAAGTCTTGCGGTATGAATGCATTTGTTTGGAGAATAGAGGAAAACAGAGAGAGTTCCCTCTCTGCCTGTGAGCGACCTGTGCAGTTCCTCTGTCTCCGGAGGGCTGCTGGGGAGCAATCTTGGGGGCTTAAGGTATTCTCACATGGGTTATGACCTACGCTGCACGGATACCTTGCTTGGAGCTCGTGTCCGTGTCGGATACCGTATCTGATACCAATTCGGACACGATACCTGTTCGATACCTATTGGCACCATATCGGTAAATAAAGCATTTAAAGAATTGGTGATACCCCTTGCAAGTCGCAGGCAGCCAGCAGCACACTGCTTTCTCAGCCTCCTCGTTATGACAGCAAACCTGTTTACTAATAAGAGCGATGGGGCAATTCAATACATATAGAGAAACGTAAAAAAATCATTATGGTCAACTAATGTGCATCTGCTATCATGCCACTGAATTTGGGGCGAGTGTTCCATTGTTTGATATTCTCTGACTGATTACCTTTCTGTAATTTTCCAGCAGGAGACTGCTGCTTGCTGTTGATTTTGGACTGTGGTAATGGGGGAGCTGACGATACTAGGGATGCGGTGGTGGAAGAGATGGATGTTGATGGTGGCGAGAGGCACCGTGGAAGGACAGGAGGGATAGGCACAGAAGGGAGGAGAAGGATCACCAGGGCAGTGGGAGGAGGGACAAGGATAGGGAGAAAGATAAGGATGAGAGGAGGAGGGACAAGGATGATACCAAACATAGGGAGAGGGATAGGGACAGGGAGAGAGATAGGGACAGAGACAGGGATAGCAGCAAGAACAGGGACAGAGATTCAGAGCGTGATCGTGGCCGTGACCGTGATCGAGGGAAGGATCGGGAAAGGGATACAGAGAGGGAGCGGGACAAGGAAAAGGAACGGAGGGATAGGGACAAGGAAAGGAACCGCAACAGGGACAAGAACAAGGAGAAGGAGATAGAGAACGGGAGAAGTCGAGGGGAAAGGACCGTGGAGAAGATGCAGATTTGTCTAAGGGCGACGAGGGAGACCAGAAGAAGGGAGTTGATCCCTCCGGAGAGACTGAGCAGGCCTCTACATTTGCCCTCAGGGAGCGCATTGCTAGGTATGCTCTTGAGTAAATCTTTGTCTTCACTTCACTAGCCCTTTTTTAGTTAAGAATTTGCCTCGCTGCCAAAACTCTCCACTGAACATTTGAGAATACAAATAATTTCTAATTAGGTTATTTGCTTTAGGGCGAAGGAAGAAAGGTTGAAGGAGAAAAAGGAAGGAGGAATACTGGATGATAAAGATGATGCTTCAGAGATATTATCATGGGTTGGCAAGAGTCGTAAACTTGACGAAAAAAGACAAGCTGAAAAAGAGAAGGCGTTACGTCTTGCACGAGTATTTGAGGAACAGGTGATGATTTAATGATTGGATTTGGGTCTGTTGTCTGCATGATGCATTATTTACTAACTTTATGTTGAAACTTTCAGGACGATATGTTAGCAGAAAATGGTGATGATGATGATGAAGATAAACATGGCGGAGGTAGTCATCTACAAATCCTTTGAACTAGCAAATTTCATTATGTCAACCCCTAATATTATTTATTGCTGTAATGAGTTATTTTAGTCATAGTATTCTGTCAATAGCTGTCATAGTAACATGTTTCCTCTTGTTCCCCCCATTGTTTTGTGAAAAGATCACTTATCTGGAGTGAAGGTTCTTCACGGGCTTGACAAAGTTATAGAAGGTGGAGCAGTTGTCATGACTCTCAAAGATCAGAGTATCCTGGCTGACGGGGACATCAATGAAGGTAATGTTTGTTGTTGTTTTTTCACTTATTATTACTACTTGTTCCCTCTGACCTTTTTTAACTTTAGTAAAAAAACAACATTTGTAGAGGCTGATATGCTTGAGAACATCGAGATTGGTGAACAGAAGCAAAGAAACGAAGCTTACAAGGCTGCACAGAAGAAAGGAACATATGAGGACAAGTAAGCTCATTACTTGTGATGTTTCTTGGATTGATTTTTTCTCTTTCTAACTTTGTTTTCTTGAACCTGTCGGTAGGTTCAATGATGACCCTTGTCAAAGAAACCTATGCTCTCGCATTATGATGATCCAATGGAAGATGAGGTGAACATGCTGTTCTTTTTCAATTGGTAGATATTCTATTGACATTTCTTTAACTGTTTTGCCCTTCCATTTGACAGGGAGTGACACTTGATGAAGGTGGACGCTTCACCGGTGAAGCAGAGAAGAAGTTGGAAGAGGTAATTTATATTTGCCCTAGAAATCATAAGATGCCATTGTAGTGTAGTTTTTTGGGGCAACCTGAAAACCATGGTGGGAAGCTTTGCATAGATACTAATTGACATTTTCATGTTGACAGCTCCGCAAAAGGATTGAAGGTGGTTCTGTTCAGAAAAAGACGGAAGACCTTACTTCTGCAGCAAAGATGACATCAGATTACTTTACGCTGACGAAATGCTTCAGTTTAAGAAACCAAAGAAAAAGAAATCCCATAGGAAGAAAGAAAAGCTAGATCTGGATGCACTTGAAGCAGAAGCTATCGCTTCTGGATTGGGAGCAGCTGATCGTGGGTCAAGGAATGATGGTAAACGACACTCTGCTAGGGAGGTAGAGCAAAAGGCTGATGCTGAAAAGAGAAGCACTGCATATCAAGCAGCCATTACAAAGGCTGAAGAGGCATCAAAAGCATTGCGTCAGGAGAAAATGCCTGGTAAAGCTGCTGAAGAGGAAGAACTAGTTTTTGGTGATGATTATGAAGATCTGCAGAAATCTCTGGAGCAAGCAAGGAAGCTATCTCTAAGGAAGCAGGAAGAAGCTGCCGGTTCTGGTCCCCAGTCTGTAGCAGAACTGGCTTCTGCAAACAAGGGCCAAGGAGATGCTGATGCTGATGCTGCAGAGGGAGATACACAACAGAATAAGGTTGTTATAACAGAGATGGAAGAGTTTGTGTGGGGCCTGCAATTAAATGAAGGTAACCTACTTGAAGTATTTTTTTGATAAGTTTTGTAACAGCTGTACAGAGCTGACTAACAAATCAATCGTATTGATATTAACTACTGCTGTTATCTTGTTGCAGAAACACGCAAGCCAGAAGCAGACGACGTGTTTATGGATGAAGATGAAGATGATATGCCTTCAGGTACTATAGCAAAAGATGACACAAGCAGATTGGGAGTGATCAAAGAGGAAACTGTCATTGAAGACCCGAAAAAGGATGCAGAGGAGGAAGAAGTCATACCGACTGAGGTTGTGCATGAAGCTGCAGTTGGCAAGGGTTTGGCTGGAGCTTTGAAGTTTCTTCAGGAGCGAGGAACCCTCAATGAGGGCACAAATTGGGGAGGCAGAACCACAGACAAGAAGAAAAGCAAGCTTGTTGGTATTGAGGATGGACCAAAAGAAATTCGCATAGAAAGAATGGACGAATTCGGTCGAGTGGTAAGTAATCATCTGTTAGCTGTCCTACCCACCTCATACCTGGGTTTCCTATCTATGAAATCTAATCTACTGAACTGCATCTTGGTGGTAGATTTAGGCAACATTAGGTAGACCTTTCTATCATTATATACATTTTTAATACCAACTTTTTCCATCAGCATGATAATACTTGCTTATTTGATCCTTCTATTTATATTTTTTAACGACTTGAAGAACATATGCCACAAAATAATTATATGCTATTTACCGTTACTTTTGTTTTCCCTCCAGATGACACCTAAGGAGGCATTTCGGGATCTGTCGCACAAATTCCATGGTAAGGGACCAGGCAAAATGAAGCTGGAAAAACGGCAGAAGAAGTACCAGGATGATTTGAAAACAAAGCAAATGAAATCTTCTGACACACCTTTGATGTCCGCGGAAAAGATGAGAGAGGCTCAAGCTCGTGGCCAAACACCATACCTTGTTTTGAGCGGCAATGCAAAATCAGGGTATGTTCACCACATAGTTCCAACTTGCATAGTGCATGTTTGTTAGTCCTGTTGATGCTACTATGCTTTCTTTGTTGCTTTTGATCTTCATAGAAAATGCACGAAAGTTAGTCTGGGTCTGTAGGGGTTATGGCACTCTTGGTTTCACCAAATTTTCCTTTTGTTTGGTAGCTTAGGTAAATAAGGTGTATTTGGTCATTACTGATGCTGGCTGTTAATCTAGGACATGTACTCTAGTCTCTAGTGCAAAGTCACTTGGAGTGAGCTGCGTAACTTTCTGATCCTGACCTTTGGATAAGGTTTGGGTATCTAGATTCAGAGAGGGCTTGAGGGTCACACTAATGATTTTTGTTTTGAGTCACCGATTGAGTTGTGAATAACTGTATACAAAGGAAACCCTACAGACCCAGAAATTGTGAACTACCTATCATCTCATCAAACAGCTCATGTTATGTGTTTATCTCCCCCTTGATTTAAAATGGCTCAACTAACTTGAAAACGTGTTAGCTCTCCCCCTTGATTTAAAATGGCTCAACTAACTTGAAAATTTACAATGTTCCAAGTGTCTTCCTGTTAGTTTCTTTCTTGCTAAGGTGTCTGATCAAGTTTTTCTATGTGATGTAGTCCGACAGGCGACGCTGGTGGCTTTGATAGTGTGGAGAAATCACATCCTGGGAGTCTGACGCCCATGCTTGGGGACAAAAAGGTTGGCTGAGACAATGATATTCCCATCTTCAGTTAACGTACATTACAATCTTGCCATATCCAGATAGGAGTGACTGACTGACTGACTGACTTGATTCTTTGTCAGGTGGAGCTCTTTCTGGGCATCAAACGGAGCGCTCAGTCGGGGGGCATGCCTCCGCTGCCTCCAAAGAAGCCGAAGCACTGAGGTCGGACTGGACTCCTGACTATGAGTCTGCAATCTTTGTAGGAACCAGCGGTTAGTGAATCTGCAATCCTGGAGCAGATTTTGTGTTAACCGACATGGACGGCAGCACCAAACAGATACCTAGTGCTACAGGCAGGTGTTTTGATCCTCGCATGCGCTGAAATGTAACGAACCTGTAAATTGTTGATCCTTAACTGACTGATTTTTGCGGTTACAATCTTGACACAGTCGATGTAATCTTTTGTAATGCGACGGTGCTATTTTGTTTACCAATTGCAGAGATAGATGTATATTCAGTTTTATTTTGCCTGCCGCATTATTTGTGTTTTGGAGGTTATAATCACTGAGGCTTGAATGCAGACATGTTTAAAACTGTCTTTAGTAAGTGTAAACTAAGCTACCAATTGCACAGGTAGATGTATATTCAGACATGTTTGAAACTGTCTTTAGAGCATCTCCAACCGGAGTTGCCAAATTTGGCCCCCAAAGTGTCCGTGGACGTGTTCGTGGACCATGTCCGGGCTAACCCTAAAAAGGGTGTCCTACAATCGTGCCCCCCTTATCCGCACCCTCAAATCCATACTAGCCATGCAACGTAAACTAAAGAACGTAGATCGGAGCTCAATGTAGTCCGGATTGCATTCGATCGGAGCTCATAGTTCGGATTATAGACGTACTAAGCTATATAGACAAAATCTTAACAAAAGGGGGCAAACCGGCGGCGCCGACATCCTCTGTGTCCGCTGGTCCCTTCGCCTTCATCGGCGGCGCTTCACTGCCTACACGCCGGCCCCTTCCCCTTACCATCACCGGAGGGCCGGTGGCGGCGCAGCAGCTCGAAGGCCGCGTAGGGGTCTGCGTGGGAGGAGCTGGAGCTGTTGGAGCGAGCGGCGAGGACCGCACCTGGGTGGAATATTCTGCCGCAGCGGGGTCGGCCTTGCGGAGCTGCCGGAAAGCCTCCCCCTCCGTCTCCGGCGCGCGCATCCGCTTCGAAGACGGCGGGGTCTTCGGAAGAAGCCGCCATCCGCCGGCCCCGTCCGGCAGAATATTCCACCCAGGTGGAGCTTGGAGGGGGGGGGGGGGGCCGCGGCGTGGCGGAGATGGGGAGGCGCAGATCTTGCGGAGCGCGGTTGCGGAGCCGATGAAGCCGCAACAGACCCCGCCGGCTGTGGACGGCGCCGCGCCGGCGCAATCTCGGAGCATTGGCCTCCACGCGGCGCCGCCGAGCTGGATCCGCCGACTTCCTTCAAGGATTGCTCGACGACGATGCGGTAGGCCTCCTCTTCAGCGTCTATGGAGTGCGGCGCCGCCACGTTGGAAACCTCGTCCTCCGGCTCCGAGCCCCAGTCGAAGGAGGAGGAAGACATTGCGCCGGCCGGAGAGCGCAGAAGGCGAGGAGAGTGGCAGATGCGGAGTGGAGTGAGGGTAGGGTTACGGCCGGTGAGTTATTTGAGGGGACTGCGGAGACACGCGGCGGCAGTCAGCGGCGAGTCAGCGGAGACACGCGGCGACGGTCACCCTCCCGTAGTGGGTCCGCACTGTCAGCGAGTATGGGGCGGACGCGTCCGGGCGCCCCCAAACCCGCCCCAGATATGGGCTAGGTTTAGGGTGTGCCGGACCGCCCGGTCGTTTCGGATGGCTTTGGGGGCCGCCGTTGGGTGGGAGTTTTCGGCCCAAAACGCGTCCGGGCTGTCTGTCCAGGCGTTTGGGCGGGCCTTTGGAGGAGCCGGTTGGAGATGCTCTTAGTAAGTGTTTTGGTGAAAATGTCTTGGGAATTTCTTAGAAAGAATTGGCCCCATTGATTATAGGCCTGACCTGAGTCCGACATTGACCAGAGGCCTTGTTTTAGTTTGCCATTGATTATATGCCCTTCTTTTATTTGTCTTGAATCATTTGTCATTTCTATTTACTTGGGATCTCCGGGTCGACAGCCGTTTGATCGGCAGATCCAACGTCCAGCAAACAGAGCGAAAAAGAATCAGTCCTCCCACGTGGGTGGAGCCCACTGGCTCCTGCGCGCGCAGCAGCGCGTCCTCACGTCCTTTGTCATGGGTGTGGAGCCATTGAGTGCTATCTTCGTCCACGGGTGCAGAGCGGCAGAGCCCACCGATAAGTATGCTGGTTTTTATGTTAATAGAAAGAACGCTGTTTTTTTTCTTCTTTTGCACAATAGTACGCTGGTTGCTGCGATCCTTTCCTGCTAGCTTCGTGCACAGTGGCGGAGCTACTTGAAGCCAGCCGGGTGCCCATGCACCCGGGTAGATTTTCTTTTAACACTGCAATTAGTCTAAAAGCCAGTGTGTGCACCCCTCTATACACTGATTAATGCACCCGTGTGGCTGAAATTCTAGGTTAGCCAGGACTAGTGCACCCGATTAGTATTGCTCTTGCTCCGCCACTGTTCGTGCAGTAGGAGCAATTCCAAATCGCTAGCTCCAGACAATTTTTTGATCGCTGTATAGGTACCTCACGAGTAGCATGACTCAAAATAATAGAAATTTAAGCACTAATGCAAGACAAATAATTACTCCTAAATCCTAAAGGACCGGACTAGGCGTCCCACGGGGGATCCGGGGAAAAAAATCCCCCGGGCCCTCCTGCTGACACGTGTACTCTCCCTGACCCCCAAATTTCACCAATCCCGCTTTTACTTCTATGAAGAAAAAAACGGTCCGATCGTAATAAGAATTTTGTGCTATTACATCAAAATGTCCAATTCCCACAAAAATCATGCAAATGTTTCTGTGAAGCAAAAATGGTTCGTTTGTAATAAGAATTGTGTACTATTATAACAAAAGTCGAATTTCCTCTCAAATCACACAATATGCTTCTACGAAGCAAAAAAAAGTTTCATCCGTAGCAATTTTTTGTTCTGCTCTTAGTAAATGCTTCTATGGAGAAAATGTTATATGTGTAGCAATTTTTTTGCTATTGTATCAAATCCAATGAGACCTCGCTGGCAATATTGGAGAACACCCCGACGCAGCGTCGCCGATACAGCAACACCATGGTAGGCGTTTGTAGTAACGTGGATGGTCCGTGGTAGCATCTTTCTCGAGAGCTCCGGCGAGGCATCGCTCGCTCGCACCATCCTAGATGCTTTCACGTAGCAAACCACGCGCCGTCAGTAAAATCGATGCGTGCCATCGGTAGCAACGTTCGCGCGCACCCGGTAGCATCGCCGGCTCGTCAGTAGCAATGACATGCGCCGTCGGTAACATCGTCGGCTCGTCGGTAGCATCCGCTTGTAGCATTGCCGGATACTAGCATCGTCGGCTCGTCGGTACCAACGTCGGTAACATCCGCTCGTAACATTACCGGATACCGTCGGTAGCATCGTCGGCTCGTCAGTAACAAATTTTTGTGCTATTGTAGCAAAACTTCGCAACTTTTGTACTATTGTTGCAAAAACTGACTTCGCCAAAAACATCGCCGTAGACTCTTGTCGGAGACCTCGTAGCCAAAAATTTATACTGTTGTAACGGTTGTAGAAATAATAATAAAATAATTATGCTATTGTAGCAAATCGACTTTGCTAGAGACATCGTCGGACACTTTCAGAGGAGACCCCATAGCAAATTCTTTATATTATTGTAGCAAAATAACAATACTTTTGTAGCAACAATTTCATACTATTGTAGCATGAAAACAGTTGTAGCAAAACAATTTTTTACATGATGCAAAATCTTCATACTCTGCATCTCGCAGCGCCAGCTCGCTAGCAGCTCTGCAGCCCACCGCATGTAGCATTTTGTAGGCTAGTCTTTGCATCATCCGCGGCCTCGTCGCTGGCAACAGCACGACCTGCTCCTCGGAGCCCCGGTGGCAAACGCTTGCAGCACCACCACGCACCACATGCAGCCCCTTCACTCTCCCTTCGTAGCATTTGAGCCTAGTTCTCGCTGCGTCACCAGGCTGTGATACGAGGGGTGCTAGAGATCGAAAGCGGCGACACGAGCGGTGCGTGGGGGACCTCGAGCATGGTCCAATCGGGTTGGATAGCCTGGATGCCCAACAATGACCCTCTCCAGGTTGTCGTCGGCGCGGAGCACCGTGGCGATCGTCCCAAGCGCCAGCACGGCCTGCTCGTCCCCGGCGACTCCGCATCGACGGCCGGCGGCGGGGAGCACCGTGGCGAGCGTCCCGAGTGCCAGCACAGCCTGCTCGGCCCGACGACTCCGCATCGGCTGCCGACGGCGGCGAGCACCGTGGCGTGCGTCCCCGAGCACCAGCACGGCCTGCTCGGGCCGATGACTCTCTGCATCGGCGGCAGGCGGCGGGGAGCACCATGGTGAGCGCCCCGAGCGCCGGCACGGCCTGCCTGGCCCGGCGACTTCGCGCGGCGGGCGGCGCAGAGAGGAGAACGGAGAAGTCGCGCTCGCCGGAGGTAGAGGATGGAGGAGCTGCAGGCAACCGGCGGGGAGAGCATAAGGAGGTGCGTGGTGGGGGCGGAGATACAGTGGCGATGGGAAAAGTTTGACCAGATGATACGATGTAGGAGGTTTCGGTGAGGAGATGTGGGCCCCCACCCACGTTGCCCTGTTTTACGTGGACACGTGTTGCACGCTGGATCCGGAGGACGCGCGCCTCCGATCCCCCGGATGATCCTAATGCTTTTCCTAAATATATCTATATAGCTTATCAAAACGTTATTTTTTTTTGAGACTTCACCACCCTTTATTCATATAATGTTATAATACATACAAACTCCCCCACGTGGATATTGAAACCAAACATGCCGGCCTATAGCTAGATTTATTGAACCTCTTGCCAGGTTATGTGCGTCAGTATTTGCTGATCTCTTCTCATGGACAAACTGCACAAGCTGAAAGCTTTTGACAGTCGATTGTACCTCCTTCACAATGTGACCGTATGGTCCTTTTCCATCTCCATCTATGCTTCGGACTGCATTAAGACAATCCGATGCCACTGTGATGCGCTGAAGGAGTAGATCAGCTAACAATGCCAAACCTTCCCGGCACGCCAGCGCCTCAAGAGTTTCAGGGTCGGACAGTCCATCAAGGACGACCGAGGAAGCCCCTATGAACTCTCCACCGGCACCTCTGGCCACTGCTGCAATCGCCGCCACAGGAGCGTTCTTGGACACAGCGGCATCAACGTTGATCTTCGCTGAACCCCGCGGGGGCGGGATCCAGAGCGGCCCCCTTCCTGGCCTCGACGGGTCGGCCGCCGGTGACGGAGCCACAACATTAAGATCACCGATAAACCTCTCTACGAAGCAATGCGTAGACAAGGGTCTTTGGTACACTCCTTCGTGTATGATCTTCCTCCGCGCATGCCAAAGAGCCCAAAGGGTGACAACCACTCTAGTTGTCTCCTCATGTGATAGAGCTTTGATAGCCGCTGTGAGCCACCCCCGCGCATGCGGTTATTGAAGATTCATCACAAAGTCATTTAGTTCTTTTGGAGCAAGAGCCCAGACGCTTCTCGCTTGGTGACACTCGACGAGGGAATGCAACCAAGAATCGTGTTCTCCACATACTATGCATCGATCATGGGGAGCCATGTTCCTGTGGTGCGCTACATCTCCCGTGGGTAGGGATTGCCGTGCAAGCCGCCACAAAAATACCTTTAGCTTCAAAGGTACCTTAACATTCCACAACGATGTCCAGCTCTGCTCGGTTTCTCTCGTATGAGAATTTTCTGAATCACCCTCGAGCCAGGCTGTCCGCTTCTCCCTCGTCTCAACGAGCATGCGATAGGCCGAGCGCACGGTGAAGACTCCTTTCCGCTCATAATGCTAGGCCCAAAAATCGGGCTGTCTTGGTGTGCTCAGCGGAAAGTTTCTTATTATATCTGCATCCATTGGTAGAAAAGCCGTCTGTAGCTTCTCCTTATTCCATGGCACAGTATCCTGATCAATCAATTCACTGACCTGGTGCGGTGGTTCATCGAGTATACACGCGATCGGCCGTAGCAAGCCATCCCTGGGGAGCCAATTGGTGTTCCAAATATGTGTGTTAGCCCCAGTACCAATCCGTTTGATCAGGCCCTGTTTCAGTACGTCCCTTCCGTCGATGATAGACCTCCAAATCTTCGAGGGAGCTGTACCCAGAGCCGCATCCAGGAACTCGCCGTTTGGAAAGTACACCACACGCAAGATCCGGGCACTCAGCGAACTTGGCTCCTGTACAATTCTCCATGCTTGCTTGGCTAGCAACGAGAGATTAAAGAGTTCAATATCCCCAAACCCCATACCTCCAAGATGTTTTGGTTTCGTCATTTGTTCCCACGATACCCAGCAAGTTTTCCGTTTCCCCTCCTTGCTCCCCCACCAAAATTCCGAAGAAGGCTGTTTATGTGGTTGCACAAACCTTTCGGTAACCTGAAGCAGGACATGGAGAAGGTGGGCATAGCTTGAAGCAAAACGTTATGTGAATTAAGCACTTAGCGCTCACACGGATGATTCCTGGACCCGGGCCGTAGTGAGCTAAAGCCTGTTTCGGTCAGGGTGTTGATGGGCTGCTGAGCGCGGGTCACTCTTGGGCATCACCTGGCCCCGACAGGAGGACATACTTGACGAAGAAGAAAACAATTTTTTTTCTACGAAACGAAAACAATGATTGCAGGCATAGCACCACGGCCACGGCTCATCGATATTAGCATATGTGCATGTATATAATAACAGATTTGACATGTTATAAGTTTAAGCGAATATATAATATATAATTTTTAAATAATTGTAGATATAACAGATTCAATTTTCAAGGCTCTTCTTGTGGTCCTTCTCGTAAGGAGAGTGACATTAATCTAGCCATATGTTCCGCGACATAACATCCATAACATAAACCATTTGTCTATTAAAGGCACTGAAATAAGGCTACAATAATTAGTTGTTCCGAAATTGGTATAAATAATAATCGAAATAAAACCGCTAAGATGAACCGGTGAAACTAAATATGGGCAATTTGTCTTGTATCAACTACATGACATAAATCATTTTGTCTGTCAACTTTAAAACATTGAATGTATTTTTTTATTAACTTTAGCACATGCAATTTAGTTTATATGTAGTTTATAACGAATAATCTATTTTGAATAAATTCAGCATATAGAATTTTGTATCAACTGTGCGCTTTGGCAATAAGATTATCATGGCGCCAAAAGGCATTATAAGGTGGAAATTTTAGAGGAAAGTGCTATTATTGAAAATATGGGCATATTCCTGCATCTAATTTTCTTCAAAGATAATTTACACATAAAATTTTCAAGGTATACTAGTACTAGGCACAACATAACTCCTTTCTCAAAACCGATTCAGAACTCAATCATAGAACATCTGCAGGGATGAACTCGCCCAAAACAAGACAACACTTAGTCACAGCAATATCGATCGGATTAAGGAACTCTGTCTCAGTCTCAGATCAATTAATGCAATGATACGAGAGAAGACGAAGGAAGGAAGTGAAGAAGAAAAGCCCGCGTCAATCATCATCCATTAGAAAGAACACGTGAAATTGGGCAACCTGCTGGGAGACGGACATGACGCACGGGCCTAATAAAAGTCGTCGCCAACAGTTGCACCCTCGGCTTTGCCTGCCCCAGCATCCACCGCGTAGTTGTCGCTGGCGCCGCCTACCCCCGCCATGTGGTCATCGTCGCCAGCGCCCTCCGTCGCATAGTCGTCGTCCTCAGAATCACCCGCCCCTATAACATATTCCTCGTCGATGTCGCCTTCGCTCTCCTTCACGTAGTCTCCATCGCCCTCCACGGCCCTTGTTGGCGAGGAGGCTGAAGCGATTGTGCTCTTGGAGAACCAGGGTCGTTCCAATTCATTTTTAACTCGGTGCGAGTTAATTAAATATATTTACACTGAACTTTTATACTTTCTTAGTTTTTTATTATTATGGTTTCATTAAATATATGTTGTATTAGTTAGCATGTTACATATACATTTCATTATTATTACTATTTTCCATTATACAGTTGTAATGTATATCATTGAAAATATATCCGAGTTATGGAAAAAAAATCCTCTGTAAGATATTGTTCTTAACAAGATAGAAAATCATCTTAAATGTGAGAAAAGGAAAAACTGATGGTCTTTAGATGTTTTTACAATTGAATAATTATATAACATATATGTATCATATTGTGTGGATGTTCTTTTTTTTAGTATTGTTAAAAAAAATTGGCAGAGAATTTCAGTGCATACAACATAGCAAAATATCTTAATAGGTGTGTGGAGTGTATGGTTATATAGAAAACATACATAAACTTCGGTAATATATATTGAATAGTTGACATCATAATTTTTTTTACTTGGTTAAATATGTCTTAGAAGTTACAGTAGATTTAATAAAAAGTTTATAATATGTTGATGATTTATACTTGTTACTTAAATAATATTGCTTATAGTAATCACTCGAGAACATAAAATATTATGGGTAGTATTGCTCATATAAAATTTAATTATAATATATACTCATTGCAATTTGGCTTTGTACACAATTGCTTATGTTAATCTTTCAAATAAGAAGATATGCATGAAATTAAACATCAAAAATATATCAAGCAAAACATTTAATAGACCATGCGTATGGTATGCACATGGGAGACTAGCCGCCAAGTTAAATTTACCACCGCATATTTAATTTGGTTTTTTCTTACATGGTACGTTATATTGGTCTTTCGTGTGCAATTGTTAATGTAAATTAAGACAAATGTTTTACTATTTAAATGAGAATAGTCTATTAATAGATAATAATATAAGAGTTACATACGTACTCTTTAGTATTTGAGGCCCTCCTCCTCTCGGAGTCCGGGGCGGTAACCTTGTTTGCTCGGTGTATGGACCGGCCATGTAGAGAGCACCGCGTTTGACCGTCGGACTGACGCGGAAGGCGTAGCTGCTTAGGACCTCCCTATTGGCGTTCGTGATGAGCTTGACAACGAGTTTTTTTGGTCACGCCACCTCGGCGAACCACACCGCCATCAGGCGGCTGTCAGCCAGGAGGCGGAAGGGTCAGCGTCGCTGTCTTAATCATGGACTTTCCCTTCGAAGCTATCGAAAGTCGCCGTCGTCGTCGCCCACCACTGCCCTCTTTGGCAAGGAGGCCGAAGCGATCACGCTCATCGAGAACCAGGGTCGTTCCAATTATTTTTTGGACCCGGCCGAGGTAAATAATATGATTACACATAACTTTTATGCTTTCTTAGGTTTTTTTAGTATTATGGTTTTAACAAATCTATGTTGTATACTTAGTTAGCATGTTAACTATACACTTTTTTTATTTTTATTTTTAATTATAAAGTTGTAATGTACATCGTTGAAAATATATGTGATTATGAAAAAGATCCTTTGTAAGATATTGTTCTTAACAAGATACAAAATCATCTTAAATATGAAAAAAGGAAAAACATAATGTCCCTTGTTTTTTTAACAATAGATGAATTATATAGCGTATATGTATAGAATTGTGCGGATGTTCTTCTATATTTTTAGTATTATTAAATGTTTTGGTAGGGATTCAATGCATACAACGTAGCAAATATCTTAATAGGTGTGTGTAGTGTATGATTATATAGAAAACATACAGAAACTTCTGTAATATAAATTGGATAGTTGACATCGTCAGTTTTTTACTTGGTGAAATATGTCTTACAAGTTAGGATAGACTTAATAAAAAATAATATGTTAATGGTTTATACTTGTACTGAAATAATATTGCTTAGAGTAATCACTGAAGAACATGAAATATTATGGGCTATACTATTGCTCATAAAATTCAATTATAATATATACTCATTGCAATGTGTCTTTGTGGACAATTGCTCATGTTAGTTTTTCAAATAAGAAGTTATGCATGAAATTAGACATAAAAAATATATCAAGCAAAACATTTAATATGTGTCAGGTATTCACATGGGAGACTAGCCACTAAGTTAAATTTACCACCGATGATTAATTTTTTTCTTACATGGTACGATCTATCATGTGCAATTGTTTGTGTAAATTAAGGCTAAATTTTGCTATTTAAAATTGTCATTATATACGTGACAGATAGATAATAATATAAGAGTTACATACATACTTTAATATTTGAGATCCTCCCCTCTCGGAGTCCGGGGCAGTCACCATGTTTGCTCGGTCTATTGACCGGCCATGTGGAAACTCAATTTTACAAAAAAAATTAGGGAAAGTCCAAGTGAATTTGTGCCTCTGGACAATGTTACAATTTTTTCTTTGACAAACGCGTCTCTCTCTCTCTGAAGAGCCACTGCTTCTTCGAGATCATTCATCCTTTTTTTTTTTTGATAACCAAACGAACTAGCCTCGTGTATGTATGCAGCATCGATGTATTCATCTATTCCGTTAAAATCGTAGCCAACCAAACGCAAGGCGCGGTCAAGGTCGATCGCGCTTTCATCGGAAAAAAAAAGGTCAATCGCTCTGACGGTACAACACGTGCTCGTATGTCAAACTGCATGCGTGTCTACGTACGATCGACATGCTGCACAGCTGGAGCATTAGTTAACGTAATCCAAGATCGATGCACGGGACAGGAGGCATATATACCGGGATGGAATGCATGGATTAGTAACATGCCAAGCACCGGCAGACCATATATATATGATTAACAAGTGCACAACTCGCATGCTTGGTTAGTTAGTTATATACATGATCTGCCGCCCAAAGTTGGCCTCGTGCGCATGCCAAGCCAAGGAACAACCTTTTGACATCTTGTGCACTTGCTCTAGAGTATACAAGAAAAATATATAATAGTACTACTACATGATGGATTAATCGACTCCATGCAAAATATATTAAGTAGCTCCATGCAAAATATACAATAGTACTACCACATGATGGATTAGTTGACTCCGTACGTGTAGTAGAATATATCTTTCAAAACTATCGCATTTAATTTATCTTTCAAAAATACTTTCATGTCGGTGATATATATGTCATGGTCAGCCACCGAAATTTTGAAGCTTGGAGCGCTTGTCTTGCTCGAATTAGCGAAATGCCATCGGGATGTGCACATCTTCTCTTTTGACCGCGGCGTTGCTTTCTCTCTGCCTTTCTACATGCACCGGCTGCTAGAGTAAGTAGATTAGTCTTGTTTCTTTTCTGCAAGGTATGCATGCGTTGTCTTCCTGTCCAAGACTGCTTTTTATTTACACTCCCCGTGTGCCTTCCTGTGGAGTGCACACAAATGTAGTTTCTTCGCCTACTGGCCCAATTCTTTGTGCACACAAATCGTCAACAGAGTATCACGAGGACAGATGAGTTAATTAAGCAATAAAGTAACAGAGTCTTATTTCTTCTACTCCCTCCGATCAACATAGATACATCCATATGTGATCGATAGCAAGTCAATTAAATTGGAACGGAGAGAGTATTTCTTTGCGTTCAAAGAGACTCACAACCTCATCAAACCATAAACCAGAAAATACCTCAAAATAAAATAAAATACCGATCGAGTCTCATTTCGTGCAGGGATCATCAACCATGTTATCCTTGAGATTCCGAAGAACATGTTCGCTAGGCCACACGGCCCTATATATGAATGTCTCTGCTTCTATTGTACTGAAATCATGAATATGCATGGGTGTCTGCTTTGTACTGAAAGCTAATCTCAATACCGCCATCATCATCCCCGTACTGTCACACTCATAAAAAAGACATAAATGGGCTTGCTGCGAGAAAGGAGAAGCATGGCCATGAATGATCACACGACCAGTCACTGTTACCTAGTCGTAGTACCACCACCACCACTGAAGAATGAAGATCGTAGCCGGCCGGACCGATCAACGACCAACTTTACTAACCCGACGTGGCGAAGTCGAAAGAGCAGAAGGAGAAAAAGAAGTTCAGAGGAAGCTTCGCTGCAATGTACTCCCTCCGTTCCAAATTAATTGACACAGTTTTAATTTGGAACGGAGGGAGTAGTCAGGGCCGGTCCTGAGATTTCGGGGGCCCAGGGCAAAATTAGGGCTCGGGCCCCTTAATTCAAACATCGAATAAGTACTATATATATACAAATTTTTACAGGACTAGGTGCATACAAAAATCACAATATCACACAATCAATCAAACATAAATAGGTGTGAACTCAGTGATGTATCAATATAACTCACCTATCACGTCAATACTGACTGTAATCATGCCATCGCGGTGGCCGGTGGGGACAATGAGGTATATTCTCGGAGATTGGAACTCTCCTCTCAGTGTTGATGAATGAGGGGCAGTGAAGTGGCATCCTCAAGGAACATTGTAACGATGCCGCACACACAAGACACATAAGATATAGAGAATTAGACGCTTACCTGTACATGACCTTTTAGTTTTGTTCGTTATTTGAACTAATATATAAACTAAAATTTTAACTTTTTGGTGCAGAATTTTTTAGGCCCTGCAAGAAAGAGATTTAGATTTTTCTAGAGAAAATAGAAAAGGAATTAAAAAACAAAAATGCCTGGAATTTTTTAACAAAGAAATGCCACGACTGTGTGTTGCAACCCCACCGGTCCCACTTGACTTAATCACCGAGTAGCTCCTTTTTTGAAGTAGGAGAGAACTGACCTCGTATCCAACATTCCAACTAAGGAGTGGAGCAGGTAAAAAAAACTAAGGAGTGAAGCAGGTAAAAAAAAGGAGGAAAAAGCCCAAACTAACGTAAGAAAAAAGGCCAACATTACGCCCACTAGGAAGATGTAACGATTCGAGCCCTTCCTTGTTCGTCTCCTACCAGAACGCACGGAAGAAAACCTCCAACCTGCCTCTCATGGAGCTTGCTTGACCGATGGGGCCCCTTGGATTCGGGGGCCCGGGGCGGTCGCACACCCTGACCCCCCTCAGGGCCGGCCCTGGGAGTAGTACAGTTTACTTGCTTGTTTATGGTTGCTAGCGCATTTGCTATTAATCGGCCGTACCGTGTTGATTCGTATTGTACCGCTATAAAAGCCGTTGATCTTTTATCGTTGTGGAGTATTATTAAATCGTATGCCGTGTCAGTTTTGCGCTGCTAATTAAGATAGCCGGTTCCGGCGCGCAAAGTTTCTAAACCGAGTAGAATCTTGCTGAACCGTAACAAGAAGCTAATGTGTCGAGAAAAACTTACAAGAGACCGCCACAACTGAACTGAGGAGTCGGATCAGAAGCAACTATGTCTCCTTTGTTTGGGGTGGAGATTTCTGGATCCCGGCCTCTAGTGATCCTGTTATTTGAAAAGAAAATTGAAATCACATTTATGAGTTCAAAAAATTGCAAAACAATCTTGATGTAGCCAATGGTGTATCATCGTAACATGCAAAATATCAATTTCAAATACTTTATTGTGACAAAACTATGAATCTAAGTGTGCCTATTTTCAATTTTTATCATATTATATATTTTTTGTATCCCATTATAACGATTTCTAAGGTAGAAAAGAGGCATCCACCAGTCATTGAGAATAGCAAATCCCGGAATTAGCAGGTCGGTATGCGAAGAGAAGTCTTTATGATGGCCGGTCATAGTTTAGTAAAGATTTTAAGTGGGTTTGCTTGGACTATGCTATTTCTGATTTTGCATTATGACTTTTCATGCATGTGGGATATATCATTGCCTACTCCCTCTGTCCTCGAATAAGGGGACGTTTAGCATTCAAATTTTTCGACAAAAGAGTGTACTTATACTTTCCCAATGCACTTAAAAGTAGATAATAATATTTCTCTCATCGCACGGGCATCAAGCGCAATAACATTCAACACATGGTTTCTTTTTCTTTTCTACATGCACTTAGCTCATTGGAGGTGGGGTAATTAAAGAGGAGAGAGATGGTGGCTTGCATTTTTCAATGCATTTTCTACTTCTCTCTATAATTTGTTTTAAAATCTTTAGATGTCCACTTATTTAAGAACGGAGAGAGTATGTGTGCTAGGGTCATAGATGCAAAACTATTTGTATAATGGGATGCATGCAGAAAGGCAGAGAGAAAGCAACGCGCTATCGTGTGTCTTCCTGCCCAAGACTGTTTTTTTTACACGCTATCGGGCGTCTTCCTGTCCAGTGCATAGAATGAAAATAAATATGACAAACAATCCAAGATTTATTCTTAAGGATAGTTTTTCCTTCTGGCTAGGAAATCGCCAATAGAGTAGAGTACTACTACTTTATGCTTTAATCTCGAGGAGACCAAGTAATTAACCAAGCACGGGTGCAGCTCACCACGAGAAAAGGAGCCAGCTAACCAAAGTTACTGAGTTTCACTTTTTTTTTTGGCCATCAAAGTAACTGGTTTCATTTCGTGCAGGGATCCCAGAGATTCCGAGGAACAGTTTCACCAAAAGAAAAAAGGATTCCGAAGAACAGAATCACTGGGCCACATGCATGCATGCATGGCCCTCTGAAAGGATGAACATGTCTGCTTTGTTGTACTGAAAGCGTGGACATGCATGGGTGTCTGCTTAATTTGTACTGAAAGCTAATCTCAATCCCGTCATCATCATCATCATCCCCGTACGTCACACTCATAAAAAGGAGGTAGGAGATGGCGCCATGAATGATCACACGAGTAGTACTGCCACTGTTACCTACTCCCTCCGTTCTAAATTAGTAGATGACTTCCATTTACCCATATATGAATGTATCTAGACATATTAGAAGCATAGATACATACACAATTGGATAAATAATTAAAAACCATCTAATTTAAAACGGAGAGAGTAGTAGTCGTAATAGGAAGATCGATTGATCGAACATCGAATCCGGCCGGACAGATCAACCCCAACTAACCCGGCGCGTGGCAAAGTCGAAATTAAGAGCACAAGGAGGAAAACAAGTTCACAGGAAGCTTTCACTGGAAGGAATGTACAGTTTACTTGCTTGCTAAGCTCGTTCGCTTTTTAATCGTCTGTACCGTGTTGACTCGTGCACCGCTATAAAAGCCGCGTAGCCGTGTGTCGTGTCAGTTTAGAACTGCTAATTAAGATGGACGGTTTATGGCCTGTTCGCTTTTTTTTTGGGCGGTTGCTACTGTTATAAGAGATCACAGGGGGGCTGCTATAGCGGGTGCTGCATGGCCTGTTTGAAAATTTCGCGCGGCAACACCGCCGCGCCCATTGCATTGCTTTGGGTAGTGGTATTAGATGTATCGATGTAATTTTTTTTTACAATTGGTTTCCTTAGTATGGAGTGTTTCTATGCTTGGGTAGTAATACATGCAGGGATGGAATGTATACATAGGATTACATAGATAAATGTGGTTGCATTATTAAAAATGATACATGTAGAAGTATCTCATATATAGTGGCACATTACAGGAAGATAAAATATAAAATATAGCTCTGGATGGTAAAACTGCTACAGATAACTTCCTTATTATAAAAGGAGAACCAAATACTAAAAGGGCAACATCAAGTGGCAGGAGTATTGCAGCTTAATGTCTACATCCGTGATGTTCTTCTAATGTTGCTCCGTTGATGTATTTGGTGGCGGTGGAAGATAAAAATTCAAATGAACGTGACCTCACCCAGAGGAGATCAAAAAATGAAGAATCTTATGGCTGAATCTCTAAATCAGCTAGATACACTATGCTTTTCTTATGCAAAAGAAGCAACATGAATGTATTGTGAGAACAACTGCACTTTCTGAATAGAACTGTTGCAATAATTGTAAAAATATGCCAAAAGTTGAAATTCACATGCTCATTAGTAGGTCCTCTCCACGTAAGAATATCGTCAGAAAAATATACGGACAATCGCACACAATGATAGACGTGGCAAGGCTGAGGTCAGAAAAATAAATCTATACATTTAAAGAACAACCATTGCACTAAGCACCATGGAAAAAAAATAGCGCGCTATATCTCCGCTAATAGCACGCTATAGCGTTTTGAGAATTGTCTCGCTAAATAAATCGTGTAGAATGTCTCGCTAATAACACGCTATAGCGCGATATAGAATGCTAATAGCGTATTTTTAGGCTGGCGCTATTTTGTTATAGAACGCTATTTTTTCCATTGCTAAGCACACATGAAATTATGTGGTGTTACAACCAAACAAAACATATAGTGGAGGTATATGGCAGAAAGTTGAAAGCGCTCTAAATCATAAATGCCAATTGTCTATCTATATACAAAGTCTATCTATCCTGCCTTTTGCGTATTGCGGGAAAAGAGATTTACTTAGTTTTATCCATTGTTGACCGAAAGAAATAAATAATTTTGAAGTCGCTATTTGTGCGCAATGTTCGTAAGAAGAAACGTGGAAAAATAAACAACAGGGGAAAATTAAGACGGAGAGAAATCTATTAGAAGCCAAAAAGAAAAGAAAAACCTGTTCATAAGGGTGAGGGACTGGTAACGCATGACCGGAAAAATAGATAATGTTAGTGAAAAGAAGTACGGGTAGAAAATAGGTTTAAACTATAAGGGACAAATATATTAGGAGGGGAAAAATTGTTCGATTTGCAATTTGGGGAAAACGCGGGGGCTTTGCTGGAAAAATGTTTTATTCCAGGAGGCCAGCTCACATTTTTTGGAAAGCGTGAGGACTTTTCTGAAAATAATGGGACACAGGGACTTTTCTACAAAAATGTTTTATTCCAGAGGACCGATTAACAATTTTTGGAAAACGTAAGGACTTAACTGGGAAAAAGCGGTACATCTATATGTCCATCGAAATAAAAAGGTTATAACATGGAAGTTGTTTGGTAGGGCGATATACATCTACTCGTGAAAGGGAAATTAAAACGGACGAGTGAGTGCGACGAATTTGGCAGAATACGCCAAATGTTTTTGCGAACCTGGATCCAAAATTAAGGAGCTATAGTCGACAAAACTCGAAACTGGTCACGGGAATGGAACCTACTTGGCGACGCGCATATATTTCGTGTATATGTTTTCGTCAAAATGATTTTTGGGAAGGATTTTTCGGGAGAAAATAGGAAAAAAAAAAGACGCTACAGTACACGTGTGGTACTGTCGACATGGAGCAGCGACGGTCTGCAAAATAGGAAGAAAAAAATAAGGTGCTACAGTACACGCAGGGTACTGTGGAAGTGCTTTACTGTAGCGCTTCTACAGTACCGTTGACGTGGAGCAGCGATGGGAGCCCAAAGTGGGTCTGCTTTGATATATAGGTAGAAGAAACGTGGAAAAATAAACAACAGGGGAAAATTAAGACGGAGAAAAATCTATTAGAAGCCAAAAAGAAAAGAAAAACCTGTTCATAAGGGTGAGGGACTGGTAACGCATGACTGGAAAAATAGATAATGTTAGTGAAAAGAAGTACGGGTAGAAAATAGGTTTAAACTATAAGGGACAAATATATTAGGAGGGGAAAAATTGTTCGATTTGCAATTTGGGGAAAACGCGGGGGCTTTGCTGGAAAAATGTTTTATTCCAGGAGGCCAGCTCACATTTTTTGGAAAGCGTGAGGACTTTTCTGAAAATAATGGGACACGGGGACTTTTCTACAAAAATGTTTTATTCCAAAGGACCGATTAACAATTTTTGGAAAACGTAAGGACTTAACTAGGAAAAAGCGGTACATCTATATGTCCATCGAAATAAAAAGGTTATAACATGGAAGTTGTTTGGTAGGGCGATATACATCTACTCGTGAAAGGGAAATTAAAACGGACGAGTGAGTGCGACGAATTTGGCAGAATACGCCAAATGTTTTTGCGAACCTGGATCCAAAATTAAGGAGCTATAGTCGACAAAACTCGAAACTGGTCACGGGAATAGAACCTACTTGGCGACGCGTATATATTTCGTGTATATGTTTTCGTCAAAATGATTTTTGGGAAGGATTTTTCGGGGGAAAATAGGAAAAAAAAGACGCTACAGTACACGTGTGGTACTGTCGACATGGAGCAGCGACGGTCTGCAAAATAGGAAGAAAAAAATAAGGTGCTACAGTACACGCAGGGTAATGTGGAAGTGCTTTACTGTAGCGCTCTACAGTACCGTTGACGTGGAGCAGCGATGGGAGCCCAAAGTGGGTCTGCTTTGATATATAGGTAGAAGAAACGTGGAAAAATAAACAACAGGGGAAAATTAAGACGGAGAAAAATCTATTAGAAGCCAAAAAGAAAAGAAAAACCTGTTCATAAGGGTGAGGGACTGGTAACGCATGACCGGAAAAATAGATAATGTTAGTGAAAAGAAGTACGGGTAGAAAATAGGTTTAAACTATAAGGGACAAATATATTAGGAGGGGAAAAAATTGTTCGATTTGCAATTTGGGGAAAACGCGGGGGCTTTGCTGGAAAAATGTTTTATTCCAGGAGGCCAGCTCACGTTTTTTGGAAAGCGTGAGGACTTTTCTGAAAATAATGGGACACGGGGACTTTTCTACAAAAATGTTTTATTCCAGAGGACCGATTAACAATTTTTGGAAAACGTAAGGACTTAACTAGGAAAAAGCGGTACATCTATATGTCCATCGAAATAAAAAGGTTATAACATGGAAGTTGTTTGGTAGGGCGATATACATCTACTCGTGAAAGGAAAATTAAAACGGACGAGTGAGTGCGACGAATTTGGCAGAATACGCCAAATGTTTTTGCGAACCTGGATCCAAAATTAAGGAGCTATAGTCGACAAAACTCGAAACTGGTCACGGGAATAGAACCTACTTGGCGACGCGCATATATTTCGTGTATATGTTTTCGTCAAAATGATTTTTGGGAAGGATTTTTCGGGGGAAAATAGGAAAAAAAAAAGACGCTACAGTACACGTGTGGTACTGTCGACATGGAGCAGCGACGGTCTGCAAAATAGGAAGAAAAAAATAAGGTGCTACAGTACACGCAGGGTACTGTGGAAGTGCTTTACTGTAGCGCTTCTACAGTACCGTTGACGTGGAGCAGCGATGGGAGCCCAAAGTGGGTCTGCTTTGATATATAGGTATATAATGGATTCCGCTACGGCTGAAGCAATCGCTCTACAACGTGGTTTAGGGTTGATGGAGCAGATTGGTTGCTCTCCTGTCATCATCGAATCGGATTTTTTGGAATTGGTCCAAGCATACAACGCGGTGGTGGAAATCTAGAGCCCCTACACGGCGATCCTCGTGGACTGTTTTATAAAAGCTCACAGCATTGGCTCGGTTTCAGTACAACACTGTCAACGGGAAGCGAACACTGTGGCACACAATCTAGCTAGGCATAGTTTCAATTCAAATTCTCCTATTTTTTGGGACTGCGATCCCCCTAGGTTTATCATCCCTGATGTAATGCATGATGTAACGATGTTTAAACTTTGATAGGCGACAAGTTTCAGACGCACTCTTTTCCTTTTCAGGGTACCGAAAGGGACTGGAAAGGTTTTTAATGAGGCGGCTTGTCGACCTAATATATGCGGTGGAAATTTTCAAAAAAAAAAAAGATGGACGGTTTTTTGTAGGAAGGATCCGACCCATATATTGGAAGCTCATCACAATTTACAAACAAGTCCAACAAAGAAAAAGAAAACACAGAAGGACCCTGAAAACTGCACGGAGCACCCTGAGCAACCTAAACGAATTACAATCGGATCCACAGCCGGCTCCCAAGAACCTAGACGTCGCCGCCGTCGCCGTACCTCGAACCGCCGGAGAGAGAGAGCGCCGCCACACGATGTAGATGGCCTGGACGTGGCCGTGTCGGCTGGAAGTTGGGAAGTGCTGGAGAGCTCGCGCTGTGGTTGTGCGCGTTCATCGAGTCAAGGTTCCGGCGCGTGGCGGACGGTTTTGACGCGTAAAGCTTCTAAACCGTACGTGGAGAAGAATCTATCTCTAACTGAACCGCAACAAGAAAGAGGCGGTTTATCAAAACCCACTAATTTTCCTTTACTTGAACAAGAACACACTTAGTCTAGGCAACAAATTTTCAAATACTAGCTAGCACCGAAGCTTGACAGTGTTTCTGACCAGTAGGACCCATTTATGAGTGATGACTTGTGACTTAGTAGCATTTACGTGTGGACAAATTTGCCGAGGTGGACATGGGTCCCACGTGTTAGTTTTGTCGACTTGGCCAATTCCTCGGTCCAATATTGCACGGGGTGGACGCATCTGCCGATCGAGCTTCACAAATCACTGCACCCCCCGATTGTTGGTCTAGATGAGCTAGGTCCGGTCCGGTTCGGCCCTGGTGCTGGACCACCGAACCTTTTGAATAAATGGCAGGGTAAGGGTCGGCCCGCACCTGCTGTGTTAGGTTCAGGGTACCCTATAGGGTTTAACCTGTACGTGACGTTGAGTTTCACAATAGCAGTACAAACTTCCACAACACAACTTGGTACGAGGGTGTTGCACAGCTACATACAACATCAGTACATGGGCATAACACAAGGATTACAAGGATAAGTAATAGCAGTAACAGGTTGTTCTTGGCATAACGCAATCAGGATTCAGGCACCATGAGTTGTTGCACCATGATTATATTTAACTAGCAGTCAAAGCAAAACAACAACGACACGGAACTGATTCTCTTCCATAGTACTGATGAATAAGGTGCTGATCACAAATCATTGGTGCGCACCGAGTGGAGTTGGTCTGTCCAGAGCTCTTCATTTCAGTTAGCTCAGTTGTAAGAAAACGCATGTAGAAGCGAGATGGTGCGTACGTGGTGCTCCAGTTTCCTCCTGACCTACACAAAACCACCAGGAACTGAAGAACCATCTCGGTATCAAACCAAAAAATTACCACTCTGCTGCAAGTAGAGTACGGCAAGAAAACTGAAGCTGCAACAAATGGTCAAGGATTTAATTTCTAAAAACTGAAGCTGGTTAATGTCCTGTTCCTCCTATCAATGCTAGACCTAGCAAATGATGCTACAACAATTGTGTATGCAACCAGATAAGTAAAGTAGTAGCATAATTGAGTAAGCAGATTACCAACTATGACAGTTGACCATTCCCTCTCGGATGTTACTGATGTACAGGAAATAAACTAGATGATGTACAAGAAATAAACATACCTACGCCAAGGGCGAGTCCACTTCAGCATCTTGTAGGTCAACTAGATCGGTGATTGCGCTCATGCGCGAGTGAGTAGCTGAAATAAATAATTCAAAGCATATTAGTATCAATCAAATGGAACTACATCGTCTAAACCATCTTGAACGATGAGATTTATGACATGTGTTGCACATCGATTGTGTAGCAATGCTCCACTCACCGGAATAGCCTTCTTGTCCACCAAATTGCGCTTCAACTCACCAACCATTGAATCATTAGCTGAAGCATTGTCCAATGTGATCCCAAATATCTTATCCTCAATTTTCCATTCCTGGATGCAATCAAGAACTTGGTTGAACATTGCAATTCCGCTGTGTGGCGACTCCACAACGAGAAACTTGATAACCTTCTTCTGAACCTTCCAATCTTCGGCGATGTAGTGACATGTGATGCACATATAGCCAAGTGTTTGATTGGATGTCCACATGTCTGATGTCAACGAAAATCTGCAGTTTGCATCCTTAAATATTTCTTGTAGTTCCACTTTCTGGTCTTTGAATGCTTTGATGCAATCATTTCTGGAGGTTTTCCTATTTATTGGCTTGAACAATGGGTTCAGACTTGCTACAAATCTCCTAAACCCATCGTATTCCACAAGGGCAAATGGAAGCCCATGTAAGGCAATCATCCGGGCAAGCTCCTTTCTTGCAATCACTGGATCAAAGTTCCAATTCTTCAATCGACTGCCATCTGGAGACCGAAGTGTTGAATTTAGGCCTTGCACAATCCGTAGTGCAGCATCTCTTTTCTTGCATCTGTCCAAGTGCTTCAACAAGGCGCTGGTCCCATGGCCACGTTTTGCACTTATCTTTCTTTGACAATGCTTGCACCTCCCTTTTGAAACCTGTCCATTCACAATGAGTGGGACATACTCTTTCCAAGCTTCAGATCTGAACTTGCTTGTCAAAGCTCGAATTGATGTACTAGCAGTAACAAACTCATCATCCTCGACATCCTCCTCATCACCCTCAACTTCCTGCTCATCATCCTCGAATTCTTGCTCATCACCCTCGACTTCCTGCTCATCACTCTGGATTTCCTGCTCATCGCTCTGGACTTCCTGCTCATCATCATCTTCATGCATGTCAGGATCCATATGCTCTGAAAAACATTGAACATTGGCACATTGCATTAGCTGCAGGTTCTATATATAAGCAAAGTTATTTGAAATAAGACTGAACAGCAGCATTTAAATCCACTCAAGATGTACAGTTTACAAATGTGCTCACCAGAATATCTGCCATAGTCATTCTCAATAAACCGTGTTGCAGCCGGAGAAGATTGTGTTGCAGCCGGAGAAGATCGTGTTGCAGCCGGTGAAGCCCGTGCTTCCCGAGACCTTGCCACCAGATCAGCTACCACACGGTGCCTAGAAACTAGAGACCGCTTCCAGTTGCTTACGTGTGCTCCGAACGGTTGCTTCATCTTTTTCTTCTTATGCCTGGGACCTTCATGATGTTCTGCTTGTTCTTGGGCACCTTGCTGCTCATGCTCTTGCTCTTGGCTTGGCATCTGGAGAAAATAAACAGGTAAACAGTCTAGCCGCAGTATGATCTTCCCAGCATGAAATGAGAGTATGTACTAGGTAGCATCAGCACAGGATAAAATGAAATGAAACCCCAAAAGCAAAACAAAAAAAGGAAGAGTTTGTACATAACAAGGAACTGCTGTCTTACGTGATAATAAATTATGCGTACATACACACTGCAGCATATGATATGACACCAGTGTCGCAATATCCGTTCCCCACTTAATTGCAAGTGATTACTGGAGTATTTTTCTATTTACTAGATTCACCACACTACAAAATAATTCAAGAAAACTGCACCAGCTATAGAACACAAGATACAGAATGCAGAACCAATTATACTAGCAAGTACCCAATTGGCTTCACCAAATCTCATATAACGCACAAACTCAGGAACCAATCGGCAGTTCAGGGCTGCAAATTAACAGAACAGATATACGGTCAGCTAAATCCTGACGATACACAGAACAACAATGGGGCAGGAAGAAATTAACGAATTACTAAGTAGCAGAATACGAAAACGAAACAACATAGACACAAGCGCAATTGTCCAGATCATCGTCACACTTTGACCAGCTAACTACTACTAGATTGACCACACTACAGAGATTCCAAGCACACAACGGCCATGTTCGGTCAAGAACTCGATTAGTACCTTGAGTCCTGGACTTCGACGACGGCGGATGGGAGACTGGGAGAGGAGTCCGAGGGTGGAGAGGCCGGCCGGGTGAGAGCCACTACCGGAGAAGGGGTAGGGGACGACGGTGTGCTCCGCGAGCTCTGGGCGCCCGGCGGCCGGCTCCCGGCGGCGGGGACGAGTTGGAGACCGGCGTTCCGGTGGCCGGCGGCGGCGTGCTCTACCACCCACGAGCTTATTCCGGTACTTGCGAGGGGACAACGGCGGCCGGCGGCGCCCTGCCGTTCATCTGCCGAGAGGAGCGGGGAGACCCTAGGGTCGAATGGGTTAGGTTCGTTTTGGATCTAATCCTTAGCGGGTCGGCCCCTTACCCTAGTGGTACCAAAAGCCAGGTTCGGTCCAACGGGTCAGTGGGCCGGACTGGACCCGACACATCTATAATTGTTGGCCGACTCTTCTCGGGCCAAAACCCTGAAACCCGCTGATGTTGATGTTGAAATGTGATGAGCACACTCCTTCCTAAAAAAAAGGAGTTAGACATGATGGGAGCGCAATTAGAGGCGTGTGGGGAGATCTAGCGAGTGGTTGCGGAGCTAGCTAGAAATCACCAGGAACTGCCAAATCGCTTCGTCCAGTTCTGTAGGAGCAATTACAGTAGTATTGTCGGGTGGTTTCGGATCATTCATCAGCACTCCGTACCGTACGTACGTGCATACATGGGGTGACTCCACGTACGCAACTAGCATAACTGAAGCACGAATCCACTAATTCTACCCTGCAAAGTTAACACTAGTACCACGAAGCATTCTCGCGTGGGTGCCAGCCCGCCCGGTGGTTAAGATATAGCCTACATCTATCCGACCTGTCCACTCATTACAACCTGACAGTTAGGAATAGAGGAGAGGAGTTGGACTAGTAATTAGTGCCTAGCTAGCTTGCAATCCTTGAGATGGTGCAAATCAAAGCGAAACAAATGGCGTGGTTGTCTATCAAATGATTTCAATCTCTGTTTTTGCTAGCTTGGTTGCATGAGTTTTTTTTTGTTTTTGTTTTTGTTTTTCAAAAAGGGTTTTCCGATACTTTAATAACCATTACAAATTTCGCTAAAGTAATAAAAAATACAAATAGGTCACTGGAGCACCCAACGACGACTACAACACGAGTTTTTTCTTACAATGCACAACTTTCACAACAAATATCAATATGGATCTATATTCTCGTCACAAAAATGCTAACACGCCAATTGCAAAGTTCTTTTTATGGCGAAGCAGTGAGCATGAATTTTATTGCATGCAATTTAGCTGTTGTTAAGTCGAACCAATTTAACGGTGACAGAGGCGACAAATGTTAATCACCCCTCCCCTTCCATCTTCGCTCGCCCGCCGCTTATCGCCACGCCACAACACATCCTCCTCCCCAGTTTCTTCCACACCCCAACGCCGCCAGCGGCACCGACCACACCGGAAACCCGGCGGGCGAGGCCACCCAAGTTTGGTAACCTCGCTGCCTCCCCGCCCCGCCAATGCGCCCCAAACCCCTCGCCGCCCCGCTCTAGACACCCACCCACCCCATGGCCGTCCCACCCCTCCTAACCCCCCTCCTCCTCCTCCTCGCCACCGCCGCCGTCACAAGCGCGGCGACCATCGACCCGGGCGACCTGGACGTCCTCAACGACCTCCGCCGCGCGCTCACCAACCCGTCCGCGCTCGCCTGGCCGCCATCCGCCGACCCCTGCGGCTCCCCGGGCTGGGCCCGCGTCTCCTGCGACCGCGCCGGCCGGGTCGACAACCTCGACCTCAAGAACCTCAACCTCGCCGGCACCCTCCCCGCCTCCTTCCCCGCCTCACAGCCCTCCAGGACCTCTCCCTCCAGAACAACGCCTTCGCCGGCCCGCTCCCTCCTTCAACGGCATGTCCTCCCTCCGCCAAGCCTACCTCAACAACAACGCCTTCACCTCCCTCCCCGCCGACTTCTTCCACGGCCTCGACGACCTCGAGGAGATCTCCCTAGACAACAACCCGCGCCTCAACGCCTCCTCCGGGGGCTGGGCCATCCCTTCCTCCCTCCCCTTCTCCGCCCCGCAGCTCCAGAGCCTCGGCCTCGTCAACTGCTCTCTCATCGGCGCCCTCCCGGACTCCCTCGGCACCATGTCCGGGCTCCAGGACCTCATGCTCTCCTACAACAAGCTCGCCGGCCCGGTCCCGGCCTCCTTCGCCAGCTCCAACATCCAAACCCTCTGGCTCAACAACCAGCTCGGCGAATCCACCAAGCTCTCCGGCCCAATCGACTTCCTCGCGGGCATGGTGCACCTGCAGCAGGCATGGCTGCACGGCAACCAGTTCACGGGCCCCATCCCCGACGCCATCGGCAACTGCACGCAGCTCGCCGCCCTCTCGCTCAACGGCAACCGGCTCGTCGGCCTCGTGCCGCCCGCCTCGCCGCGCTGCCACTCCTAACGAACCTCAAGCTCGACGACAACAACCTGCTCGGACCCGCGCCCACCACCCTCCTCAAGGCGGGCGGCAATGTCAGCTTCGACCACAACGAGTTCTGCGCCGAGAAGCCCGGCGAGACCTGCGCGCCCGAGGTCATGGCGTTACTGTTCCTTGACAACCTCGGTTACCCTGAGAGGCTGGTGGAGTCGTGGGCCGGGAACGACCCCTGCAAGTCCTGGCTCGGCGTCAGCTGCCAACAGGGCAAGGTCACGCTGCTCAATCTGCCCGGGTATGGTCTCAATGGCACGATTACCGACAGACTGGGGAATCTGTCGGCGCTCTCGGAGGTCAGGCTTCATGACAATCACCTCACCGGGCATGTGCCGGACAGCCTTGCCAGCCTCAAGTCGTTGAAGAAGCTCGATTTGTCGACGAACAACCTGACAGGGCCGCTGCCTGTGTTCAGCCGGGACGTGAATGTGGACATCACCGGCAATCCCAACTTCAACGGGACAACGGCTTCAGGTGCGCATCCCGGCGGCGATGCCCCTCCTGGGTCGCCAACAACGCCTAGCACGCCAGCTGGCTCACATGGCCAAGCTCCCTCTCCCGGCCACAACAACATGAAGCTGGTGTTGGCTATTACCATCTCGGTTGCAGTCTGTGTGGTGTCTCTCATCTCGCTGGGTGTTGTGGTACTGTTTTGCAAGAAGAATGGGTCGGTTCAGCCGCAGGCACCATCCGTAGTCGTCCACCCCCGCGACGGTTCCGACCCAGACAACTTGGTCAAGATTGTCATGGCGAGCAATGACAGCTTCGGTGGCACGTCAAGCGGAACCAGCAGTCGGGACAGTGACATTCACATGATCGAGGCGCGCAATTTCGTGATTTCCGTGCAGGTCCTCCGCGGCGCCACCAAGAATTTTGCAAAGGACAATGTGCTTGGCCGCGGTGGATTCGGGGTTGTTTACAAGGGGGTGCTGCACGACGGCACGATGATTGCTGTGAAGAGGATGGAGTCCTCGGTGATCAGCAACAAGGCATTGGATGAGTTCCAAGCGGAGATCGCCATTCTAACCAAGGTCAGGCACCGCAACTTGGTGTCGATACTGGGCTACTCAATCGAAGGGAGCGAAAGGCTGCTTGTCTACGAGCACATGTCCAATGGGGCTCTGAGCAAGCATCTGTTCCAGTGGAAGCAGCTTGAGCTGGAGCCTCTGTCCTGGAAGAAGAGGCTCAACATTGCGCTGGATGTTGCCCGTGGAATGGAGTACCTTCACACCCTGGCACAGCAGTGCTACATCCACAGGGATCTCAAGTCAGCAAACATTCTCCTTGGCGATGATTTCCGAGCAAAGGTGTCGGACTTTGGGCTCCTTAAATCTGCACCGGACGGGAACTTCTCAGTGGCAACCAGACTCGCTGGAACTTTTGGATACTTGGCCCCTGAATATGCTGGTATGACTGATTTTACTTCACCTTGTTTAATTCGACTGCTTTTTGTTGTAGTTCGACCATCAGGTGTTAATTATATCATTATAGGATGTTAGCAAATAATGTAGATTTGTTTAGATAAACAGAGGTCACTCCCCAGTTCCATTACCATTATTTTTTAGCTCAGAATGTAGATTTTGAATTAGTAGCATGCTTTATTAAGTATATAAAGTTTACCTCAAATCAGTGGCTGAAAGCCTATGCTGGTGCGATAGCCTGTGAATGCCTTGCTGCGTAACTTGTTGATTTAAAATTTATTTTGGAATTTGTGATGAACTGGTTATTCTAATTGAAATCCCAGTATAAATAACCTCACGTAATAGATAACTGAATTGATTTGATAATGGCATTGGAATTTGTGATGAACTAGCCATTTTTAAACCCGGTTAGCTTGCAATTAATTGCCAAAGTTTATACACTGATTCTTGTGTCAATACAACAGTTAGCTTTGTCCAAAATGTGAAGTCTGAACCACCTTGTGACTACCATTTGATGAAAATTTACTAGTATTTATCCTGTTCATTTTAGCTCTGTTATTATGACTCCTGAATATGTGGTTGATAAGTTGTTGCACATGATCACTGCAGTGACTGGGAAAATCACAACAAAGGCAGATGTTTTCAGCTTTGGGGTAGTGCTGATGGAGCTGATAACTGGAATGACCGCCATTGACGAGAGACGCATCGACGAGGAAACCCGCTACCTTGCTCCTGGTTCGGTCAGATAAGGAAGGACGAAGACAAGTTCAGGGCAGCCATCGACCCTTCCCTGGTTCTCACCGACGAGATTTTCGAGAGCATCTCGGTGATCGCGGAGCTGGCTGGGCACTGCACGTCCCGGGAGCCCTCGCAGCGGCCAGACATGGGGCACGCGGTGACGGTGCTGGTCCCGATGGTGGAGAAGTGGAAGCCGTCGAGCAACGAGGCGGAGGACTACATGGGCATCGACCTGCACCTGCCGCTGCTCCAGATGGTGAAGGGTGGCAGGAGTCGGAGGCGAGCATGATGACCGACGGGAGCATCCTGAGCCTCGAGGACAGCAAGGGCAGCATCCCCGCCGCCCGCTGGGTTCGCGGAGTCCTTCACCTCCGCCGACGGCCGGTGAAAGCATCGCCATATCGACAAAAGAAATAAGTACATTGTCTCCTCCTCGTCCCCTGTTTTCGCTCGATCGCAGTGTTCTTTCTTGTAGGTAAAAGAGTCTGTCCGTCCATGTGCATCTGCTTCTTCTGTAGATAGACATCTCGTTTTGCTTTGCCGGGTAGGAAGGATTTGCCCTTTTTCCGTATTATTCCAGTCTTGAGACTGAAGCTTCTGGCTCTTTGCCTAGTCATCGTCAATCAAATCGTATAAATGTGTCTTTGAATGATCCATGTGCTACCTGGAGTTTCTTTTTCTTGCAATGGCATCTGGTTCCTCATGCCGCAAGAGGGGGACATCCATAGTGAGCCGTATCATCATGGATGATGAGGCTTGTACTGTTTGGGGGGAGCAATTAGTACCAGTCCAGGCTTGCATCTTGGCGCCTTTCTTGAGCTCCGCACACTTGATGGTTTCTCATGCCCCATATAATACTTCAATTATCAACGCACCAAACAAATCTACCATACATACAAACAAACTCTACTGTAGGTAGCTTAGAGGTAAGGATATTATTGCTCATATTTATTCAGGTCCTCTGGCTATCTGACAAGTGGTGTTTGAAGAATGCAAGTTGATGTGGAAGTGAAACCAGTGATGCCTGCTCAGCTGTGGTTCACTAGTTTAACTACTATATACTGGTGGTAGTGCTAACAATTTTCTTGGCCTGACAGTGACCCCAGTGACGCATTAGTGTACTGTCTTTTCTTGGTAGCCCCAGAGAGTGTCTGTAATTAGTCACTCGCTCCGGTTATTATGGGTGCATCATCATCAACCAGACGCTGTCGATGATTTGTTGTTTAATGACGATGATGATGCGTACGTCTCCCTGAGTGACCACCTATGGCTAGCGTGCAATAACTGTGTGGCCGACGGGGTAGAGGAAAAGCCCAGTCTTGGGTAGCTTAGCTCTGCTAATCCTGTAGTAGTACGTGATGCTGTTTCTGAGCTTTGAGATCTTGTACACACACATTATGTGTCAGCCACCCTATGTACAAGTAATGCATCAGGTCAGAATAATGCTGCTCTTGTACCCTCCCATGTGTGATGCTCTCCTCTCATCTTAATCTTGATCCGGACGCCATTGCTTGCTGGTGAGCAATTAAGATTGATGTGGTAGTGTGTACTAGTGGTAGAGTGAGTAATACGACTGTCTAACAGCACTCCACTAATTAGTCAAAGATGCTTGTCTCTCTCTCCCTGGGTGAGGTTTGTGAAAAGAGTTTGGTACCAACAAGTACGTATAATTAGGCTGCTCCCATGCTATTGTGTGGATCCGTTGCTGTATTTGTACATACACTACGCAGCATACGCTACCGGTTGTGTATACACATCACGGCCCATCTGCATCATCACGTATAATCAATCAATCAACGTATCACGAATTCAGTTGGAGAACACGAGAGAGTTGAGCAGGAGCGCCTGTTTGCCGGACAGGGATCAGGTGACATTCGCATGTCGCATGTCACCCGGTGACATTCCCCCAAAATTCAAATTTAAACATTTCGAAAAAATCTGAAAAAAATCATGCATGTTCACAGCACATATTTGCGTGACCCCATAAAATTTCAGATCAAAATTCGAAACATACACCGAGAAACAAAAAAGAGAAACCCAGATGTGAATAGTTCCCGAATTTGAATTTGAGTTTTCTATTCACATCTGGGTTTCTCTTTTTTGTTATCATATAATGCACAGTGAAACCAAACTTTCACAGCAATTAACGGCTCCCATGCTCCGCGCATGCCGCTGCACCATCCCAAGGTGGCGATGCATCGTCGACCTCCCTCTCATGGCAATGCAATGCAGCGCAATGCAATGGGGACAATATCATGACGCGGACACACACGGTACAAAGAGTGTCCGTCCTTGTGCTGCTCCAGCAGCAATGCAATGCGAAAGGCCAACAACACTCTTTCAGCTCAAGGATTTCTGATATTTGTTGCCAAATGCATGGTACCAAGATCGTTTTCGATGGCTAACAAATTCGACACGCTGGGACGTATGTATCAGACGCTACTGTCGAGGAGCTGGTTGTACCTGTACACTTGAGTTATGTCGACGATAAACAGCTTGCAAAGCATCATATACCAGGGGCGACATTGTTTTCTCATGCAGAAAATATCCCGCCCTGCTGGTATGCTGCATGCCACCAAGACTTGCCAGAAGTGGAAACCAAATACACCACGGAGGAAGATATTTGTCATCCATACCAAGTTCGACACGTTCAAACGTAACTATCAGGTGCTGGCGTGCTGCTGTCATAGAGTTGAAGGCTTTACCTGTAAATTCGAGTTATGTCGACGACTGAGGGATTGCCAAGCATGGATGATAGGGCGATGCTGTTTTCTCTTATGAAAATATCCAAGCCCCTTCTGTTAAAAAAAAAACTGCTGGTATGTTGCATGAAACCAAGACTAGAAACCAAACCCGGGAGGAGAGGACCTTAAAAAAACCCAGGAGGAGACTGTAGCGAGACTATTATTATAATAACATACACAAACATCTCATTGCGGACTCGGCAGTATAATCAGACAATGCAGATCCAATGCCAGGACATAATACTCAGTGGCGAAAACGCAAGACGTTCTAAAAATGCTCGCGCGGCCCCAGTACATTTTTGAGAAATTATTGAGGGCACAGCTCTAGACATATAACTTATGGAAGCTCCACAAATCTCTATGATGAAGTTGTTGGATCTGACTGTAGATACGGGCGAAGTGCTTCAGTGTCTCCTCATACACGGGTTTCTTGAATTCAACAGCCTGTTCGACATGGAACTATGTTAGGTACCCTAGATTCAAGAAACAGGGAGGGTCGGGCATATTATCGAGCTGGAAAATAGCCCAACCTTCTCAATCACTTGCTTAGGTGTCATCCAGGTCCATTCAGAGAACTCTGGCTTCTCAGATCCGTCGCCCATCAGGTTGATCTCGTCATCGGTCCCGGTAAGTCTGAATAGAAACCTGCTCATTTGCAATATGGGTCCACGGTTAACATACCAAACATGGTTTATTCATAAATATTTTATGTATACGGATTGGGGTTCTAATAATGAACACAAACAGATACCAAAGCAAATGACATCAATCAACTAGGAATAGTAATGGACCAAGTTGCAACTTAGACAAGTCTTACTGGGCCCGACGACCAGTCTATGCCAAGGCCCAAGCCTAGGACGATTGAATCGAAGAGTATAAAAGAGGTGCGTGCGGGGATGATATAAGTGGGCTGTATGTACCATACATCCAACTATCCAAGGACACAACGCGAGCCTAATTTGGGAACCCATACATACCAACTACCAACCACAAAATTTATACCAGTGACACCAGCTTTTGGGAAACATAATAGGCATGGACCCAATACCAAGCTATCAAAATCATAGAGAGTACAGGAGATAACAACAGAGGTATAACTTATAAAGAGTTTCAGTCACCAACAAGTGTATTGCGTTCCTATGTCAGTCCTACATACAGGCATAATTACACCTAATAGAGTTAGTTCCGTGTTTTGACTTGCAGCAGCCTAACAATTGAGCCCTCGGGATTCCACAGTTCCACCGACACCAAACATTATCTAATATGTACAGGCTACCGGAAACTACAAGTCCTGCACCAAAATTCATTAGCAAGCTTCCTAGATGGAATGCATTACGATATCTTTTGATCAGCACAAGTATGACCCTCGGATGCATGTGAGTGACTTGGATAGATTCAACTGTCCATCACTCACAGTTTAATGGCTCCTCAGACTATTCTCCCTATGCTGTCCTAAAGGAGCTTCTTATTGAATTTTTGTCCATGCAACCTTGTATAATATATTCCAATTACTACAGCTGGAGACATGCCAATATGCACATGCACATTGAGCAAGACAAGTGTGCACAATGCACTCCCCACAAGCATACAAGTGCATTCAGCAAACTGATTCACTAATATTCAGGAGCATCATGCTAGGTATAAGGTGTTAAACGTGGACTTCTAACAATACAAAAGATGGTTTTGCATTTGTAACATGAATGTTACATACAATTATGCATATAAAATCTTCCATTGTTCTCATAATACACAATGTAATGGATAATGGAGCAAGTTCTAATGGCAGTAAGGATATCAAGCATGGACACTTACGATACGACATATTTTAATGGATTCTTCTTACAAGTCAATTGATATCAGATTAAGATTGGGAGTCACTACATGACATGTATAAATGGTGGTTTGGCAGAGAGATGTGCAAGTCCTATAGCTACCCAGATGTGCTGGGATTGGAATATTCTGCCTGCTAATTGCTATGTCTTCAGAAAATTGGGCGACTCAGGACAAGCAGACAAATATTAGATTACATATAATGATATAAACATGTTAGGCAATGAGGTATCCAGGTTCGAAATTCTACAAGATGTTTCTTGTAGGACATACTTGCAGGTTGAAACAGGCAAAGACCCAAAGCAAATTATGTTTACCAGGCATCATTCTTAGCTCAAGTAGTTCAGCTGGCTTACCATTTCTGAGCCTGGCCCTTCCAGTTCGATCCCCACCTAGCATTCAGCTTGTCTCTAACATCTGCCGGGAAATCATACGTTAACCAGTTGGGAGCCTACACGGACACACACAACAAAATCATCAGAAATCTCTTGTGAGAATAATCATGGAAACATATTATTTTAACTACATTATTCATAGAAGATAGGGACAATTTATCAATCCTTAGTATAGTTGAAACTTGAAAGCAGTCATTTCATTTATGGTATGCTTGAAAATGAGCCATGATCATAAGAACTTGAGAAGCAAACGAGCAAGCGGAGGGCTGCCGATTGACCTCGGCGACAATCTCGGCAGAGGTAACACCGGTTTCTTCCCTCAATTCCCTGACAGCGGCCGCTCTCGGCTCTTCACCCGCGTCTATACCACCCTGCAGCAGCACAAAGCACTCACACAAATCAACTAGGTATTGGTTTTATGTGTGCCAGAATGCAAGACTGATGGTAGTAATCAATAGTTAAGCTACTGAACAACAACTTCCACATGCAGTAGAATCGCCATCAAACTAGGAGTATACCTGAGGCATCTGCCATGCGCTGGGGATGTCGATCCTGGACGCGGAGAAAATCTGCGGCAGTAGAACAGAACCGATCAGCTGGAGTTAGTATAAACGGGAAGTACGAGAGTTGGAGGGGGGGGGGGGGGTGCCTTGGTGAGGGAGGGGTCGGCGAGGCAGATGCCGACGTTGGTGCGGTAGCCCTCCGGCGGCGTGTCCATGGAGGCGAACACGGCGAGCGGCGAGGCCGAGCAGGAGAGCGGGCGGCGGGCGAGCCTGGGGAGCCGGAGCGCGGCGGAGGAGGAGACGGAGACGGTGGGGGTCAGAATGAGGCAGCGTGCGGCGACCACTGTCATGGATTCGATTGAGAGGTGGGGATGAGAGAGACGGAGAGTGGTGGCGGGTTTTGGCTGACGTGTGGGCCTTCTTTGGTTATAGGCCCAGCTCGGAACGTATCGCGTGTTCCGGCCTTGGGCCGAATACGGAGACCGGACTAGAGTGACTCGTGTACCATCAATTTGGTATTTTCCTCTGAGATTTGTATTCTGCACGAAAAACAAAAACAAAATTTGGTTCGACTCGATCTCGCGTCGTGGAACGTACTAAGAATTTACCAGGCAGCCGCCTCGACTAGTGCATGCACAGACCGATCGATGATCCCCGCCCTACCCGACCGAGATCGATCGATGGACGACGCACGCGCTCGCAACCGCGCGCGCCACGGCGGCGGCGCCACCGAAGAAATCCCTGACGAACTCCTCCTCGAGGCCTTCGCGCGCCTGCCGGGACTCCAGGACCTCCTCCGCTGCGCGGCCACGTGAAGGCGGTGGCGCCGCCTCGTCACGGACCGGGCCTTCCTCCGGCGCCTCGGCCACTGGCCGGACACTGCGCGCCGTCCGTCTTTCCTCGCCGGGATCTTCTCCCAGAACACGTTCCCCGGCGGCTCGGGATGGTGCCCGAGCAAGAAGAGCGAATACTGCTACAAGCCTCCGTGGTTCTTGAGCCTTCAGGCCGGCGGCAGCACACGTCTGACATTCGACTCGTTCTTTGCCTTTGACGACGACGATGAGCTCTTCGATCTCGCGAGGCCGCTGGCGTCGCGCCGCGGTGTCCTCCTCGTACGCGTCTTGCTGCACGGCGAACAATATAAGCTCCATCTGGCGGTGTGCTGCCCTCTGGTCGGCAAGAGGAGCACGCGTCTCCTACTCTCCTCCCGCCGCCTCCCTTCCTGGACAACAGTACCATCGGCTGCGCGATTCTCGCCGGCGAGGATTGTAATTTGGACCACATGCAGCAGCAACAGCAGCCGTTTCAAGTGCTATTCATCTACTACTCTGACAGCGGGTTCGTGTGTGCCTGCACCTACTTCTCCTACACGGGTGCTTGGAATGCACCGGTCGAGTGATGTCGGGCTTCCGAGTTCACCATGTGTGGGCCGCGGGCCGGCGTTGTCGCCTGCGGCGGCAACGTGCACTGGTTGTTCCTGGACAAGAAAAAACTCGTGTTCTACACCCTTAACATAAATGTGGCCACGTCTCATATCTCTTTGACCGAGATCCCCATCAAAGTCGACGCACGACCGCCGATCCCATGCATCGCCGGAGAAGAAGGAAGCCTTTCGTTTGTTACTGTATGAGACCATGGAATGGCAGAGCTTTGGACGAAACAAGAACAATATAAAGATGACGACGACGAAGAACATGGTCGGGGGCGTAACGGGGTGTGGCGATGCTCTGAGCTCACAGATCTTGGGAGAGAGAGAATAGACTGTGTGTTCTTTGCAGAGAGCAGAGGCGCTTTACTCATCGGGCAGCACGGTGTCGGCTTCTCTATTGTGGACCTCAAAACTAAGAAAAAGACGCCCATGCACCTCAAGAAGGAAGGACCAGGGTATAAAAGGGCCACTCGCCGGTTTCCGGTGTGGTGCACTAGTACTTACTGCAGCGGGCACCCCGGTATAGCGTGTGGGGACAAATCCCCGGTGCTCTACGAGATGGATTGGGTCTTTAGCCATCGTTTGCCCTCCCTCGCCTCCTCTCAGTTGGGATATGAGATAGAGTAGATTGATTAATAGAATCATCTAAGAAACAAGCATGATATGTGTACGTGGCACTATCTTCTTAGGTAGTTTGCAAATGCAATTTGTTGTTTAAACTGAGACGTCAAGTGCTAATATGTACTCATTTCAGTTTAGCTAGGCTGGTAGCAAGCCTAAAGCAGTGCTTAGTCATTTTACTGCCAAAGACCACGCTGCATTTTAGTTATATTTCCGTTACTACTCAAAGTCATCTTTTATTTTCTTAGATAATCGAGTTGTTTATTTTTTCCGCAAAACCTGACAAGAGCTCTGTCTATTCATATAGAAGAAAGAATTTCCCAATTTACTAAGGAAAACCGGGCTAAAACCAGATACAAAGGGCACCGCCACCGGTCGACGAGGCGACGGAAAACCACAAACAAAACACCACCGCCACACACAACACGCAACCACCACCGCCGACGAAGGGGAGAGAAACCATTCTTTTGGGGGAGCGGATGGACCACCCACCCATCGGAAATCGAGTTGTTTATTATTAACTATCTTATTGTATTTTTTTGGTCGTATTATATGTACCTTGAGAGACACACGATTCGTCTATGCAGTCTGATGCTCTTTTCAGATTAAGAGGATGCAAATAGGAGGAGTAATATCAAGAGTCAATGAATCATGTATATGTCAATATGTGTATGTGTAAGTATGGCTTGTTAGTCTGTTGTTTTATACCCTCTGATTGTTTTCACTTGCTGGTTCTTACTGTTGAGATGCAGAAAATCTAATCATAGGGCGCCCTATGGTTAGCAAAGCTGCACACACAAAGTGCATTACAGATTAGCGAACGAGTGGATCGGGTCTGTTCAGAAATAGACAAATATGAGACTCTCTTGCATGTATAAACATAGTTTTGTTTCATAATTAAAACATGCCCACTTCCACTCCAAAATTAGCAAAAACACAACGGTTCAAAATTGATCTTGAGCACCATCCCTGCTTATCTTTTCAGAACATGTTGAACTAAACATGTAGAGCTAAACAGTACTAGAGCGATATGCGCGCTTCGCAGCGCCATGCAGTGGCGGATCTAGAACGAAATTGGTGGGGGTGCCAAGCTTAAAACTTCTCTATTATACTTAGCATTTAGCAACAACTAGTCCAAATACTAGCAGCATTTAGCAAAAAATAGTTCAAATATTAGTATCTAAATAATTTTCTACATTTTTTATGAGGTGCCATGGCACCCCCACTGGATACGCCCCTGACGCCACGTGCCTGGAGTTGTTAAACTGCGAGGCTGGCGCGGTGTATTTGTCAGCGTTTTGATTTGTTTGTAACGTTTTGTCAGCGGTTTACTCTGATGGCATCACAGGTGTGAGGCGATGGACGGTGCCATTTGCGTGGCATGTCAACCGTATGGAACAATTTTTTTAACCAAATTAGTTAAATAGATACTTCCTCTTCTGATAGCTAGCCAAAATTGTTTATATTGTGGAGGGAGTATATTTTAAGTCATTTGCTAGCGCAACCTCACACTTGCAGATATCGCCCTGGCGATTCAAGTTATATACGAATCCATTAAAACAGCATGGAGAATTCCTCGCTTATTCGTCACGAAGCGCACCGATGTTGTCTAATTGGCTGTAAAATCCTGGAGCATGAGAAAACACCTTAATTCACCTGACTATGAAAGCCATTCGGACAAAATACACAGCGGATCACATAACAGAAACAGCCATTTTTTATACTTAGAAACAGAGTGGTACTGACATAACACCCGTACACTACAAAAGTATACACCTACAGGCTTCTGCATACGCTTGCCACGCCAAACTACGGTTACAACACACACAAATGAAACACAAAGGCTGAAACCAAAATGCTGAAACCAAACTCTATTCCGAGACAGCCACCACCATGTTGCCCGCTGGAAGAGTGGCCACGGAGAATGGTGGACGGAGCGGATTGGGCCGTGGGCCGAATAACAGTCCGAACGGAATAGGGTTTATTTTGCAGCCGCCACGACGAAAACATGCACGGACTCATCCTAACAGACGGAGATCGACCGATGGCCGACGCACGCGCACGCCACGGCGGCGGCGGCATCGCGGACGACGTCCTCCGCGAGGCCTTCGCGCGCCTTCCGGGCCTGCGGGACCTCCTCCGCTGTGCGGCCACGTGCAGGCGCTGGCGCCGCCTCGTCACCGACCGAGCCTTCCTCCGGCGCGTCGGCCACTGGCCAGACACGGCGCGCTGTCCGTCCATCCTCGCCGGGATCTTCTCACAGAACAAGTGTACCACCGGCCCGCCAGGGCGCTTAGGTAAGAAGAGACCGTTCTACACGCCTCCGCGGTTCTTAAGCTTCCGGGCCGCCGCCGCCGGCCCGACGTCCTTTGCCTCGTTCGCCGCCTTCAACGACGACGAGGCGCTATTCCACCTCGCGAGGCCCCTGGCGTCGCGCCGCGGTTACCTCCTCGTGCGCGTATTGCCACCCGGCGATAAACGGAAGCTCCATCTGGCTGTGTGCCGCCCTCTCGTCGACAAGAGAAGCACGCATCTCCTCCCGCCGCCTCTTCGAAGTGACGGTCGACTACTGGGACAACAGCGGTTTGACCGGCTACGCAATTCTCTCCGGCGAGGACCACGTCGACGATGATGGCCGGCAGCAGCCGATGATGCCGGCGTTTCAAGTGTTATTGCTCTACAAAGATGATAGCGGGTTCGTGTGCGCCTGCACCTACTCTTCCGACACGGGTAGTTGGAGCGCGCCGATCAAGTGCTGCCAGGCTTCCAGTTTCGTCAGGGATGGGCCGCCGGCCGGCGTTGTTACCCGTGGCACCGTGCACTGGCTATTCGGGAAGCAGACAACGCCCTTCTACTACACGCTCAACATAAATGTAGCCACGTCACATGTCTCTTTGACCAAGATCCCCATCAAACTCCACACACGACCACCGATCCCATGCATCGCCGGAGAAGAAAGGAAGGCTTTCCTTTGTTACCATAGGAAGACATGGCGTGGCAACGGTTTGGACGAAACAACATGAAGATGTCGATGATGACGGAGAACATGGTATGGAGTGTGAAGGGATCTGGCGATGCTCCGAGCTAGCGGATCTAGGGAGACGGAGAATAGACATTGTGTTCTTTGCGGAGAGTAAGGGCACTCTACTTGTCGAGCTCGAGCAGGACGGCGCCTTCTCCATTGTGGACCTCAAGACCAAGGAGCAGGTGCCAGTGTACCTCGAGAAGAATGAAACTGAGCATGTAAGTGGCACTCACTGGTCTGTGGGGCCGTGTAGTAGCACTTGTTGTCGCGGACACCCCGGTTGGATGTGTGAACACACACCGCGAGTGCTCTACGAGATGGACTGTGTTTTTAGCCGTACCCTCGTCTCTTCTCAATTGAGAGATGAACATGAATAAGAGGAGATTGATCAAGATTTTATCAATAATAACAAGCATGAGATATTTTGTAAGTGGTACTACCTAGCATGTTTTATGATAGGCCGAATGATATACATATTTCGATGTAGCTCGATTCAACGAAAGAGTGGGTATTCATCTAGGCATCTAGCCATTGTTTCACCTCTCGTTACCATTTACCATCTGGAAGCAAATGTGCTTCAATTAAACTGAGACCTACAAGGGCAATACTCTCTTCCGTTGTACTAGGAGGCCTAAAATAATGCTGTGTCAGTGTGTCCTGCATTCTCTATGTTGTTTTTATTTGTATTTGCATTACTAACTACAGCTAGCCGCGTGATTTCCTTAGATAATCAAGGTGTTTGTGATTGATTCCATTAATCATATCGTAGGCCTCAACTTTCTCGAACAGCTGACACAAGTCCGGATCTATATGAGCAAGCATGAGGCAGCTGATTTCGATAGACTAATCTTGAGGTCGTCGATAGGCATTCTCTGATAGCAGCCGCCTCATCTGAATCGCATTGTCCAGGACATGTTCTTTGGTGAGGGAGGGGACGCCGAGGCAGAGGCTGACGTTGGTGCGGTAGCCCTCTAGCGACGTGTCCATGGAGGCGAAGACGGCGGGCGCGGGGCCGGGGCGGCAGGCGATCCTGGGGAGATGGAGATGCTGGGCGTCAGAATGAGGCACGGTGAGGCGGCCACCGGGGAGTGGCGGCGGGCTTGAACGGACCGCGGATGTGGGCCTGCTTCTGTAATAGGCCCGGAACGGTTTTCCGCGTGTTTCGGCCGTGGGCCGAATACAGAGACCAGGCTAGAGTGACTCATGTACCATCAAGTATTTTCCTCTGAGATTTGTATTCTGCACGGAAGAAACAACACAATTAGGTACAGTTCGACTCGATCTCGAGTTGTGGAACGTAATGTACCAGGCAGCCTCGACAAATTGCACTGACCGATCGATCCATGATCGCCGCCCTAACCGACCGATGGACGACGCACGCCACCAACGCGCACGCCACGGCCGCGGCGCCACCGAAGAAATCCCTGACGAACTCCTCCTCGAGGCCTTCGCTCGCCTGCCGGGACTCCAGGACCTCCTACGCTGCGCGGCCACGTGCCGGCGGTGGCGCCGCCTCGTCACAGACCGGGCCTTCCTCCGGAGCCTCGGTCACTGGCCGGACACTGCGCGCCGCCCGTCTTTCCTCGCCGGGATCTTCTCCGCCCAGACCATATACCCTGGCAGCTCGAGATGGCGCCCGAGCAGCAAGAAGAATTCGCTCTGCTATACGCCTCCGCTGTTTCTCAGCCTTCAGGCCGACGGCGGCGGCACGCGTCTGACCTTCGACTCGTTCTTCGCTTATGACGACGACGACGCGCTCTTCCATCTCGCGAGGCCGCTCGCGTCCCGCCGCGGCTTCCTCCTCGTACGCGTCTTGCTACGCGGCGATCAATATAAGCTCCATCTTGCGGTGTGCCGCCCTCTAGTCGGTAAGAGGAGCACGCGTCTCCTCCCGCCGCCTCCCTTCACCAACTCCTGGGACAGCTGCGCGATTCTCGCCGGCGACGAGGATGGTAATTTGGACCACACGCAAGAGCAGCATCACCAGCCGTTTCAACTTTCAAGTGCTATTGATATATAGTTCTCCGACGTCCGTGCTCGCCTTGACCTACTCCTCCGGCACGGGTAGGTGGAATGCGCCGGTCGAGTGTTGTCGACCTTCTGGGTTCAACCTGTGTGGACCGCAGGCCGGCGTCGTCACCGGCAACGGCACCGTGCACTGGCTGTTCATGGACAAGACAAACCTCGCCTACACCTTTAACATAAATGTGACCACGTCTCATGTCTCTTTTACCGAGATCCCCATCAAAGTCCACGCACAACCACCTATCCCATGCATCACCGGAGAAGAAGGAAGGCTTTCCTTTATCACCATACGAGAACATGGCGTGGTAGATCTTTGGACGAAACAAAAACAATATGAAGATAACGACGACGGAGAAAATGGCCGGGAGTGTAACGGGGTCTGGCAATGTGTGGAGCTAGCGGATCTGGGTAGCAAGAGAATAGACCTCATGTTCTTTGCGGAGAGCAGATGCGCTTTACTCGTCGGGCAAGAGGATGTCGGCTTCTCTATTGTGGACCTCAAAACGAAGGAGAAGACGCCGATGCACCTCAAGAGGGAAGAAAAATGGTATAGATGGGCCACTCGCCGGTTTGTGGGGTCATCACCGGTGCTCTACGAGATGGATTGGGTTTTTAGTCGTACCCTCGCCTCTTCTCAAATGGAAGATGACATAAGAGTAGATTGATCAAGATTTTATAACAAAAAGAATATATCATATAGTGGTACTACCTGGCTAGTTTTACGATGGGCCGAATGATATACATATTTTGATGAAGATGGATTGATGTAGCTGGATTCATGGAGAGAGTGGATATTCATCTCCATCAAGCCATTGTTTCACCTCTTATTACCATTTGACGCAAATTTTCTTAAACTAAATTAGGACTTACAAGTGCTATAGAATTTGTATTCTTTGTCGTTATACTAGCAGGACTAAACAATGTTTTGTTAGTGCGATGCTACCAATAGCTCTGTTGGGTTTTAATTATATTTCCAATTCTACCTAGAGCCGATCCTTTGATTTTCTTAGATAATCAAGGTGTTTGTGATCCTTGTATATGCCAAGTATTATTATATATGCCTCCATCGGGAACTCGATAAATAAACTATTTGACAAGTGTCCAACATAATACACTCGACAAATAAATTGTAATAGGAAGAACTGCAAAAAAAAAAATGCCAAAGAATTACAGTCTACAAAATATCGTGAAAATACTCGGTATAAATATTCTTGCCGAAAACGGTGGACACATGTCCTCGCCAGGCGCTGCTAACGGGGAGGAGATGATGCATTCTCTTTGCCAAGTGTCCCCTAACAGACGCTCGGTGGACATTTAACTTTTCTTCGTTTCTAATAGGGAACTTTTTTTGGACCTACCGGACTAGGGTTGGGGCCTGTGCAACGTAACCAAGCTACGGACGCACGCACAAGTTACTCTAAGATGATTGTATTGATCAATAGGATGCAACAATGAGGACCAATAAAATTTTCAAGACACGAAATGTCATGTTTTTGTATGTTATAGCAAATTTGCCCGTGCGCTACAACCAGGTAGAAAAAATCAATGTCATGAGGCGCACAAAGTATGCTCTTATTGGTTGGTATACACAGATCGTGTTGCAGAAACCAGCTAGCTTCATCCAGTCCACATTGCACTCCACGGTTAGGCGTGTGGCCTTCTTTGTCCACTACTTCAGCCAGGCCAACGAGTAAGGGTTGGGAGACATTGCACCTCTCCGTCCTAGCATGTGTCTCGAACATGCTCGTGAGCGCCACGATCATATCGTAGGCCTCAGCTTTCTCGAACTTCTGATACGAGTCCAGCTCTATATGAGCGAGCATGAGGCAGCTGACTTCGATCGACCCATCTTGAGCTCGACGATAGGCCTTCCTGATAGTAGCCGACTAATCATCATCCGGCTCATCTGGAATAGGATTGTCCAGGACATGTTCCTTGCTGAGGGAGAGGTCGACGAGGTAGATGCCGACGTTGGTGCGGTAGCCCTTTGGCAGCGCTTTCATGGAGGCGAAGGCGACGAGCGGCGAGGACGAGCAGAAGAGTGCGGGGCCTGGCCTGTGGAGCCGGAGAAGAGGGGAGGAGATGGAGATGGTGGGGGTCAAAATGATGCAGCGTGCGGCGGCCACCGTCATCGAATTGATTGCGAGGTGGGGATGAGAGAGACGGGGAGTGGCGACGGGTTTGAACGTACCGCGGATGTGGGCCTGCTTCGGTAATAGGCCCAGCCCGGAACGGTTCCGCATGTTCCGCCCGTGGGTCGAATACGGAGACCGGACTAAAGTGACTCGTGTACCATCAAGTATTTTCCAATCTCTACTTATGCATTCATTAATAGGTTCAGTTGAACCTTGCAAAGCCTATTAGACTAGCCATAGTGGGAGTAACTAAGATAGTAACATGCAAGCACATGCAGTGCCACATAAGCATTTTGGTGACATGGCATGATATTAAATGAATAAAGAGAGTGTTGTGGTAACATAGGTAGTTACCGTAACATCACACACCCCAAGACAAATTGTGTGTATAACTTAATAAACAGGGTCTTGCATGACACCACCTATAAGTTACTATCCACTATAGAGCTAGTAACATAGACTAGTAACATATGCATGTTACTACTCTATGTTACTCCCACTATGAGTAGTCTTACTGTCAACCGATCTCGAGGCCACACAGTGGAAGCTACTGTCAACCAGGTGCCCAGAAGGATTCCTTCACCGATGAGTTATATGAAGGTGAATGTTGATGCTGCAGTTTCTAAACAGGAGGTTAGAGGCGTTGATGCTGCTATTTGTAGAGATGCAGATGGGGTGTACTCAGGTGCGTCAGCTCTGGCTATTCCAGGTATTGCTGATCCAGCGACTTTAGAAGGGCATCTCCAGCCGTGCCCCCCAGGAGCCCCAAGGCCATTTTTGGGGCCAAATAGCATCAAATAGCACCGAAAATCTTCCACTCGTGCCCCCCAGGACACCAAATAGCGCCGTTTAGCGCCGTTTTTAGCGCCGGCGCACCCAGGCCAAACCCAGCGCATTGGGTTGCGCGGGGGGGGGGAGGCGATTGCATGCAAAATTGGCCCACACTGTCAGCCACGCAGTGGCCTCTCTCTCCTCTCCTTTTCTCCAGGCCCACCATGTGCTCCTCTATTTCCTCTCTTTTCCTCACCCACCCACCGACAGAAGAAGCAGGGCCGTGCACGCCGGCCTGCGCTCCGGCGAGCTCCTCCGCCTGTGCCCACGCGGGCGCCGTTGTTGCCCCTCGCGCTGCCGCCCTCCGCCCAATTAACCTCCAACTCCTCCGCGATGGCCATCCCCGATCTCCAACTCCTCCGCGCGTGGGCCATCCCCGACCTCCGCGCGTCGGAGGAGGCCCTTGACAGGGTCGTGGGTCGGGGCCGCCCACTTTCCCCACGGCCGGCGCATAGTAGCCGGAAACGGGGTCCATGCCGTGTTCCACGACCCAGGGTCGATCGACCCAGAAACGGGGTCAGGGTCGAAAGCGGGTCGACGCCGGGTCACGATCCTATTCGATGGCTACTGACCCTGAGCGAGTACGCGAGATTGGAAAGGAAAAGACTACATACCGGCCGCTTCGTGCTCTTCTGTCAAGCTGCCGCGCCGTATGCGCCATCTCCGTCCCGCCTGATGGGTACTCCGGCGGCCGGCCGGAAGGTCTCACGCCGCCGTTTCCCTCCGCTCAACGGTAGTCGCCTGGGTGTGGTAGGGATTAGGGAGAGTAGGGGAGGCACTATTGCATGAGGCAGATGAACGGTGGCCACAGCCAGCGGTGAGCAGTAACACCCTTGATGGCTGGAGCTGGATCCATGCCTGGGCACCGGAGAGAGCAATGCAGATGAGATGTGGGCATGGTTTCGGACAGTGCATCGTGGAAACAAATATGGCAAATGAGATGATTAATGTAGTGGGCCGACCCCTGGGCTCCTAATTATTTTCTCGTATTTATTTATTTGCTGAGGTCGTTGCGAAATTTGTGGCGACATTTCCCCTCCATCTAATATAGGAAACCAGTCAACAAAAATCTTAATATTCAGGAAATATTAGTGAGGTCTTTCTCTCTGTGGCGCCTATCGTACCGGCTAGTCGACCCCAATTTGTTTGGATCGCGACCCACGTTCCGAATTGGGGTACCGGAGATGTATACCCCTCGTCAAACCTTGTTCCCCACGGTAGCGATCCGCGACCCTCGACCCCGTTCCTCGACCCGGACGACCCGAATTTCTAGCAACTATGGGCCGGTGCCGCACGCCACCTGCTGCCTCGCCTCTTCTCGCCCCGTCGCGCCAGGATGCAGAGAGACGCTAGGACGTTGCGCTCGCAGGGGTGCAGAGCGACGCCAGCCTCGTGGCTGCCGGGGATGGAGCCGGTGAGCAGCGGAATCGGCCATGGTCGCGGACGAGCTCGGAGGCGACGCCGGCCTTGGCCATGGTCGCGGGCTTGAGCTCGGAGGCGGCGCCGGCCTCGGCCATGGTCGCGGACGAGCTCGCGGCGAGCCGGACGGCGGCGGCCTCGCCGAACTTGATCTCAGAGGCGGCGGCCGCGGCGATGCCGAGCTCGTTTTTTTTTTTTGACTTTGACTTCGTTGGGTGGACGTGCGGCTGGGAAAGTCTCTCCCCCAGGATTCATTTTTCAGCCGGCGGAAGCATTTTGCCCCCCAAGAACGTGCCCTTTTTTCATCCTGGGGGTCTCCAACGACTGGAGATGCCCACATGTAGGGAGGCTTTGGCATTAGCTCTTGATCTGAATATCCAGAAAGTTGTGGTTGCTTCAGATTGCTTAGAGGTTATAAAGGCTATTAATTCTGGCATGTCTCGCGAGGCCGCTCGCGTCCCGCCGTTGCTTCAGAATGCAGGGTTTTGAATCAATTCGTTTTGTACGTGAGCGAAGGAAGTCCAATACCCGTGCCCATTCCCTAGCTCGTTCTTGTTTAGCTATTGAAGCTGGCCGCCAATCCTGGCTTATCAACTCTCCTGATGTAATATAGCTGTACCTCTTGAGATTGAGTAATAAAGATCGGTGGGTTTTCTCAAAAAAAAAAAAAAATCAAGTATTTTCCTTTCCTTTCAGATTTGTATTCTGCATGGAAAGAAAAGCACAATTTGGTATGTACGCCGTGCTTTCCAAAGTTTACAGTTCGACTCGATCTCGCGTCGTGGAACGTACTAGGAATGTACCAGGCAGCCGCCTGCACAAATTGCACTGACCGATCGATCGATGATCGCCGCCCTAACCGACCGAGATAGATCGATGGCCGACGCAAGCACCCGCAAACGCGCACGCCACGGCGGCGGCGCCACCGAAGGAATCCCTGACGAACTCCTCCTCGAGGCCTTCGCCCGCCTGCCGGGCCTGCAGGACCTTCTCCGCTGCGCCGCCACGTGCAGGCGGTGGCGCCGCCTCGTCACCGACAGGGCCTTCCTCCGGCGCCTCGGCCACTGGCCGGACACGGCACGCTGTCCGTCTTTCCTCGCCGGCATCTTCTCCTCCCAGAGCGCGTACCCCGGCGGGTCGGGATGGCGTCCGAACAAGAAGACCGATTACTGCTATATGCCTCCGCGGTTCTTGAGCCTTCAGGCCGACGGCGGCGGCACGCATCTGACCTTCGACTCGTTCTTCGCCTACGAGGACGACACGCTCTTTGATCTCGCGAGGCCGCTCGCGTCCCGCCGCGGCTTCCTCCTCGTACGTGTCTTGCTGGACGGCGTTCAATGTGACCTCGATCTTGCGGTGTGCCGCCCTCTGATCGGTAGGAGGAGCACGCGTCTGCTCCCGCCGCCTCCCTTCACTAGCTCCTGGGACGGCTGGGCGATTCTCGCCGGCGACGAGGATGGTAATTTGGAGCACACGCAAGAGCAGCATCACCAGCCATTTCAAGTGCTATTGATCCATACTTCTCTGAGGTCCGTGCGCGCCTGCACCTACTCCTCTGACACGGGTAGTTGGAATGCGCCGGTCGAATGTTCTCGACCTTCTGGGTTCAACCTATGTGGACCGGAAGCCGGCATCGTCACCGGCAACGGCACCGTGCACTGGCTGTTCATGGACAAGATAAACCTCGCCTACTACACCTTTAACATAAATGTGGCCACGTCCCATCTCTCTTTCACCGAGATCCCCATCAAAGTCCACGCACAACCACCTATCCCATGCATCACCGGAGAAGAAGGAAGGCTTTCCTTTGTCACCATACGAGGAAATGGCGTGGCAGAGCTTTGGACGAAACAAAAACAGTATGAAGATGACGACGACGGAGAACATGGTCGGGAGTGTAATGGGGTCTGGCGATGCTTGGAGCTAGCGGATCTGGGGAGCAAGACAATAGACTTCATGTTCTTTGCGGAGAGCAGAGGCGCTTTACTCGTCGGGCAGCAGGGTGTTGGCTTCTCTATTGTGGACCTCAAAACTAAGGAGAAGACGTTGATGCACCTCAACAAGAAAAAATCATGGTATAAAAGGGCCACTCGCCGGTTTGTGGGGCCATCACCGGTGCTCTACGAGATGGATTGGGTTTTTAGTCGTACCCTCGCCTCTTCTGAAATGGAAGATGGCATTAGAGCAGATTGATCACGATTTTATAACAAGAAGAATATATCATATAAATGGTACAACCTACCTAGTTTTACGATGGGCCGAGTGACATACATATTTTGATGAAGATGGATTGATTTAGTTGGATTCATGGAGGGAGTGGATATTCATCTCTATCAAGCCATTGTTTCACCTCTTATTACCATTTGACGCAAATTTGCATAAATTAAATTAGGACTTACCAGTGCTATAGAATATGTACTCTTTGTCGTCGTACTAGCAGGACCAAACAATGTTTTGTTAGTGCGATGCTACCAATGGCTCTGTTGAGTTTTAGTTATACTAGGAAAAATGCCCGTGCGTTGCAACGGGAGAAAAATCTGTGTCGTTCAAACTCATAATCATTCCCTCCAACATTGGCGACACCTAGGACTCCGTCAACAAATTCGCATTAATTTTGACCGATGTCGATTGGGTTTGTTGTGAACTTGCGAAATTTCCACTTCATCTAAAAGAGCACACAACCCTGAGAAAAATAACAGAAAAAACTACTAATTCAACAACATAACCAGAAAAACCAAGTAAATTAATTGACGAGCTTAACATATGTAGCTGAAATACTGTGTTGTGAACAATGGAACTACTCAAAAGCTCATTGAGTGCTCTTGATCTATTTACTGAATAAACACAACAAAACTCAGTCGACATGATCCTCTCACAATTAGAAGCAGTAAAAAAATAGCTAAAAGTGAATCTAAAATACAGGGCTGCAGATAACGCCTGGTTAATAATGCAGCTTGAGAAGTAACCCCAGCCACACACACCCCTAATTAATGTTCTGAACTTAAGGGGAAGCCCCATGTATGGAACTGATGCTTGAAATCAGCAAGCCCGCATAGAGACTTTTGTTTTTGAGTTCATTGCTCCGCACGCCTTAGATGGATCTGGCAGAGACACCAGCATGCCCATGCACACGACCCTGTCGACGACAGCAACTACGCCGAAAGGAGTACCTGTACAATAGACAAAAGGTACAGTTAATGGGCGCTCACAGGTCACAACAATGTGTTACAATTAATGAATACACCCGCCAACTTTAGTACTTTCTATTTAGAATAAACTTGCAATATAGACCAATTGCAACACTAAGAACTAAGAGCTGGTAGTAAACAGAATAAAAGAGAAAAGACAGAGGAAGAGAGACGATGGTAAGTCCCAAATAAGAAATTTTGCTTGCTTCAGTTTTACCAGAATATGTTCTGCCTGATGGATGGAGATCTTGATAAGTTTATGTCTGCATTTCTTTGTTCCTACTTTCAAATTAGCATGTGGCATTCCTTTTTATCTGAACCCAATGAAAACAACTTTAGACTACACATATCATTGTTGCAATTCATAGTAAAGAAAGTAGATGCGCCAAGATTTTACTTGTTACCTTCTAGAGTGTATCCAAGTAGTGCATCCTACTTCCATTTTACCTCTGAATAGCAGGTGAACCTGCAAGCTGAAGATAACTCAGGGCATTATGCCAGTACACGAAGGACCTCAGAACAAACTTAATCATCAAAAAGAAAGTGAGCTACAAAGGGCAGCTCAACGATCTTTCTATAGAGCTTCAATTTATTCTTCCATCAAACACCTGAATCAAACAAAATAGAGATGAATGACAATCCTGCACAAATAGATCGGTAGGCATGAGAACATACCATATCTCACAACAATTTGGGTAAACTAAGAAATATATTCCAGAGCAATAGATACTGAAATACATAGTGCAGTGTACCAATGGTGGAAGAGGCAAAGTGAGCTGGAGATGAAAGACTGAGGAGAGAGCCGATGCCATTCTGCTAGCAGTGCTCTAATGTACGTACCCACAATTTCGTTGGTCGAAACATGGCCAGCAGCTCCGAGGAAAGTGCAATGACCAAAAAATTCCAGCATTCGGCGATAACCAAAAGAGTGCATTCTGTCAAAGAAATCCACTCATATGAGAACGAAGGGAGTCAGCGCAAACTATTCAATCGGCTGTATATAAATAAACATGATGCGGGCTGTTGAAGCTGCTGACAGTACGCAAGCCTAGTAAAATAACAACCATGGAAGAAGGGCGCAGGGAGAACAGCAGAAGCATTTCGCATACCCGTGGTGCAGAGACGTCTTGGGGTGACATCTTCTCAATCCCAAGGATGACAGGCTACTCGAAAGCCAACGTCCTACTTCACATGCTCCTCGTAGCCGCCATTGGAGCAGGAGACAGGACGGCCATGCCGCCATCGGCACAGCAGTGAGCCGAGCTCTGCCACTGTTGTACGCATTGTTGGTGAAACAGAAATGCATCAGCGAGCAGAAATAAAGAATCAATAGCGGGTTGCATAATGATTATGAAGTCCCATTCAAACCGACCCACTCAAACTGATTGACATGGTGAAAGCAAACCGGATACTATACACTCAATTAGCTTTGTAAGCTAAGTGCGCTAGGGCAAAAAAAAAAATACACATCTACTGTCTCCGGTGCTTATGTTCAGTTTTGGAAATTACATCGAACTGCTTCTAGTGCTCGTATGATCAGATTTAAGTTTCCCTAGATAACAACACGTGTCATACTTCTTAGCAAATATCTTTAAAAAAAATGCCATGGTGAATGTTGTCACGAAATATGTCCGAACCAGGGAGGGAAACCAAACTCAGTGAACACACGGCTGGCGCAAATTTCTCTGAACACGTAACAATTTTCAATACAGAATAAGCAAGTGGTCGCTTTAAGCAGATGAAACGGTGCAAAAAGATGGTATTTTCTTTGTACATAAAGATCTTTTATCCAATAATACTTTCAAGAAATGATAACTAAGCAGAGTTTACCAGACATTATCAAGAAAAGCTTAAGAAAAGGACCAGTATATAAGCATTAAGAGCTTCATAGGAAACATGAAAAGAAAGGCACCTAGAATTTGGCAACAGTATCAAGAGTTCCGGAAGAGCGTGAGAAGATCCTGCAGCCAACTCTGTTGGTTCCTTGTATCTCATCTACTCGAACAGTTCCTGAAATGTTTGCAGATCATGCAGTTCAAAATATTCAACGCTTAGTCTCCACACATCACAAATGAGACACGGGAAGCACTTAACGGCAAGTTGTCGGAGCCAACCTCGGTACTCTCAACTGCAGCCTGAGCATGCTCCACGTCTTCCACTCTGAACCGCCGTGCTGCTCTTTGGCATGGGTGAGCAGGGGCCCTCCACACACACCCAGGCTTCAAACGCCTCACCAGGTCCATACCAACAAGGTCATTCACACATGGTATTCGAACCAATCGAGATGAAACACCTAAATGCGGCAAAGAAAAATTCAGGAAATAAATATTTGTGAGACTATGTACCAGGAATTAACATGTTTAATTAAACAGCAAAAATGGAAATGCATGAGTGAAGGAAGAAATAGATGCAGGTGTTCAACAAAGGAACATACCATATCAGATTGGTTTAAAGCTCGAACTGATCATGCTTCTTCCACACAAAAATCTGCACACACAAAAACCAGAAGGAGCAGCTGTCATCATTGATTGCAAGTAAAATTGCGAACAAATTTATTGAGTAGACATGATAACATAAACATGAATTAATCTGTACACACAGTCTAGTTGGATTTTCCTCAAACACCTTATATGCATTGATACAAAACACCTGCACGAACACAGAGGAGAAATTATTGAGAGTGGATGAGGGAGGGGAGAAGCCAAATGAAGAGGGAACAAAAGGCTGTGTACCTTGAATCTGGTATTCGTTCCTTTTGTTGTTCCTGTAGAATGAAAGATCCATAAATCTCGTGCATCCTTAATATGTTCATGAAGCAAAGAGGAGGATGGCAGGAGAATGAGAGCGTACCAGAACATGTGAGGAGAGATGCGTGCAGTAGCCACCGGCCGGTGCTCTCATGACGCCACCGTGCGCGTCGGTGGCCGCTCTGCAAGCTCTCTCTCTTATTCCCCAAATCCATCTCCATCCCTGCGTCCTCCTCTTCCTCCTGCTCCTCATCGAAGCTGATTTCGTGCTTGCTGCTAGCCGCCGTCTTCGGTGAGGATTAAAAGGTCAAATTAGAAATATGACTCAGATCGACCACCGAGAAATGCGAATTAGAACGAACCTTTTTAGCATCCGACAACCATCCTCCACGCGCCACCATGTCCCGATCGATTGCGCCGCTCCGGCGCGAAGAAGAACTCGGGAGAGGAGCATCGGGCGGCGGCGACGGAGGCCCGGTTGCTAGATTGCAGAGCGGACGACGCCTCCGGAGGAGGAAGTTGTCGCAACGCTCGGCGAAGATCTAGCCGTGGACGGCGCACAGGGCAGCCGGCGACCACGCGCTGGAACTCTGCGACCTGGGCGTGGCGTCCAGCCGGGGTCGATGGGACCTTCCGATTTTGAATGGAGGCGACTCGGCGGTTCGAGCAGTTATGCGGCACCACGCAGGGAGGCAGAGAGCAGGAGCGGGTGGACTACGGCGAGAGGTGGCGCACGACGGCCGGAGTGAGCGGCGGCGGCGAGGTGGAAACCTAGATCGTACGCATGGCCTCCTCGGCGTCCTCGCTCGTGAACTCTTTTGGAACGAACGGGTAAGCGAGGTGCTTAATGAAAAACGTAGCCAAGACATAAGGATTGCGGTTGATTTCAATATTTGGGAGGGACTAAAATGCAAAACGACCATTTCGTCCGTCCGGCAGAAGACAGGACACTGCGTTCTTTTATAGTAGAGATTTCCGCTACTACCTAGAGCCGATGCTTTCATTTTCTAAGATAATCAAGGTGTTTGTGATTCTTGTATATGCCAAGTATTATATATGCCGCTACAAAATGTCATGGAAACACTCAGCATAGAAATATTCTTGCCAAAGACCGTGGACACATGTCCCCGCCAGGCGCTGCTAACGGGGAGGAGCCGACACATTCTCTTTGCCACGTGTCCCCTAACAGATGCTGAACTAACATTTAACTTTTCTTCTACGGACTGGAGTTTTTTTTTTTTGAACATCACTGATTTTATTCAATTCAAGCACATTTTACAGACAACAGCGTGAAGGGCATCACGCTGAAAGCAGAAAGCATGTCTCTGACTGGACATGGGCTTGCTTCACCTAAACAACGGACCAATAAAGATCTGTTTTTAACTTTGAGAGCTAAACGTGCTAGGTGATCAGCTTTAACATTATGACATCTCTTAATGTGAGTTATCCTGCTTGTATGGAAGGAAGGAGAGGCGTGTACTGCTGCAAGTAAATGCCTGTTTTCCCAACGTCCTGACGCTGCAAAGACTGACTGCTCCCTTGCCGCCGAAGCCAGCTGCAAGCAGTCCGTGTAGAAGTGGGGGTCTTGAACCTGAAAAAATTGTGCCAGATTTGTAGCAAGTAGAAGTCCATATACTTCAGCTTGAAGAGGCGAGGAAGCTGGAGGCGAAAGCGCAGAAACATGAAGTTGCTTGAGGTGCTGGTGGCCTTGCATGATGATGACGATGCCCAATCCAGCTTGACTAATCCCCGTTCCTGTTGTTTTTCTCCCATGCTGCATCACAGAAAATTGCATTCTCAGCAAATATGTTAGCCTCCTGCAGTTGTGAAGAAGATTGTAGTTGTTGCCGCTGGTCTTGTGTTGGTTCATCCCCGTGTCTCTTGGTGATTTCTTTAGACTCCATCATGGTGCCTGCAATAATTGCATTTGTCGCCGCAAACACCTAGGAAGGCTTGCATACTTTCCTACAAAACAAGGTGTCGTTTCGAGCTTTCCAAAGACACCACAGGAACGTGTAGAGGGTGGTTGAGGTAATTTGTGGATGTTGTGAGTTGAGCAAAGCTTGTATCAAATCTGGAATAGAACCATGATGCTCTGCAATGAACTCAATTTTGATAAACCAAGCCGCTTTGGAGAACGGGCACAAAAACAACATATGCATTTCATCTTCAAGATTGCCACACCTAGAGCAATTCTCCTTAATGTGCTTAGAGTACTTACTTGCCCTCTTGCCCGTTGGTAGAGCTTTGCGAAGTAACCTCCATGCAAAAGTTTGAACTCTTGGTGCCATCTGCTTGTCACTCCACACCTGCTTAAGTAAAGAAATAACCTGCAGAGGAAATCTTGGTCTTTGTCTTGGGGGCAGTTGAAGATTGTGAAAACAGTGCTTGTAAGCACTCTTGGGTGAGAATTGCCCTGCAGGGGTTAGTTTCCAAATCAAAGTATCTTGTTCATTTGCATTTATAATAGGTGTTTCTAAGATTTCATTTGCAGTTGTGGGGCTGAATAACAAGTTTATTAAGTCAGAGTTCCAAATCTTTTGTCCAGGAATCCAAAGATCCTTAACTTGAGCAGGGTAAGTAAAAGGTTGTTGTTGTACAATCAAATTATTATGGATTGTTTCCCAGCCAGTAAACCAAGGAGAGCTCCAAATAGAACTAGTTCCATCAACAATCTGACAAAGAGTGGCTGAAAGAAGAAGAGGTTTTACCTTAAGTATTGCAGACCAGAAGGCTGATTTAGGTTTGTTTGTTGTAGCTCTCCAAAAGGAAGTGTCGTGATGATATTTAGCCTTTAGTATTTGAGCTATCTGGCTATCTGGTTCCTTGACCAACCTCCATGCAGTTGAAAGGATAGACCTTGATTGATTGCCTGCAAATTTCTAATGCCAAGACCACCAATATTTTTGTGAGTACAGATATCTGCCCAAGCCCGGAGGCAAAGGCTCTTAGTTTTTTTATCTTCTTGAACGCCTGTCCACCAGAAGTTCCTAATAATAGCTGTGAGTTTTGCAAGAAACTTTTTAGAAAACAGAATATTGGACATGTAGTAGACAGGAATGGAAGAGAACACATATTTTATGAGTGTTAATCTGGCCGCATGTGAGAGTCGGTTAGCTTTATAAGTGGAGAGCTTGGATCTGAATTTGTCATAGATGAAGGCATAAGCTGCAGATCTGTCCTTGGAGGGCAAAATAAGAGGGTGACCAAGGTGGACGAAGGAATTGCCTATATCAGGAACAGGAAAGATTGCCCGAATATCTTCTTTAACCTGTGTAGTGACATTTTTGCTGAATAGTATTCCCGATTTGCTCCAGTTCGGAGTCTGGCCTGAGTTATAACAAAAATGATCAATAATTTGAGAGATACTTTGGGCTTCCTGCACATTAGCCTTGCCACATACAATAAGGTCATCTGCAAATATAAGAGAGTGAATAGAGGGGCAATTTGGACCAAGAGAGATGCCAACCAGCTGATTGGAATGTAGGGCGTCCTGAAGTGTCAAAGCTAGTTCATTAACAGCAAACACAAAAAGATAAGGCGACAAAGGGCACCCCTGTCTGATACCTCTTGAACTATGAAACTTCGCCGAAGATTGGCCATTAATGATAACCGAAAACGTCGGTGAAGAGATGCAAGCATGCACAAGACTAATGAAATGACCATGAAGACCTTTGCGAGCAAGAGCCGAGACAATAAAATTCCATTCAATTCTATCGAAAGCTTTAGCAAGATCAATTTTTAGCATGAAATCAAGGCTTTTCCAAGAAGTGAGAGAAAACGAATGGGCAATTTCTTGAGCAACAATAATATTATTGCTTATGCCTCTACCTTTGATGAAAGCTTGTTGTGAAGGATGAATGTAGTCCGGAAGATGTTGTTTCAACCTATTTGCTAAAGATTTTGCAATTATTTTATAAACTACATTACACAAGCTTATGGTCTAAAATCAGAAGGTAGATGGCAGACAAGCTTCTTTGGGATAAGTGCAATATGAGTGTCATTGATGTGAGGTGGGAGAACACCTGTAATGTAGAAATTCCTTACCACATGAGTGACGTCATCTCCTATCCAAGCCCAAGCTGAAATATAGAATGCCACATTGAAACCATCAGGTCCCGGCGAAGCATTTTTCCTCATTTCCTTGAGTATTGCCCAAATCTCTTGTTTGTCAGGCACCGAGTTGGTATAGTCCTCTGGATCTTGCGGCAGTGTTGCATTTAAGATGGACCTGACATTATTAGTAGAAGTAGAACAGAAAATGGATTTGAAATAATGCACAAATTCAGCTGCAATGTCTTCAGGATCAAACAGTTCACACCCTTGCGCATTCTGAATGGAAACAATGCGATTTCTACGCCTTCTCTTCTGGACAGCATTATGAAAGAAGGCAGTATTTCTATCACCTTGAGTAGCCCAATGTTTTTTTGCTCGCTGACGATAATATTCAGTGAGCTTAGTCATGTTTTGCTCGTATTGGGCAATCAAATTGACCTCAAGATTGTGATCCTGAAGCTGAACGGGCTGCATTTGAATTTCATTAATCTGCTCTTGTATATGATCAAGCTCTTGTTGGATAGGTTTCTTCTTCTTGCACCATCTTTTCAAAGTACCTGCAAGGTTAGTTGTTCTAGCATGGAATGGTCTATTAATGGAAGCAGTCCAAGCACATTTAGCAACATCCTGAAAATCATTTTCATAAGTCCACCAATTTTCAAATCTGAAACTGAGCTTTGGCTTTCGAAATTGAGACTCTGTTGAGACAAGAATGGGTGCATGGTCACTAAGCATGATCGGTAGGTTAAAAACATTAGTATTTGGAAAAAGAGTGCACCACTCAGCATTAGCAAGACAACGATCGAGCCTCTCAAACAGGGGCGTCGAGGAAAAACGCTTGTTCGTCCAAGTATAAGCTGGACCGCTAAAGCCTAGATCAAACAGACCACACTGTTTAACATACGAATTGAAATCACGCATACGTTTTTTATTTATATTAGTGGAAGACGTGTCTATGTCACACATAATATTATTGAGATCTCCTAAACAAACTACTGGTTTGCCAAGATTAGCATGTACAAAAGTAGAAATCTGATCCCAGATCATCCAAGTTTGGCGATGGTGAGGATCGCCATAAACATAGACTAGCACAAAATCTAGACCAGTAGCAATATGAAGAACCGAAGCCAGGATTAGATGAAAACTAGAAAACTTAACATTTACTTGTACCTCGTCGTTCCATAAAAGCCAGAGGCCCCCAGAGAGACCAACCGAAGGAACAACAAAGCTATCGGCTAGATTAAAGCGGTTATTCAGCTGCCCAGACTTGTATTTAGAAGTTCTAATCTCAGATACAAAGGTTACCTGCGCCTTGGTGGAGGACATCAAATTGGCAAGGTAGGATATTTTGGTGGATCTATCAAGATTTTGCCCGGCCCTTGGCAATTCCAACTGATCAGCTTCATGGCGCCTTGGAGGCTGGATGTGCTTTTCCAGTCTTGTTAGAAGTGTTCCTCTGTATCTGGTTTGGAGAAGCACGAGCACCTCCTAACTCCTAAAGCAGTGAGCGTGACAAGCAAGGCTCAGGAGAAACCTGCTCAGATGGCGAATCGGAAGATCAGAGGAGAGATCAGGGAAACCGGAAGGTGGTGGCCTGAATCAGTGAGGTGAAACGAGTTGTTGGTGTAGGGCGGCAAGGGGGGGGAAAGCTGAGCAGAGCGGAGGGATCGAAAACTGGATTGGAAGATGAAACACAGCACAGATCCGAGAGGAAAAAGGGGATTCAATTAGGAAAGGAAGATCGAAGCAAGAAATCAAGGGATTGGGAAGAATCAAGAGGAGAGAGACGGCAAGACGCCAGACGCCACACGGGGACCTCCTTCCCTACGGACTGGAGTTGGGGCCTATGCAACATCACCAAGCTACGGATGGCCCTAGCTAGCACGAGGGCCCTTTTAGGTCAGTGTCACACATGCAGTAATTGAGAGGAGCTTGCCGCATTTTCCTTTACACTAGTATATCACGGGGGAGTACGGTGATTTGTAGCACGGTTTTTTATTTATTTTTAATCGCCATTTAATGTTTCAAAAAAATCCAGAAAAATATTGGATATTGACAACCACTTGATCTAAGCTTCTGAAAAAGTTTCAACTCGAAATAGTTTGTATTTCGCCCTGCATGAAAATGAAAAAATTCCGACAATTTTAAGAGATTTTGAATCAGCACCCAAATCTAGAAATTTGTCATTTTTACACAGGATAAAATACAGAATGTTTCACATTTCTTTTTTGCACACCGGTAGAAATCATCATTATCTACGTTTGGATTTTTTTCGGAAGTTTTTACAACTTAAATTACAGATTTCAAATTTTCAAAAAACCGGGGTACATATAGCCCAAGCTACAAATCGACTTTTCCTTCGCGGGGATCCTATAGTGGTGAGGTAGTACTAAACATGCAACCCCATCTCACCCTTGCAACATCTAGCCGGTTTAGGTCGAAAACTAACTAAAAACATACCCACCTGGGCTCCTAAAGTAGCGAGGTGGCTATTAATATTGTCTAATTTGAAAATAATTATTAAATATATGTTAAAAAATATTTGTTTGGCAATTAAAACATACCCACTTTCTCTCGAAAACTAGCTAAAAACCCACTAAAAATAGTTTAATTCGGAGTTTCCAAGGGAGGCGTAGCTAAAAACTAGCCAAAGAATTTTTCTTCTTCTACACGTAGCAACTACTCCCTCCGTTCCAATTTAATTGACTTGCTATTCATCACATGTGGATGTATCTGTACATGTAACATGTCTAGATACATCCACATTTGGTAAATAGTAAGTTAATTAAATTGGAACAGAGGGAGTAGCTTAAACTTACTGGTCCATCAGAAAGGCCACTTCATGCTCAGACGAATTCCTCCTGCTTTCATCTTTCTTAGTTCCGTCTTTAGGTTAACATCAACTTCCGATCAATGCATGTATGTACAGGGCAGTTGCATCCGAGGAGACGCTCACCTTCGAGTTTCTGGCGACGAGGGTAACTTTCCTAGAAGCTGAGACTGAAGCGGCCCTGAACCTCGCCTGCGACAATGTCGACAAGGTGATTGAAGCCAGAAAGGAGTTGGCGCAGAAGGGGGAAGCTACCAACAAGGCGATCCTTTCGTTGCTGGAAGATCTGAAGAAGATGATGGCCAACAACCTCGACCTGACGAGGCAGGTTGGGAAACAGCAGAATGAGTTAGCGCTCGCGTACAAGGAAGCTCTGATCGCAAAGGCAGGTGATATCCCAGGGCCATCGGATGCGTAGTTCCCACTGTATATGTTTAGGTTTCAGCAAGTCGAACTAGCTAGATCCCAAAATAATGTTTATGTATCTAGGTTTTGTAATACTGCTGTGTTGAAGATCGAGTAATATATAATGTGAACTAGCTATTCCACGTCATACTGTATCTCTTTCCCGTAATAAAAACGTATGTAAGTCTAGCACACTTGATATTTGCATTGTCCGAATGCATTATTTTAGAACCAGAGCACGAACATCCGCGACGTTTTCCGTGACCAGGACAAGTTTCATCGAACGTAACTGGGCTACTGGGCCGGGGAACGCATATCCGCGATGAAACATAGGCGAAACGTCGCGCCCAGCCGGCCCATTATCAAAAAAACCAAAACGTCGAGAGCAAATTCAGCCTTTCGACCCTCCACGACGGAAACACGCGACGTTATCGGAACGTCGTTGCCAAAACGTCGTGGATCGGCACAATTTTGGTAGTGTGCCCAAGTTTGATGATGGGAGTTGGTGACCTTCAGCGCGCGCGCCGCCTCTCGACTGGACAACCCAAGATATATATCATGATCCCAGCTGCCCCCGCGGCCGGCTGGTTTACTGTAGGATTAATTAGGTAGAGCTGTTGATTTGCTTTCGAACAATATGCTATGTGTGTGCCTGTGAATTTGTGCTAGCTAGGTTTAATTGCTACTCCCTATCTGTACGCCTGTGAATTTATCTTATATATGTGTGTGCGCCTGTGATTCGTGTTATATTTGTACGCTTGCATATTTAAGTTAGTGTCGGTTAATTTTGTTGGCTGTCTCAAAAGTTATATAATGAGAAACATTTAGTTTTCTTGGCTGTCTGCAATACTTCTGCACCGGGTACTTTTCCTGACCATCTCCGATATGTATGAGATTTGAGACGGATGTAAATAAGAACCGTCGCAGCTTAAATTAGAGACGGACACAAAATTACGGCCGTTTGAGGTGACTCTTTCCAGACGGCGGTTTTTATTTTCTATCTGACCGGCTCTGATTTACGTCTAGCTTAGTCAAGTTTGTACTAGTGTCTGGTTAGAGGTACTAGTGCATCTGTGATGTTTACTTCGGTGATTATTGTTATACGAAAATTGCGTACTATTGCAACACCATTTGGGTACCTCGGGTGCTTCAACTGGAGCCACATATCTACTACATTCTTAAGTCGTGGTTTCACTAATAAAAAGTTGTGAGCAAAAGTCATGCACCAAGGTCGTTTTAATAAAGAAATAAAAAACCATATGATGCAGAGACCGGGTCTGCCCCCTTTTCAAAAAGAAAATGCAGCAAAGTCGTAGCGCTTCAACAAGATCCCGGTAGCACAAATGAAGTCGGTGAATGCTCCGTTTCTCCAACAAACTCGAGGATTTACGTACCCATGGCTCCACCAACAATGGTAAGTAAAGCCTCGTCTTTTTTCTTACCACTAGCAAAGATCAGTTAGGCTTAGGCCATAGCCATCTCATAAATAAACGGAAAAAAGAACCTAGCTCGATAGTAGTTCATGTCATCATGTGCCACTGAGCAGACCACGATATAAATTGCATTTAGTAGCTCACGGCGTATGGGCCGGGAAGCTAAACGCTTGTTGGGTCTCTACCAGAGAGTGGAAGGGTGCGTCTAGTACACAATGTAGCGGTCAAGTTTGGGCCTGCTGTTTGCTGGATGTGACGTGAGATGCGAATGGGAGCTGTTGGGCCTGCTGTTTGCTGGCTGTGACGTGAGAATGTGAGATGCGAATGGGAGCTGCGTCGAACAACAATAGTCCCACCTCGCTCGCCGACGAACTCGCGCACCTCCTTAAAACGAGCCGTCTCTGCCAGCTCAGCAGCCGGGCGATGTTGCGCGCGCCTGTTACTCCAGCGAGTTAGGAGGGCAGAGGAGTTTGTGGTCTGGATTTTGACAATTCTGGCTGCTCTTGGGCCCGAGAGCAGTCGGCTTTGAGCTCTGGCATTAGAGGGGCAAAACCTATTATATCGACCAGGTCGATCATAACCAACCATCGCACACCCTGGCGTGATATTTGGGCCGGCCCATTACCGATGTGCACAGAGAAAAGAATTAAGAGAAAATTGGGCGGATGTGGGATTCGAGCTTCAGACCTCCACGCACGATGGCCGTGCAGGAACCACTGCGCTACGCTCAATAGAACATCAATACTAGCGTACGCCGCTATTTATTGTTTATTCTCTTCGGTTTTTAATTTTCGGATTTCATTTTTTTTGTTTCTTTCTTTTTCGTTTATTCCTTTTCTTTCTTCTTTTTTTCGTTTTTAATGTTGTTTCTTTTTTTCGATTTTTCTTCCTTCTTTTTCTTTTTGTTGTTTCTTTTTTCCGTTTTCTATTTATATATTATTTGAATTTTTTTCCTTTTTCTTTTTTTGGCTTTTTTCTTTTTTTCAGTTTTCTTACTAGATATTATTTTTTGAATTTTTTATTTTGAAAATGTTCAAATTTTCAAAATTGTTCATATTCGAAAATTGTTCATGTATTAAAATCGTTCAAAATAGTTTCCGTTCAAATAACATTTTTCACTTTTTCAAAATCATTCAAAAATAATTTTCGTTCAAATACTTTTTCTGTTCGCCTTTTAAAATCGTTCAAAAATAATTTCTGTTCAAATACCCATTTTTTTTTTACTTTTTTCGAAAATTGTTCAAAAATAATTTTCGTTCACGGACTTTTTCTGTTCGCTATTTAAAATCGTTCAAAAATAGTTCCGTCCAAATACCTTTTGTTCACTTTTCGAAAATCGTTCAGAAATAATTTCCGTTCATAGACTTTTTCTGTTCGCCTTTTAAAATCGTTCAAAAATAGGTTCCGTTCAAATACATATTTTGTTCACTTTTTTGAAAATCGTTCAAAAATAATTTTCATTCACAGACTTTTTCTGTTCGCCTTTTAAAATTGTTCAAAAATAATTTCCGTTCAAATAGCTATTTTTTGTTCACTTTTTGAAAATCGTTAAAAAATAATATCCGTTCACAGACTTATTTTTTGTTCACCTTTTAAAATCGTTCAAAAATAGTTTTCGTTTAAATACCTATTTTATTCACTTTTTTGAAAATCGTTCAACAATAATTTCCGTTCATGGTCGTTCCGGCCCAATCGGCGAGGCTTGCTTTTTTTCGAAAAATGGAGATTTTCGGATTTGTATAATTTCAAAAAATGAAAAAAAAATCGAAAATGAACAAATTCGAAATTTGAACAAATTTCAAATTTGAACAAATTTCGAAAATGACCAAATTTCGAATTTGAACATTTTTCAAAAATGAACAAATTTGGAAAATGAACAAATTTCGAAAATAAACAAATTTCGAATTTGAACAATTTAAAAAAATGAACAATTTTCGAATTTTGATATTTTCTGGTAACTTTTTAAAGTCATTCACCGGTTAAACCGGCAGTTCGGCCGGTTCTGTTGCCGGTTTTTTAAAAATAGAATTGAAAAGAGATATTAATAGTCTGTGAGAAAAGTTAGTGTACTTAATGTATACGTGCACCAATATGACACTAACTGAGCTCAGGATAAATGGCCAACCCAGTCGTCCTGTCACTGGGCGAACAATGAGGTTATGAGTTCGATTCCCATCCCCGCAACTTATTTTTCGCGTCCCCAAAGCAGTCAAACGCCAAAATCAAAAAAAAAAAAGCAGTCAAACGCCCGAAGCCCACTATGGGCCGGCCCAATAGAGCGAAGACGGGTGTGCGACTCCATTCTATCGTCGACCAGGTCGGTGTATAGGGGATCCCCATTAGAGGCGGCACAGCAGTCCAGCTCTTCTCGGTAGAGCTGGTCTGACTCGTGACGTGGGCTTCGGGGCTAACACAGCCCCAAGCTAAATAGTTCCGCTCGTGTGTCCACCCATGGTGGTGGTGCGGGGTTCGCTCATCAACCCGGTTACAAACTCCTTTTCCGTTTTCGACCTTTTGGCAATCAAGCTTCTAAGCATTACTTGCAGGCTAGCTTACTATTCTTATAAAGCAGGACGCAAAACAGGGGAGCAAACATTGAATCTCACATATGCACCAACAGTCTGACACACTGAAGATAAAAACATCCATGCAGATAATGATAATTCTAATAATTTTACAACGGGTATTTAAGCCCATAGAAAAGAACAAGATTAACTACTGGATTACTTTATTGGAACTTCTTGTCAAACAAGGGAGCTGCTAGAAGGAAATATGTGCGTCAAAGGATATCTAGTGGGCAGTAATCAAGAGAAACTTATGTGCATCTTAAGGATGCCGACACATTCCTTCATGCTTGACAGAACGCACTACGAAAAGAATTACCGGATAATCATGAAAATGGTGGCAGTTTGTCAAGCTCATCTAGTCTGATCATTCATATATAGTAATCAGGATTTTTCTAAAGGAATAAATTACAATAACCAGCAAGCAAGCAGGCAAATTGCACAAATTTTAGGATAGTAGTATCAGAAAAAAATCGTAAGCATACAACCACAACTGAAACCATTACACCATCGGTTTGGAAGCCTGGAGCACAGTACAACAACGGCTCGAAGGACATGGAATCACAGTGGGCATAGAGGAGAAGAGGAACCCAATGACTCACCAAATAAACCATGGAGGCGTACAAGAAGGCCACCCCTGCCGCGGTTGTGGTGAACTCGTTCCCAACGCATAGTAGCGACGGCAGCAGTAGTCGAGTTGAGGGATGGCCTGACCTACAACCTGAAATTATTCAAGTTTCAGCACTGCCTATGCATAAGTAAACAAATCAAAAAAGTTGGGCACATTCATTTCCTATACATTAATATATCATGTAATACCATGTGCCCAAACAGAGAATGGACAACGTGCTCATTGGGAAAGTTGAAAGATCGGCTAGGAAGTTGTGGAAATGTGACACGTTAGTCATTCCTTCACATAAAAAGGTCGTTAGGTTGCTGACATGGCTATCTATTTTGCAAAATACACCCTATATTTTGGTTTCTTCTCATTCGTTCTTCCCTAGTTGAGACGATCATGCATTTCATGCTCATTCCGGAACAAATGTCCACGGCTGAGACGGTCCCTCGCCGAGCTTGAGCCTTCCGCCAGCTCAAGGACTCGTCAGTAGAGCACGACACGTTGGTTGATGCAGCGCCGCAGAGCACGCGACAACTTGATAACCATTGAAGCCCTTTACTCTTTTTAAAGGCAGAGATAACTGCCCAATTAGCATACACTTTATACTAGCAAAGTGCCCGTGCGTTGCAACGGGTCCAAATTCGATTCAAATTTAAAAGTTGGCCGTGGAATATCAAAGAAGAACATAGATCATAAGGTAGTAAAATAATGCAGAAAACGAAGGCAGCTGCTCTCATTTATGAATGAACAACACCAAAAAAGTAATTGCATTTCAATTTCTATTCAAATAGGAAACGTGCCCGCGCGTTGCAACGGGTAATAAAATGTGTTGACTCGATATACAAAGTGATTTCTCGTAAGTAAAACCGAGACGTATGGATAAAATCAGTTGGATTCAACGCATCCCTTGACTTCAGCTGATCATCAATAAGTCACATACAGGTTGTGTTCCACATCATAACCTATTTGAATAGAAATTGAAATGCAATTACTATTCTAGATATGTAATTGCATTTGAAGCGCAGTCCATTTCACATGAAAGAAGTTTGATCGCAAATAGACAAAGGGACCGCATTCCGAGAATCCACTTCGGCATCTACACCCACTACCCATTAAACAAATTTTGAAATGCCAAAAAAATTCAAACAAAAATTTCGGAGGTATATATGAACATTCTATGTTCGTAAAAAAAATCATAATGAAAAGACATTTTATGCGGCGGGTGTAGAAAAGACAAATCCCCAGTGTTCAAAAATGTCTCTGCACGTAACATTTTTTTTCTTTTTTATACCGATCACACAAAATATCTTTTTGATGCACGCTAGCTAGCATAATTACATTTTGGATTTAGTAGTCCTAAATATTTTCACCTTGCCAGCTTGAAACCAGAAGCTAGCTAGCTACTCACGCTACTATTTTTTCAGAATAGGTGAATACACCGGCCTACTCCAGCTAGTACTCCTAGTAGAAGAAGTGGAATAAAAGAAGAAGTGAATCAAGAAAATATAAATCGGGGTGGGTTTCACTCGAATTAACGTTGTCCGCCCAGGATCAGTACCAGGTCGTGTCCCCGAGCAGCTCGTCGCTTTCGCGCTGCTTGACGAGTTGGAGGCTTGGAGCCGCAGGACGCTGCACTGGAGCGTGGCGACGCAGAGGCGAACGGCCGCAGGGGAGCTGGGTTCGGCGAGCTGCTGGGGAGAACGGGGCCGGCCGGTGCCTTTAGAGCACCGTCAGTGGCCGGGGATCCGACGCGGCGTGTGTGCTGCCTGCAGTGGGAAAATATGAGGCGGCGTGGGTGCTGCCAGCGCCGTCGAATCCGGCGAGGCGCATGTGCTGCCGCCGGCAGAGAATCCATGGAGGCATGGGTGCTTTCGGGGAGAAACCATGGCGACGGGGGAGGGGATTGGATGGGTCGTCAGGTTGGAGAAGACCGACGGGATAAAATAAAAACGAATCGGTACCTGACCTATGGATGGCAGTGGTGGGTAATTTGTGCAAACTTCAGGGGTAAAATCAGAAAGTGAAAAACGGACCATCACCTGAAGACATATTATATAGTAGAGATACATACATAGTAATCAGAGTGGCTCAATTAGCATACGCATTGGTCGCGCTGCAGCACCTAGTACGCCTAATAAACCGGAATGGAGACAATTGTAAAGTTTATGTACCAAATATAGTGATTAACAAACAATGTAGTAAAATGGGGACTTGTATAGTAAACATGTCTTCGCGTGTTACCACTTTCGGATTATTTTCATTTTTTTTTAGATAAAGAGTGTTTATTAATATCGAGACGATACAACATGCACCCAGCCTCTGCAACAACGCAATAACCGAAGCCATTACGGATGCACACAGCCAAAAGACAATAAGAAGAAGAAATAAAAAGAAAAGTCCCGCTAAAGAGTTACAGTCCTTCCAGCAGCCGCACAACCACCACCAAAACAACACCTGATGTCCTATTCTTCAAAAGCAACGCCTTCAAGAAGAACAGTGCCAGGCACAACCAATTAAGGCCAGACCTTGGGTTTTCACCCTGAAGATAGTCCTCGCTCTCAGAACAGTGTCTTCAACAAGACCACTGTCAGGCACAACCAATTAAGGCCAGACCTTGGATTTTCACCCTGAAAGGTAGGATGTTGGGCTTCACGTATGTTGTCGCCCCCACTTACATGCCGCTGCTCAAAATCATGAAACACCAAGCCAATTCCTCAACAGCACAAAGAATCAAACCACCATTGCCAGTCCTCAGATCTCGCCTTCCATGTCATTCTCCGCCAGCACCATGGAACGAGAAAGCGTGCTCCATGATATTAACAGCCAGCAGAGCTTCGAAGCGCTCCCTCTAAAACCAAACGGTCAGAGAAAAAACACGGGTGCGCACGATCGAATACCATCCGATCCAGCAATCTCTAGACATGAATCGCCCAGTGGAGTTCGCCGGCGGAGCCTTCCGAAACACGACCGTCCAGCAAGTTCGATGGTGACCAACATCCGGCAGATCTTCATCTTGGCGCGAATAAGAATCAAGGACCACCGCCATTATTCGCGAGTCCGACAGGCCCCCACACCGCCAGTTGCCTCCATGACGGATTGGCTGGAGAAGAAGGAAGTCCAAGCACAGGGCAGCAAGTACCGGTATTCCAAAGAACCACCAAACCCGCCGCCCCGGCCGTGGCCGAATCTTCTGGCCCGATTGGATCTAGCCCAGATCTTGCCCGATTCAGCTCGCCGCCATGCGCCTAGACGCGATGAGGGCGCCCGCCATCTCCTTCCCGCCGCACCGCCGGAGGGCCTCAGGCCCCGGCCAGAACAGCCGCGCCGCCCCTGCGCTTCCACCGGCGTTCCCCCACTCCCAAGGACCACCAGCATCCGCACCTCGCCATCCCAGCCGCCGTCGTCGACGCGGAGGGAGCCGCTACCACCGCCGGGGGAGGGCAGCGGCAGCGGCCAGGCGGCGGAAGATGGGATCGGCCGCGCTGGTTTTGGAGAGGGGCGCCGCCAGAGTCGCCCGGGAGGGAGACCTCATTTTTGTTTGTTAGGACCAAGAAATTTGTTTCCATGTGGAGGATGTACCATAGATTCAGTGATAGGCGCATTTCCAACGCAAAATGCCGGTGACCACTTATTAAGGTAAAATCGAATGGTAGTTCATTATATTCCCCTTCTATTCATATATTGAACATTTCATGCATGTTCATTGCTTTCTTATATACAAGAATGCTTTTATCTGCATTGGGGCAAAAGTACTAAAAATGCAAATGAACAATGCTGAAGATGTGCCTTTAATAGGTCATGTAAAGAAAAGGTTGAATTTGGCTCATGATTATGATGAGTTGAATCCAACCGAAAGTAGAACTAGGTTTGGCATCAAAAAGAAAAAATACTCTATAAAGTGAGACAATAGACTGGAGAAAACTTAGAAAGGAGGTATATGCAACCGGTGACATTAGTAGAGCCACCAAAGTCCTTGACAAAGTGGATTCAAAGTCTGTAGTACATAATCACACGATGAACAGTTTTCCAGTCCACTATGTCATAAACTATGGCCGCACTAATAATATCACGGGTTGCATATCGCTCTTTACTAAGTTTCTTTCGGTCTAATTTCTCATTTTCAAGAGTTGTTTTTTCTTTCTTTTAGATGCCAACTCTATTTCTAGTCTCGGTTGGATTTAACACATCGTAATCATGACCAAGATTCAAGGTTTCCTTGAGATAACTTATTAAGTGCATATTCAGGGTTGTTATTTTACTTGTTTAGTAATTTTGTCTGTAAAAGCATTGTTGTATAAAAAAGAGAAATAGCATGCACGAAACATTCAATAGTAGATGAATAGAAGTTAAATATAAAGAGACTGCCCTTAGATTTACCTTTATAAATGGTCACTAACATTTTAAGTTTGAAACGCGACTATCCCTGAATCAATGGTAGATCCTCCTCATGGAAAGTAATTTTTTGTCCTAACACAAAAGAACGAGGCAAAAGAAAATAAAAAGATGAAAAATTAAAATAGTAAAGGGTCACTCACTATAAAGGGTATGCTAATTAGTAAGTTATCTGCCTTTCACAAAAACAGTTGCATGGATTATACAAATAAAGGGTATGCTAATTGGCTGCTATACAAACCGGAATGGAGGAAGTATAATTTTGTATGTTTTCCTGTTAATGTACGATCAAAAGGTAGCAAATTCTATTCCTAAAGAGCAGCGTAAATCAGGCCACATGGGAGCACACAAAAGAAAGTTTATTTCTTTGTTTATTTAGAGTAGCTAGCTAGCCCTAATTTGCAACCTTGGGAAGCAGCAACACACAAAAGAAAGATGATTGCATCTGTGTTTGCAAGACAAGATTTGCTTGTTCATTCCATTCATATAACTCAGCAGCACGGACAAAAAAAAAAAGCAATAATGATGCATGGCAATATAATAATGTAGTGAAGCAAACAGAGGATGGTGGGGGTGGTAACCTGGCCTTGGCGGTGGCAGGATTGGCTGGTGGACTGCGGCGGGGCGCTTATGGCCAATGACAGCATGCGAGTTACCATCTCCGCGAACCTGAAAAATTACAGCAACATCGATCCATCAGCAGTAGAAACAAAATTGAGAACATCCAAAATTATGCTATACTAGGGGATTAAGCGCGGCCTTCGCCGCACCCGTGGGCAAATTTTTTGAATTTTTTCAGTCGTAAAAGTGTTGAAATTCATTTAGAAACAATATGGAAATTTGGAATTAAAATTAGAAACGATATGGAAATTTGAAATTTAAATTTTGGTCGTGCATATGTAATTTGATGTGATCCCGTTGATATATTTGTCATTTTTTTGTATGGATATGTTTAAAATTGATGGTTTGTATTATTTAGAATTACTTCAAAATCATATGGATAGGTTGGATTATTTTCAAAAAAAAAAATGGGGGCATTTTTGAAATTATTAGTTTGCATTATTTTGAATTGCCGCAAAATCATATTTAGAACTACTTACAATTATTCAAAAAGAAATGTCCACATTTTTGTTGGACTGTTTTCTATTTTTTTAGTTTGGATTTTTTTTTGTTGGACTATTTTTCAAAAAAAAGGGGCATTTTCAAATTGTTAGTTTGCATTATTTAGAATCGTTGCAAAATTATATTTAGAATTGCTTGCAATTATTTCCAAAAAAATGTCAACATTTTTGTTGCTATGTTTCTTATTTTTTTAGTTTTCACGGCTCTGGCGCGCCCGTGGGCTAAAATTTTGAATTGTTCGATCGTAAAATTGTTGAAATTCAAAAATTGTCTACGTTGTAAAGTTGTTCAAATTTATGAAATGTCCATATTCAAAAGTTATTCAGATCTGAAATTGTTGATTTTTTTTAAAATACATGTGTAAATTGTTTATTTTTTGAAATTTGTTAAAATTGGTAACTTATTTGTATGTGAATTTTAAATATTTGAATTTTGTCACGTGGGCTTTTTTTTTGATCTGTTCAATCGTAAAATTTGTTCGAATTCAAAAATTGTCCGCATTTCGAGAATTGTTCAAATTCGGAAGTCATACGGTTTTGGAATAGTTTGACACATTTGAATTTCTTTTGGCGTATATAAAAAAAAATTTGGAAGACACATGGAAATTTGGAATTTTAATTTTGGTCGGGCATGTTTATTTTTATGTAACCACTTTGACTTATTTATCGTTTTTTTTGTTGTGGACATATTGAAATAATTGGTTTAAATTGTGTAGAATTTTTTTGAAAGCATATGAATAATTTAGGTTTAAAAAAAAAAACTGACATCGCGGCCCCACTGTGACGTCGTGCTGACGTCACAGTGGGCAAATCTAGCCGGCAACGCCCGCGGCGGCGCCGTCGACGCCGGCGGCGAACGCGCACGTTCCAGGACGCGCGGCTTAGCGCTGCCGACGCGCCCGGACACGGGGAGCACCCGAGTGGCGGCGCCGCCCGTTTTGGGTCACCGGAGCGGCGCCGGCGACTCGCGGAAGCGGCGGAAGACGGCGGCGCGGCGGAGGCGATTCCGGCGGCCTAGCGACGTTCTGGCGTCCGACCACCGGCGACGTGGTAGATCCGGTGACGGCGCATCTTCCTGTGGCAAGAAATTTGGCGGGAGAGCGGCGGAGCAGCGGGATGGCGCGCCGGCGGCCGCGGCGACCACGGCGGCGCGCGGGGAGGAGAGAGCCCGTGGATGTTTTTGCATAAAAAACCTCGATGTTTTACCAATTTGCGTTGAGGTCCTTCCGCAGGGGTTTTCTGCAAAGTGCGCGCGTCAAAAATCGTGCAGGAGGTTCACCGTCTGCGACGGGGGGGACCGGCCGGTGACCGGGGCGACGTGGCGGTTTGTGGTTGGTCAAAAATCACAGCTACAGTACCGAGCGGTTTTGGGGGCGGCGTGGGTGCATCTCGGCCGTCGATTTCGCGGATCGAACGGCTGCAGTTTGCCCGCGACGTGGAGGGCTGGAAACGCAGCGGATCCCACCATCTTTTATATATAGTAGAATATACACCCACTGCGTGTGCACACAAGAATAGATCAGATGTACATGCATGGTTTCGCAGTGTCAGTTAACCGCTGCTGCTAGTGTCGAGTTTCAGAGTTCAGTTAGGTGACACTGTCGTTTTTGACAGCTATAATTTCACGTCAGTTTTAAGAATAAACTGAGGTGCGACTCAGTGGTTAATTCTGTTATTTAGATAGGCTAGTTGACGCCCTGATGAATCGTTAGATAGGCTGGACTTTCGTTTTTCAGTTAGACTGTAACTTTGAATAAATAATACAGTAAATAAATAAATAGACAAGAGGAAGAAGAGAAAAGCTGTACGTTTTAAAGAGCACCAAAATCTTGTCGTGTCAACCTCTGCGATGGAATCCATCGCATGAGTTTGAGAGCTACTAGAAACTAACATGCAGTGCGTACGCATATTGGATGAGGAGGGAAAGGAAGAAATTTAAGCAAGAATAGATGGAGGAAGAGGAGACCTCAACGGCAGCAATATGTCGGAATGGTTGCTGGCGACACGGAAGTTTCTGCCACCGATCCTGGGATGCATACATACAACACATTCTGTGTTAAAAACGTCTGACAATTCTGAAATGTTGGCTCATGCACTGTAATGTAAATAACAGTATCACAGAGCCAAGGTGCAAGAAAGCTGCCAGCATAGAGATAGCTCGACCAAGGCATATGACGTCTCCTTATCACCTGTTCATCTTCCAGCTTGTAATGCAGGTCTTCCAACTTCCAAGTAGTCCAGGCCGCTGGCAGCTACAGATTCCAGCTACTCAGTCTTCTATTTATCCTTGAACAAGAACATGCCATGATGGTCAGCAAAGCAAATTTAGCAAGAGTAAATTGGGAGGACGGTTCCACTCATGCATGACAACTTAATAACTGCCCAACTAGCATACACTTTATAGGCAAACATAGTGACGGGAGTGGCCCAATGAATATACGCCTTGGTCGCGCTGCAGCACCTAGTACGCCTAATAAACCGGAATGGACTCAATTGTAAAAATAGTGAAACAAACATATTGATTAAGAAACAATGTAGTAAAATGGGGACTTGTAAGTATACTCTAATACTTTCGGACTATTTTTAATTGTTTCTCCTCCTTATTTCTTGCCTCATTTTTGTGTGTTAGGACCAAGAAATTTGTTGTCATAAGCAGGATGTAGCATAGATTAAGTGATAGGCGTATTTCTGATGCAAAATGCTGGTGACCGTTTATATTAAGGTAAAACCAAAAGGTAATCCATTATATTAATATACTGAACATTTCATGCATGTTCATTGCCTTTCTTATATACAAGAATGGTTTTATCTACCTTGGGGAAAAATTCCTAAACAAGCAAATGAACAATGTTGAAGGCGTGCCTTCAATATAGGTTATGTCAAGGAAAGCTTAAATTTGGCTAATGATTATGTTGTGTTGAATCCAACCGAGAGTAGAACTAGAGTTGGTACTAAAAAGAATAAAAAACAACTTCATAAAGTGAAAGAGTAGACTGGAAGAAACTTTGAAAGAAGATATATGCAAATCCGTGACATTAGTATGACAACCAAAGTCCCTCACAAAGTGGATTCGAAAGTTGTTAATCACACGATGTACAGCTTCCCATTCCACTTTGTCAGATACTTTGGTGGCACTAATAATATCACAGGTTGCATATACCTCTTTGTTAAGTTTCTTCCAGTCTACTTTCTCATTTTCTAGAGTTTTTTTTTTCTTTTTCGTGCCAACACTATTTCTAGTCTCGATTTGATTTAACACATAATACTCATGAGTCAGATTCAACCTTTACTTGAGATAACCTATTAAACGCATCATCAAAGTTGTTCCTTTGCTCGTTTAGGAAGTTTGTCCATAAAAGTATTGTTGTATAAAAAAGAGTAATAACATGCATGATACATTCAATACATGAATAGAATGTGAATATAACGGGCTACCCTTCGGTTCATGTTGGTAATTGGTCACCAACATTTTGCGTTAGAAACACAACTAACCCTGAAACTATGGTAGATCCTCCCCATGGAAACAAATTTCTGTCCTAAAATAAAAAAATAGGCAAAAGAAAAAAGAAACAATTAAAAATAGTGGAATATTTGTTTACTATACAAGTGACCATTTTACAAAAAAAAATTATCACTATATTTGTTACACTATTTTACTCCCTCCGTTCCGGTTTATTGGGCGTACTAGGTGCTGCAGCGCGACCAAGACGTATGCTAATAGGGCCAATCAGGGGACATACAAACCGGAATGGAGGGATTATAATTTTGTATGTTTTCCTGTTAATGTACCATCAAAGGGTAGCAAATTCAAGGCATGAAGAGCAGTGTAAATCAGGTAGCCACATGGGAGCACACAAAAGAAAGATTATTTCTTTGTTTATTTACAGCAGCAGCACACAAAAGAAAGATGAATGCATATGTGTTTGCAAGAAAAGATTTGCTTGTTCAATCCATTCATATAACCCAGCAGCATAGAATTGAAAAAAGCAGTAAGAATGCATGGCAACAAAAATAGTGAAGCAAAGAGTCGATGGTGGGGGTGATAACCTGGCCTTGGCGGTGGCAGGATTGATTGGTGGACCGCGGTGGGGCGATTGTGGCCAATGAAGCCTATGGGTTACGATATCCCGATGGTGACGTCGATGCATAAGCAGCAGAAAGAAATTTGAGCACATCCAAAATGTATGCTATATATACACCCACTGCGTGTGCACAACTGCACACTAAGAATAGATCGAATGTACATGCATGGTTTCGCAGTTAGCAGCTGCTTCTAGTGTCGAGTTTCAGAGAGTTTACTTAGGTGAGTTATAATTTCCCGTCAGTTTTAAGAATAAACTGAGGTGCGACTCAGTGGTTAATTTGTTATTTTGATATGCTAGATTGACGCCCTGATCAATCGTTAGAACTGTAACTATGAATAAATAAATAAATAAATAAATAAATAGACAAGAGGAAGAACAGAAAAGCTGTACGTTTTACAGAGCACCAAAATCATGTCGTGTCAATCTCTGTGATGGAATCCATCGCGTGAGTTTGAGAGCTGGAAGCTAACATGCAGTGCGTACCCGTATTGGATTAGGAGGAAAAGGAAAAATTTTAAGCAAGAATAGATGGAGGAGGAGGAGACCTCAAGGGAAGGAGCAGCATGTTCGGTTGGGGGAGACCTCAACGGCAGCAGTATGTCGAAGTGGTTGATGGTGACAGCTACTCGGGAGGGCAGCAGCATGCCGGGCAGGCGAGCACGAGCAGTTGCCTTGAAAAGCGAACGGAGCACCGGAGGGGGGTTCCGTCGGTGGCATGATGGGGGAGATCGAAAGGAGTCGACGGTGGTCTACATGTCGGCGGGGGAAGGCCAGGATCGGCGATCCGGGGTGGCGGCCTTGGAGGAGGCGCGGAGAGTGGAGAAATCCGGGGCGGCGCTTGATGCGAGAGGGATCGAGCGAGATCGGGATTAGGGTTTGGTTGGGCGCTGCCGTGCTTGGGAAGAGGAAGGATTTTATGTGCGATCCGCGGGGAGGCAGCCAGGCTCAGCAAAAAAACGTACGTACTCCAGACTCCAGAGATTTGTATTCTGCACGGACGAAAAACACAATTTTGTTATGTGCACCGTGCTTTCCCAAGTTTATCTGGCGTCGTGGATAGGACGTACTGGAATTTACCAGGCAGCCGCCTCGACGAATTGCACAGACCGATCGATGATCCCAGCCCTAACCAACCGAGATCGATCGATGGCTGACGCACGCGCACGCCACGGTGGCGGCACCACCGACATGGCGGACGACGTCCTACGCGAGTCCTTCGCGCGCCTGGCGAGCCTGCAGGACCTCCTCCGCTGCGCGGCCACGTGCAGGCGGTGGCGCCGCCTCGTCACCGACCGGGCCTTCCTCAGGCGCCTCGGCCACTGGCCGGACACGGCGCGCCGTCCGTCTTTCCTCGCCGGGATCTTCTTCCAGAACGCTTTCCCCCTCAGCGACTCGGGATGGCGCCCGAAGAAGAAGAACCAGTACTGCTATACGCCTCCGCAGTTCTTGAACGTTCAGGCCAGCGGCGGCACGCGTCTAACCTTCAACTCGTTCTTTGCCTCTGACGAAGACGATGCCCTCTTCGATCACGCAAGTCCGCTCGCGTCGCGCCTCGGTTTTCTCCTCATAAGTGTCTTGCTGCGCGAAGATCAATGCCATCTGGCGGTGTGCCTGTCATGGACCAGGCAGGGAGTACGCCTTCGAGCAAGCAGAAGCGGAGAGTTGATCGAGCAAGGCGCCTGCCAGCTAGGATCGCCGGTCCAGAGTGGACTAGATGAGGGCCAATCACAGAAGAGGTGAGCGCTGTAGAAGGAGGTGACGTGGACCAAGCGGTGAAGGCCTCAACTACATGTAGTGTCGCGCTGGTTCCGTGGAGGGTCGTCTGTTGACCACGAACCGAACCTTCCTTGTATTCTCTCCTGTCTTCCTCCTTTGCTGCTTCTCTCTCTACCCCGAACTCCAATTCATCTCTGGAACTGTAATCGAAGCTTGTATCCCGAATCCTGTGAGGTGTATCCTCGAGTATCGCTAGTAGACACATAACAATTGGTATCAGATTGCCTAGGATCCTGATTTGCCTTCGTAAAATTCCTTGATCTGAGATAGTAAATCCAATCGAAGGGCGCCGATCGCCGCAAGGTGATTAGCACAAAGTTTCCGCGAGGAATGCCTTAGATTGGTAGCTCGATTCGGGTTGGGGAACATGTTTCCGTCCTGGAGCGGCCACATCAAACGAGGTGGACGACATCGGATCGGATCGATAAACTCGGTTTAGAAATGGAAGCGCTCCAGAAGATGCTCGAGTCTCTGTCAACGGATCTGAAATCCGGCTTGAGTGCGGTGGAGAACAAGCTGGAGAGCACACAGGCATCGGTGGATGCAACAGCGCGATCCCTCAACACCCTGGATGATTGGAAAAGCGGCATCGACACGCAGGTCTCCGATCTGACCGCAGCGATGGGTGAATTGCGCAAGCACGTTGATCGCATAGCCGTGGGAGTCGGTTTGAGCGCGCTAGGACCTGCACCTCTACAAGGTCCAGCTGCTGCTTCGCCACCTGCAACACCACAAGGCGGGGCTGCTTCAACGCCGTCCCAGGTGGACAACTCCAGGCCAGATGGCCGCCGTCTTCAACTCGATCTCCGGGGGCAGACAGCGGGGAAATCCGACTTCCCTGTGTCTAACCCGGGCACAGGTAACAGCTCGGAATCCATGGCTCTTGTTCCTGTTGAGGACACTGCTGTTATTATTGCCAAGCAACCGACTGGTCCTAAACTTCCGGCTGCTGAATTTCCTCGATTTGATGGTGATAATCCACGCATTTGGCAAAAAGCGTGTGAAAAGTATTTTCGTTTGTTCACTGTGGATCGTAGTTACTGGGTTGAGTATGCCGCCATGCACTTTGGTGGTAATGCTGCCCTGTGGTTGCAACGGGTGGAAGATAAGCTACCTGGGTACACTTGGGAACACTTTTGTGACACTGTCAGTAAACAATTTGATAGAGGACAATATCAATTGCTGTACCGACAACTGTTTAAGCTTACACAAACTGGGACTGTCATTGAATATGTTGAAAAATTTGACACACTAATGCATCACATGTTAGCTTACAAAACAGATTTAGATCCAACCTTCTTCACAACTAGGTTTATTGAGGGTTTAGCTTGTGATATAAAAGCTGTGGTTATGATTCAAAGACCAGAGGAACTCGAGACTGCTGTTTCCTTGGCCTTATTGCAGGAGGAAATTGAAGATGAGGTGCCAAAAATGCAATTCAAGCCAGGCATTACTCGCAGTGTGTCCAGACCATTTCCATCTCAACAGATGGCTAAACCAGTTGGGGCTAGAGATGATAGAAGTTCCAGTTTGGGGGCAAAAATCACAGCTCTGAGGAATTATCGCAGAGCAAAAGGGTTATGCTTCATGTGTGGTGAAAAATATGATCCTACACACAAATGTGCCACTACGGTGCAGCTGCATGTGGTGGAAGAACTGTTGGCTATGCTGTCAAATGGAGAATCTGACAAAGACAGTGCTGGCTCAGACCAAGATGTATTTGAAGATGCTTTATCAGATGCTAAAGAAGTATGTTATTCAATCAGCAAACAAGCAGTAACTGGGGCAGAGGTGCTGCATTCTATGAGACTATTGGGGAGAATTCAAGGGCATGATGTACTAATGCTTATTGATTCTGGCTCTTCAAGTAATTTCATCAGTGCTCATCTAGCAGAGAAGCTGTCTGGAGTGCAGAAATTGCAACAGCCTATTCAGGTTCGTGTTGCTGGTGGTGGGCTGTTACAAGGAGATACTGAAATGCCAGACTGCCAGTGGACTTGTCAGGGCAATACATTTGTCACATCCATGAAGGTCTTACCTCTCACATCATATGATGTTATTCTTGGAATGCAATGGTTAGAACAATTTGGACTAATGACTACGCATTGGACAGAAAAGTGGTTTGAATTTCATTGGCAAGGGAAGTTGTGCAAACTGCAAGGTTTGAAGGCAAACACAGAAGCTTGTGATGCTATTACTGGTTTACAGTTGTTAGAGTTGCAGAATCAAGATGCTATTCAGTATTTGGTGCAGTTATATGAAGTGTCTGAAGACAGTGGTCAAACAACGGTACCTCAAATCATTGCTATGATATTGCAGACGTACAGTGATATCTTTGAGCTTCCTTCTGGGTTGCCGCCACACAGAAAGAGTGATCACACAATTCCACTGTTGCCAGGTGCAAGTCCAGTCAACTTAAGGCCTTATAGATACAGTCCAATGCAGAAAACAGAAATTGAGAAGCAAATCAAAGAAATGCTGAAGCAAGGAATTATTCAAACCAGTTCAAGTCCATTTGGTTCTCCTATTTTGCTTGTGGGCAAGAAGGATTTGTCTTGGAGACTGGTTGGTGATTTCAGACATTTGAATGCTATCACTGTGAAGAACAAGTTTCCATTGCCAGTAATAGATGAGTTGTTGGATGAATTGGCGGGAGCCAAGTGGTTTACCAGTCTAGATTTGAGATCTGGTTATCACCAAATACGAATGGTAGAGGCTGATGTGCACAAAACAGCTTTCCAAACGCATCATGGTCATTTTGAATACAAGGTTATGCCATATGGAGTGACTGGAGGTCCTGCAACATTTCGAGGAGTGATGAATGAGATCTTAGAACCAGTGCTGAGGAAATTTGTTTTGGTGTTTGTTGATGACATTTTGATATACAGCAAAACACTAGAAGAGCATGCTAAGCATTTGGAAATGGTTTTTGCTATTCTGCACAAAAACCAATTGAAGGTGAAGAAATCCAAATGCATGTTTGCCCAACAGAAAATTTTGTACTTAGGGCATGTTATCAGTGCAGAAGGGGTGTCCACAGACAACAAGAAAGTGGAACCTATCCTCAAAATGCAAAGACCGATGAATGTGAAAGAATTGCGAAGAGTGCTTGGTATGGCTGGATATTATCGAAAATTTATCAAAGGATATGGTTTGATCAGTAAGCTCTGACGGAATTGCTCAAGAAAGGGGTACCTTTTGTCTGGACAAATGAAACAGAAGCTTCTTTTCAGGCACTGAAGACTGCGCTGATGACAACTCCAGTACTGGCATTACCAGATTTCTCCAAAACTTTCACAATTGAAACGGATGCGTGTGACACGGGCATTGGAGCTGTTTTAATGCAACAAGATCATCCCATTGCTTTCCTCAGCAAGGCATTGGGCCCCAAGCATCGTATTCTATCCACTTATGAAAAAGAGTGCCTAGCCATCCTCATGGCAGTGGAGAAATGGCATTCCTATCTGTTGCATGCAGAATTTCTTATCAAAACTGACCAGAGGAGCCTCGTGCATTTAGATGATAAGAGATTGACTACTCAGTGGCAACACAAGGCACTAACAAAAATGTTAGGGCTCCAGTACCGCATTGTCTACAAGAAAGGTGTAGACAACAAAGTGGCAGACGCCTTGTCTCGCCAAAATCATGCAGGTTCTGAAGATATGTTTGCATTGTCGAGCAACACTCCTGTTTGGATAGAAGAAGTGGTACTTGGTTACAATAATGATGCAGCTGCCACTGAAAAATTAACTCAACTGGCGATCAGTTCCAGTGTTGGCAAGTATACACTACACAAGGGACTTATTAGACACAAAGGGCGACTGTGGATTGGTAACAATGCAAAAGTGCAGCAACAAATCATGCAAGCACTGCACAGTAGTGCTATTGGTGGGCATTCTGGTTTCCATGCAACTTATAACAGAATCAAACATCTATTCTCTTGGCCTGGAATGAAAAGTCATGTGAAGAATTTTGTAGCTGCATGTGATACTTGCCAGCGTGCTAAAACGGAAAGAGTTCCTTATCCAGGTTTGTTGGAACCTTGAAGGCGCCAAAAAGGGCATGGCAGGTCATATCCATGGATTTTATTACTGGTTTACCTGTGTCAGCTGGCATCAATTGCATTCTGGTAGTGGTGGATACATTCTCCAAATATGCACATTTTGTACCATTGCTCATCCTTTCACTGCCTTCTCAGTTGCAATGGCTTTGATGAAGGAGGTATACCGCCTACACGGCATGCCGGAAGCAATTGTCTCGGACAGAGATCCGGTATTCACAAGCAAGATGTGGCAGGAACTGCACCGACTAACTGACACTGAATTAAAAATGAGTTCAGCACACCACCCTCAAACAGACGGTCAAACTGAGCGTGTCAACCATGTTTGGAGGGTTTTCTGCGATGTTTTGTTGGTTCTTGTAAAAAGAAGTGGATGCAGTGGATGCAGTGGATTCCGTTAGCAGAATTCTGGTACAACACCACTGTGCATTCTTCTTTGGGTAAAACACCGTTTGAAGTCTTGTATGGACATGAGCCAAGGCATTTTGGTGTTGATGTTGTAGAATCCTGTGCCATTCCAGATCTGCAACAGTGGTTAGAAAAAAGGGAAGAGATGGTGAATCTGTTGTGACACCATCTGGTGAGGCAACAGCAAAGGATGAAATCGCAGGCAGATAAGAAAAGAACTGAGAGACAATTTGCGGTGGGTGATTTTGTTTATCTCAAATTGCAGCCCTACATACAAAGTTCTGTGGCAGTACAGGGTAACCGCAAACTGGCGTCCAGGTTCTATGGTCCATACAAAATTCTGGAGAAGATTGGCACAGTAGCTTACAAATTAAAGTTGCCGGACCAAAGTCTCATTCATCCAGTTATACATGTATCACAGTTGAAGCGAGCTGTTGGTGAGCATACTGCAGTGCAAACAGAATTGCCTGTTGTGGATGGTGCTGATCCGGTGCCTGTCAAAGTTCTGGGGAGAAGATGGATTCGCAAAGGGGCTTCTTCACAATGCCAGGTGCGGGTGCAGTGGTCTGGTTTGCCGGACTCGCTTGCTTCGTGGGAATGCTTAGAAGACATGCAAAGCAGGTTTCCTGGATCAACAGCTTGGGGACAAGCTGGATTTCAAGGAGAGGGGAATGTCATGGACCAGGCAGGGAGTACGCCTTCGAGCAAGCAGAAGCGGAGAGTTGATCGAGCAAGGCGCCTGCCAGCTAGGATCGCCGGTCCGGAGTGGACTAGATGAGGGCCAATCACAGAAGAGGTGAGCGCTGTTCAAGGAGGTGACGTGGACCAAGCGGTGAAGGCCTCAACTACATATAGTGTCGCGCTGGTTCCGTGGAGGGTCGTCTGTTGACCACGAACCGAACCTTTCTTGTATTCTCTCCTGTCTTCCTCCTTTGCTGCTTCTCTCTCTACCCCGAACTCCAATTCATCTCTGGAACTGTAATCGAAGCTTGTATCCCGAATCCTATGAGGTGTATCCTTGAGTATCGCTAGTAGACACATAACAGTGCCGCCCTCCGTTAGCACGCATCTCCTCCCGTTGTCTCCCTCCCCGGACAACAGTATCATCGGCTGCGCAATTCTTGCCGGCAAGGATGGTAATTTAGACCACAGACAACAGCAGCACCAGCCTCCGTTTCAAGTGTTATTGATCTACTACTCTCAAAGCTTCGTGTGCGCCTGCACCTACTCCTCCGACACGGGTAGTTGGAATGCGCCCATGGAGTGTTGTCGGTCTTCCGGGTTGACCATCTGTGGGCCGCGGGCTGGCGTCGTCACCCACGCCGGCACCGTGCACTGGCTGTTCAGGGACAAGACAAAGCTCGTCTACTACACCCTTAACATAAATGTGGCCACGTCTTATGCCTCTTTGACTGAGATCCCCATCAAAGTCGACGCACAACCGCCGATCCCATGCATCGCCGGAGAAGAAGGAAGGCTTTCCTTTGTCACCATAGAAGTACATGGCGTGGCAAAGCTTTGGACGAAACAAGAACAACATGAAGATGACGACGACAAAGAAAATGGTCAGGGATGTAACGGGGTCTGGCAATGCTTTGAGTTAGTGGATATGGGGAGCAAAAGAATAGACCTCGTGTTCTTTGCGGAGAGCAGAGGCGTTTTACTCGTCAGGCAGCAGGGTGTCGGCTTCTCTATCGTGGACCTAAAAACTAAGGAGAAGACGCCGATGAACCTCAACAAGGAAGGAAAAGGGTATAGAAGGACCATTAGCCAGTTTGTGGGGTCGTGTAGTAGTACTTGCTGTCGTGGACACCGAGTGGGCTGTGTAAAGACACATCTCCAGTGCTCTACGAGATGGATTTGTTTTTTAGCCGTACCTCGCTTCTTCTCAATTGGGTGATGACATAGTAGTAGATTGATCAATATTTTATAACAAGCAGGATATATCATATAAGTAGTACTACCTAGCTTGTTCTACGATGGGCCAATGATACATATTTGATGTAGTTGGATTCAACGAGAGAGTGTATATTCGTCGCCATCAAGCCATTGTTTCACCTCTCATTACTGTCGGCACAAAATTTGCTCAAATTAAATTGAGACTGCTATAGGATATGTACTCTTTTTTGTTGTGCTAGCAGGGCTAAACAATGTTTTGTTAGTGTGTTTTGTCAATCGTTCCGCTGTGGTTTAATTGTATTTCCGCTACTACCTAGAGCCATTGCTTTGATTTTCTTAGATAATCAAGGTGTTTGTGATTATTGTATATGCCGAGTATTATATATGCACGCCTTAAAAACATATGATTGGTGTGAACACACTGAGATGATTATTAATTGTGTATGTCCTCCCTAAACTTGGGTGCCCTCGGTTTGAGGCAGTGTCATTGTAGGGATCAAGGATGTGGTGTGGCGTGGTGATAACCGGTGAGAAGAGAGGGGGGTTTGGTTGCGTTAGAACATTTCTCGTCTTGCCACTATCACCAGAGAATGTCATGTGTGCGTTGATGACCCACAAGTATAGGGGGTGTATCGTAGTACTTTCGATAAATAAGAGTGTCGAACCCAACGAGGAGCAGAAGGTGCTGACAAGGAGTTTCGGTAAAGGTTTCACTGTAAATACTAGCAGACAAGTTTTTAGGGGTTTTTGATATTGCAGGTAAATAAAATGCGAGTAAATAAAAGACAGTAATAATAATTGCAGCAAGTGGCCCAATCCTTTTTAGAGCAAAGGACAAGCCGGTTGGTTTACTTATGATGACAAATGTTCTTGAGGACACACGGGATTCTAGTCAAGTGCTTTCGCTTCACATAGTTGATTAATCTTCATTGTTTTGATAAGTGTTGTGTGGGTGAACCTATGCTAATGCACCGCCCTTACTTGGACTAATACATACTTGTGATTATACCCTTGCAAGCATCCGCAGTTACAAGAAAGTAATTAAGATAAATCTAACCACAGCCTTAAACTCTGAGATCCTACGCTCCCTTATGCACCGGTATACTAACGGGGTTTAGGTTTCTGTCACTCCGGCAACCCCACAATTAGCAACCAAATACACAATGCATTCCTCTAGGCCCATAAAGGTGAAGTGTCATGTAGTCGACGTTCACACGACACCACTAGAAGAATAGCACCACAACTTAAATATCAAACCATTAAATATTACTCAACATAATTCCACTACTAACAGCATGACTTCTCCCATGTCCTCAAGAACTAAACAAACTACTCACAAGACATCATATGGATCATGATCAGAGGTGATATAATGATGAATAACAATCTGAACATATACTTCAATTCACCGATAAAACTCAATAGCATCAACCACAAGGAGTAATTAACACCGGGAGAGTTTCCCCTATGAACTAGACAAAGTATAGCCCTAGATGTTACAGCGGAATGAGATGGTGCAGCGGTGATGGTGGTGACGGTGGGAGATGATGATGATGATGATCCCGATGAAGTCCAGCAGATGACGATGAGGATGGCGACGATCTCCCCCCTCCGGGAGGAATTTCCCCGGCAGATTTCTCCCTGCCGGAGAGCTTTTTCTCTCTCTGTTGTTTCCGCCCGTGGAGGCGGCGGAATATTTCCTCGTGACTCCCCGTGTCTTAGGGTTTCTGGGGGATGAAGTACGCGAAGGGGGAGCGCCTGAGTGGGCCAGGGGCTCCACACCTGGCCTGGGCGCGGCCAAGGGGGCCCGCGCCCAGGGGTGGTGTGGGCCCCTCCTGGCCCATCTCAGCCTCCCCTTTTGGCTAGCTCCATCTTCTGATAAAATAGGAACATCTGTCTTCTTGGAAATATTTTTAGGCTCCAGAAATATAGTGTCCTGATGGTGCTTTTTCCAGCTGAAATCTGACTCCGGCAGTTAATCATCCAATAATCATCAAACATGCAAAATAAGACAAAATAACATAAGTAACACATCTTAATATGAAATATATCAATGAATAACAGTAAATTATGCTATAAAATAGTGATGCAAAATGGACGTATCAACCCCCCAAGCTTAGACCTCGCTTGTCCCCAAGCGAAAGCTGAGCTCAGTAAACTAGAAAAAAGTTTATGGAGTGAAGCGTCGATAATAAAGAATACGGACAAGAAGCATCAGTATTTACTAACAACACAATCATCTTAAACAGCAACTACTCTTCATATAACATAACTTGAACATGAGTAGTGAACAACCACAATAAAAATACACGAAGGAAATCATAATTAGTAATGGCACACTTCATTCTTGGTCATAGAACAATAAGCAATCAACTTATCTTTCGAAAGGAGTCTTTATATTAGAGCTTATATTGCAGAACTTCCACACTCAATCATCACACCTTCTTACAGTCATTGATAACTTGCAAAGCTATATCTTAGAGGCAAAAGTCTTTGTGCAAGACAAGGAAGGATAAAAGACATGATCGACAATATTAATGATATAATGGTTGAATCACAACAACTCAAATGCTTGCTCAAGGAAGAAGGAAATAGGTATACTGACTCAACATGAAAAGTAAAAGAAAGGCCCTTCGCAGAGGGAAGCAGGGATTAAATCATGTGCTAGAGCTTTTTAGTTTTTGAAATCATATAGAGAGTAAAAATTAAGCTTTGAGAGGTGTTTGTTAATTGTCAACGAATGGTAGCGGGTGAGAACAGTCTCCCTGTCAAACAGACTTTTAAGAGCGGCTCCCATGAAGGACGTTATTTCTACCAGCAAGGCAGATCATCCCTCTTTCTCTTTGGTTTACACACATGCGATATTTCACTGTTTGTCATTGCTTACTGATGAATCAGGGCAAAAGTGTGAAGAGAATTAAGCGGTTAAAGTTGTAATTAATTGGGACTGGGCATCCCGTTGCCAGCTCTTTTTGCAAGTTATTGGATAAGCGGATGTATATGCCACTAGTCCAGGTGTAAAGTCCATTTGACAAGTAGAATAAAGCCTAACCACACCACTTCCTCATGAGCTAGTAAACATTGACAAAAAAGGAGTAATAACATTTTGAATAGTTAAAGGTAGCACATGAAAAATTTACTTGGAGTGGCAAGGAAATACCACATATAGGTAGTTATGGTGGACACAAATGGCATGGGTTTTGGCTCAAGGATTTGGATGCACGAGAAGCATTCCCTCTCAGTACAGTGGTTAAGGCTAGCAAGGTCATGTAGCAAGCATAAGAGTTGGGGGACACACAAAAATATACATGTAATAGAACCGAGCATGCTATCTTCCCTGTAAGCACAAATATTTTAACTCAAGAATAATAATCTTATTGGCTAACAAGAAAGAAAGATAATGGGATAATATTTTTGCATGTAATTCCCTCCTTCTACTTAAGTTTTCATGGTACGGTTGCTAATGACCAATACTAAGTTTGCCACAACTAATATAATCTACTTGATGTACCCAAAAGTGGCGTCAATACCAATGGCAAGATCAGCACATAGAGGGATTGCAAGCTAAAATAAAGTGCCGAAAGTAAAGGTGGAACTTCTCATTAATATCTGAACAAAAACACACTCAAACCAACGGATACATGGATAACTAAAAGGGTGACACTCCACATCGCAAACCATCTTATAAGATAACTTCTCTACTCATGATATGACCACGAAATTATAAAAGCGAAAGGATAAAGATGATACTGGGCACTCCCCCAAGCTTGGAACAAGCCAAGGGAGTGCCATTACCCCTTGACGATTTAGGCTTGATCTCTTGGTGGTGAAGAAGACTCCTCGTCATCAAATTTCCAAGGCAGGGCTCCCCATCAACGAAAGAGGATTTGGTTTCCATGAACCTGAAACTAGCAGCTGAGCTCATACGTTTAAACCTAGCTTCATACTCACAGTTTTGGTTTTGAAGGTCAAAATTTGCCCTTGTAACTTGGATGTGGTTTCACTAAGTGCGAAGATATTATCCCACAGCTTGTCAGTCTCCTTCTTGTGTTCAGCAATAAGCTCATCAATGATCTTGTGGTTGATCTCCACTCCGCGCTCTATCATCTTCTGGTACCGGAAAACTTCATGCTCTACTTCTTCTAGCCTGGCCTTCATGTCCCCTTCAACCTTGGTCCCTTGACATCTTCTCGAACAAGGACTCCATCCACAAGCCGCATCTCTTGAGGGTGCTGCTTCAGCTCATTGATGTACGGGTTGACGACGTTCTTGAAGAAGGTATCCTTCGGAGCCCCGGATGAAGACATCTTCTAATCTTGGATAAACCTGGCAAAACAGCTCGAAAACAAAACGCGACGAAAACACGATATACGGACCTCGGAGATCCGGGGATTATATAGCAAAAAGTTTTACGACAAAAGGAAGGTACAGACGAAACGGGGTCGGAGACGGACTCCGAGGAGCCCACACGCCACCAGGGCGCGCCAGGGTGGGCCCGCGCCCTGGGGTGGTGTGGTGCCCTCGGGCACCGTTTCCTACCCTTTTCGACTCATAATTTTCCATATTATATAAAACAACAAATAATTAAGTTGGAAAGTAAATTGTGAACTTTTTCTTACCGAAACTGTTACCTATTCCAAATCAGCTTCTGCAGTTGTCTGAATTTGACTTTTTATAAATCTTCCGGAGTTACCACTTTGATAAATCAACATCTTCATTATAAGAATCTCCAGAAATGTAATGCTTGAGTCTTTGACCATTAACCACTTGTGGTCTGTCCCCATTTAATGAATTAATTTTAATGGCACCTGAGCGATAGACCTCCTCGATGATATAAGGTCCTTCCCATTTTGAAAGTAATTTTCCTGCAAAAAGTCTGAGACGAGACCTATACAATAAAACTTTCACCTACATTAAATTCTCTCTTAGAATTCTCTATCATGCCATTGCTTAACTTTCTCTTTAAAGAGCCTAGCATTTTCATAAGCTGCATTTCTCCATTCATCTAAAGAATTCAAATTAAGCAATCTCTTTTTACCGGCAAGTTTAAAATCTCTATTAAGTTCTTTTACCGCCCAATAAGCTTTATGTTCTAATTCTAGAGCAAATGACAAGCTTTTCCATAAACCATTTTGTAAGGAGACATTCCCATAGGATTTTTATAAGCAGTTCTATAAGCCCACAAAGCATCGTTAAGCTTTTTAGACCAATTTTTTCTAGATTTATTAACAGTCTTTTGCAAAATAGATTTAATCTCTCTATTGATAATTCTACTTGACCACTTGTTTGGGGATGATATGGTGAAGCAATTCTATGATTAACATCATACTTATCTAGAGTTTTTCTAAAAGCACCATGGATAAAATGAGAACCACCATCAGTCATGAATATCTAGGCACACCAAACCTTGGAAAGATAATATCTCTAAGCATTTTTAATGATGTCTCACCGTCAGCACTAGATGTTGGTATAGCTTCCCCATTTAGTAACATAATCAACAACAACAAGTATATGAGTATAACCATTCGAGGGTGGAAAAGGACCCATAAAGTCAAATCCCCAACAATCAAAAGGTTCGATAATAAGAGAATAATTCATAGACATTTCATTACGTCTACTAATGTTACCTACTCTTTGACATTCATCACATGATAAAACAAATTTTCTTGCATCTCTAAAAAGGGTTGGCCAATAAAAACCTGATTGTAGAACCTTTTGTGCAGTTCTATCTCCAGCGTTATGTCCTCCATAAGCACTACCATGGCATTTGCTCAATATTTCTTTCTGTTCATACTCAGGAACACATCTTCGCATAATGCCATCTACCCCTTCTTTATACTGTTGGTGGCTCTAGGTTAATAGTGCCAGAAACAATTGCTTGTACGTCACACGTCAGTTGGGAACCCCAAGAGGAAGGTATGATGAGTGCAGCAGTAAGTTTTCCCTCAGTATGAAACCAAGGTTTAATCGACCAGTAGGAAAACGAGGTTTGCTTCGAAGGTGTTGGTGGAGGAGTGTAGTGCGGCGCAACACCAGGGATTCCGGTGCCAACGTGGAACCTGCACAACACAATCAAATACTTTGCCCCAACTTAACAGTGAGGTTGTCAATCTCACCGGCTTGCTGAAAACAAAGGGTTAAACGTATCGAATGGAAGATGATGTTTGTTTGCATAAAACAGTAGAGAACAATGATTGCAGTAGATTGTATTTCAGATGTAAAAGAATGGACCGGGGTCCACAGTTCACTAGTGGTGTCTCTCCAATAAGATAACTAACATGCTGGGTAAACAAATTACAGCTGGGCAATTGACAATTGATAAGTGCATATAACATGCATGTGTGAGCTGTGGTGTCTACTATGAGATTCATTTGGGCATTACGACAAAGTACATAGACCGCTATCCAGCATGCATCTATGCCTAAATAGTCCACTTTCCGGTTAACATCCGTACCCCTTCCAGTATTAAGTTGCAAGCAACAGACAATTGCATTAAGTAATGTGCGTAATGTAAACAATACATTCATCCTTGAATAAAGCATTGCTGTTTTACCCCTAGTGGCAACAACACATCTACAACCTTAGAACTTGCTGTCACTATCCCAGGTTAAATAGAGGTTGAACCCAACTATCATGCATAAATACCCCCTCTTGGAGTTACAAGTATTCACGTGGCCAAGGCTTCAACAAGTAACGGAGAGCATGCAAGATCACAAATGACATAGACATGATAATATAATATTCAGCTCCACATAGGTATCAATATAAGTCAGATCCCAGCAAACACAACATGTAGCATTACAATAAGATGATCTTGATCATGATAGGCAGCTCACAAGATCTAAACATGATGGCACAAGTGGAGAAGACAACCATCTAGCTACTGCTATGGACCCATAGTCCAAGGATGAACTACTCACGCATCACTCCGGAGGCGGGCATGGCGATGTAGAGCCCTCCGGTGATGATTCCCCTCTCCGGCAGGGTGCCGGGAAGAGCTTCAGAACCCCCCGAGTTAGGGTTGACGACGGCGGCGGCAGCGAATATGTTCTGGATGAAAGGCTCGGTGTTTTAGGGTTTTCGCGTCTCGGGGAATAAATAGGCGAAGGGGCGATGTCGGCGGACCCCCGAGGGGCCCAAACCACCAGGCGCGGCTGGGCCCAGCCGCGCCACTGGTGGTTTGGCCACCTCGTGGCTCTTCGTCTCTCCTTCGGACTCCGTGTACGTGCTGGAAAAATAGGGACTGGCCTTTTGTTTCGTGCAATTCCGAGAATATTTCCAGAAGTAACTTTCTGAAACCAAAAACAGCAGAAAACAGGGAACTGGCACTGTGGCATCTTGTTAATAGGTTAGTCCCAGAAAATGCATAAAAGTGATACGAAGTGTATATAAAACATGTAGCAAATGGTATAATATAAGCATGGAACAGCAGAAATTATGGATACGTTGGAGACGTATCAAGCATCCCCAAGCTTAGTTCTACTCGTCCTCGAGTAGGTAAAACGATAACAACAAATAATTTCTGAGGAGACATGCTTTCACACAATCTTGATCAATATATTGCAAGGCTCATGTCATGAATGAAGTGACTCAAAGCAATGATCTATAGTTTGCTAACAAATAGATAAAGAGTAAACAATGAATCATATAAGCAAAAACTTTTCATGAATAGTACTTTCAAGACAAGTATCAAAAAGTTTTGCATAAGAGGTAACTCATAAAGCAATAGATTCAAAGTAAAAGGCATTGAAGCAACACAAAGGATGATTAAGTTTCAGCATTGCTTTCAACTTGTAACATGTATATCTCATGGATAGTTGTCAACATAAAGCAATATAACAAGTGCAATAAGTAAATATGTAAGAATCAATGCACACAAAGTTGACACAAGTGTTTGCTTCTAAGATAGAAAGGAGTAGGTAAACTGACTCAACATAAAGTAAAAGATAGGCCCTTCGCAGAGGGAAGCAGGGATTAAATCATGTGCTAGAGCTTTTTAAGTTTTCGAAAGCATATAGAGAGCACAAAATAAGTATTTGAGAGGTGTTTGTTGTTGTCAACGAATGGTAGTGGGCACTCTAACCCCCTTGTCAACCAGACTTTCAAAGAGCGGCTCCCATGAAGGACGTTATTTCTACCAGCAAGGTAGATCATCCCTCTTCTCTTTTGTTTACACATGTATTTTAGTTTCTTTATAGATGACACTCCTCCCAACCTTTTGCTTACACAAGCCATGGCTAACCGAATCCTCGGGTGCCTTCCAACATTCACATACCATGGAGGAGTGTCTATTGCAAAATTAAGTTGCTTACTGATAAATCAGGGCAAAACATGTGAAGAGAATTATTAATGAAAGTTGTAATTAATTGGGGCTGGGCACCCCGTTGCCAGCTCTTTTTGCAAATTATTGGATAAGCGGATGTATATGCCACTAGTCCAGGTGAAAGTCTGTCAGAAGTAAATGACAAGATTGAAAGATAAAACACCACATACTTCCTCATGAGCTATAAAACATTGACACAAATAAGGAGTAATAAAGTTTTGAATAGTTTAAAGGTAGCACATGAAATATTTACTTGGAATGGCAGGAAATACCACATAGTAGGTAGGTATGGTGGACACAAATGGCATGGGTTTTGGCTCAAGTTTTGGATGCACGAGAAGCATTCCCTCTCAGTACAGAGTTTAGGCTAGCAAGGTTGTTTGAAGCAAACACAAGTATAAACCGGTACAGCAAGAATCACATAAAAACATATTGCAAGTATTATAAGACTCTACACTGTCTTCCTTGTTGCTCAAACATTTTACCAGAAAATATCTAGACCTTAGAGAGAACAAATATGCATCCCAAGTCTCAACAAGCTCTACGGTAGTTCTCCACTACTAGGCTTTAACTACATGATGCAAGAGCTTAAACATGATCTACTTGAGAGCTCAAAACAATTGCAAAGCATCAAATCAAAACAAGACAATGATCTACAAGAATGCATATGTCTTTTCCAATACCAACTACTACATGTAGCATTTTCTTTCTTCCAAACAAACACCAATAATTTATTAAACATAAACTCTCCAAATGATAATATAATGCAGCAAGAGAGTATTTATAAACAAGTGCTAACAGCTCGAAGAGATGCATGAAAAACAGGAGCTAAAAGCACTGCAGTAGCTAGTTAAGAATACTCAACAAATATAAGTGAAGAACATGAGTATTCACATGAAAAAGCGGAGCGTGTCTCTCTCCCACACAAGGATTGCTAGGATCCGAATTTATTCAAACAAAAACAAAAATAAAAACACACAGACGCTCCAAGTAAAGCGCATAAGATGTGAAAGAATTAAAATATAGTTTCACTAGAGATGACCTGATAAGTTTGTTGATGAAGAAGGGGATGCCTTGGGCATCCCCAAGCTTAGACGCTTGAGTCTCTCTGAATATGGTTGGGATGAACCACGGGGGCATCCCCAAGCTTAGGCTTTTCACTCTTCTTGATCACATAATATCACCCTTCTCGCTTGATCCTTGAAAACTTCCTTCACACCAAACTCAAGACAGTTCTCATTAGAGGGTTAGTGCATAATCAAAAATTCTCATATTCTGTAATGATACAATCAATCCCAAAGCTTCTGGACATTAGCTACAGCCACCAATGCTTTGTGGAGCAAAGAAATCCACACAAACACAGTAAAAGAGCGAATGCAAAACAAAAGGCAGAATCTGTCAAAAACAGAACAGTCTGGAATGACGAATTTTTTCGAGGCACTTAAGTTGCTCAGATGGATCTGGCCTAAAATAATGAAAGTTGCGTACATATCTCAGGAATATGCGTGATTTTTCTCAGAATTTTTTGAATTTTCTACAGGGAGATAAGCTCAAATCCGTGACAGCTAAAAATCTGTCACTGCGCAGAAATCCAAATCTTGCATCAACTTTCAATATAGAACTTTACTTGGCACAACATTGCGATAAAATAAAGATACAAAGGAGTTGCTACAGAAGTAACAAAAATCCTTGACTCAAAGAAAACAAAAATAACAGCAAATAAAAACGATGGGTTGTCTCCCATAAGCGCTTTTCTTTAACGCCTTTCAGCTAGGCGCAGAAAGTGAAAATCAAGTGTTGTCAAGTGGCAAATCATTCAAATCATCAAAAGCTCTTCCAACACACAGCTTGTAACAATGGGTATCTTAGATGTTCCTGGAGGTGTTTCATTACCTTTAACCGTACTAAAAGTTTTATCAATTTTAAGCTCATAATGAGTCTTTGGTTTTGGCACTTTAGGAACATACATAAACTTTTGCTCTCTACCCACATAAACTTTCTCCTTTTTAGACTTAAGAGAAGTAAAGGTTGAACTTAAGGTTTCAATAGCTTCCTCTAACTCATCAATTCTATGATTTTGGGTGTCATGGATATTATTATCCTCAAGAACAGTGATTCTTTCATTGATGGTGGCTATTGATTCATTAATCTTACCAATACAATCAAGAAAATTTGGAAAAAATTCTCCATAGAGTCTAACTTATTTATAACATCTTCCAAGGTAATCTCAACTTTAATATCTTTAGTGGGTGGTGTTCCTACCAAACTTTCAATAATATTACAGGCTTCTAAAGCAGGAGTACCCAAGAAATTTCCACCTGTAAGAGTGTCTAGAACATACCTATACCAACTAGAGATACCAACATAAAAGTTCCTAAGGAGGATAGTGGTAGAGTGTTTCTTAGTACATCTATGATGAGCATCACTAATTCTATACCAAGCATCTTTCAAATTTTCACCTCCTAGTTGCCTAAAAGAACGAACTTCAACTTCAGGAGCATTCATTTTGAAAAACAAAATTAAACTGAATTAAACAAGTAACTAATTTTTTTGTGTTTTTGATATAGAGAAAGCAAACAAAACAAAATAAAAATAAACTAAGCAAGACAAGTAACTAATTTTTTTGTGTTTTTGATATAGAGAAAGCAAACAAAACAAAATAAAAATAAACTAAGCAAGACAAATAACAAAGTAAAGAGATTGGGTGTGAGAGACTCCCCTTGCAGAAGCAATTCTGTTTTCCCCGGCAACGGCGCCAGAAAACGTTGTTGGTGGCTCTAGGTTAATAGTGCCAGAAACAATTGCTTGTACGTCACACGTCAGTTGGGAACCCCAAGAGGAAGGTATGATGAGTGCAGCAGTAAGTTTTCCCTCAGTATGAAACCAAGGTTTAATCGGACCAGTAGGAAAACGAGGTTTGCTTCGAAGGTGTTGGTGGAGGAGTGTAGTGCGGCGCAACACCAGGGATTCCGGTGCCAACGTGGAACCTGCACAGCACAATCAAACTACTTTGCCCCAACTTAACAGTGAGGTTGTCAATCTCACCGGCTTGCTGAAAACAAAGGGTTAAACGTATCGAATGGAAGATGATGTTTGTTTGCATAAAACAGTAGAGAACAATGATTGCAGTAGATTGTATTTCAGATGTAAAAGAATGGACCGGGGTCCACAGTTCACTAGTGGTGTCTCTCCAATAAGATAACTAACATGCTGGGTAAACAAATTACAGCTGGGCAATTGACAATTGATAAGTGCATATAACATGCATGTGTGAGCTGTGGTGTCTACTATGAGATTCATTTGGGCATTACGACAAAGTACATAGACCGCTATCCAGCATGCATCTATGCCTAAATAGTCCACTTTCCGGTTAACATCCGTACCCCTTCCAGTATTAAGTTGCAAGCAACAGACAATTGCATTAAGTAATGTGCGTAATGTAAACAATACATTCATCCTTGAATAAAGCATTGCTGTTTTACCCCTAGTGGCAACAACACATCTACAACCTTAGAACTTGCTGTCACTATCCCAGGTTAAATAGAGGTTGAACCCAACTATCATGCATAAATACCCCCTCTTGGAGTTACAAGTATTCACGTGGCCAAGGCTTCAACAAGTAACGGAGAGCATGCAAGATCACAAATGACATAGACATGATAATATAATATTCAGCTCCACATAGGTATCAATATAAGTCAGATCCCAGCAAACACAACATGTAGCATTACAATAAGATGATCTTGATCATGATAGGCAGCTCACAAGATCTAAACATGATGGCACAAGTGGAGAAGACAACCATCTAGCTACTGCTATGGACCCATAGTCCAAGGATGAACTACTCACGCATCACTCCGGAGGCGGGCATGGCGATGTAGAGCCCTCCGTGATGATTCCCCTCTCCGGCAGGGTGCCGGGAAGAGCTTCAGGAACCCCCCGAGTTAGGGTTGACGACGGCGGCGGCAGCGAATATGTTCTGGATGAAAGGCTCGGTTTTTAGGGTTTTCGCGTCTCGGGGAATAAATAGGCGAAGGGGCGATGTCGGCGGACCCCCGAGGGGCCCAAACCACACCCAGGCGCGGCTGTGGGCCCAGCCGCGCCACCTGGTGGTTTGGCCACCTCCTGGCACTTCTTCGTCTCTCCTTCGGACTCCGTGATGTGCTGGAAAAATAGGGACCTGGCCTTTTGTTTCGTGCAATTCCGAGAATATTTCCAGAAGTAACTTTCTGAAACCAAAAACAGCAGAAAACAGGGAACTGGCACTGTGGCATCTTGTTAATAGGTTAGTCCCAGAAAATGCATAAAAGTGATACGAAGTGTATATAAAACATGTAGCAAATGGTATAATATAAGCATGGAACAGCAGAAATTATGGATACGTTGGAGACGTATCATATACAAATGTGGATCATCCCAAAAATAATGCCTCAAATCGTAGAAAAACTTCCATCTTTGCTGAGCTGTAAAGCTGGAGGCAAATACTTGGCAACAATAAAGTTAGCATAATCAGCATACCAAGGACTTTCGCGTGAGCTTACCTTTATCGCAGCCAATTGTTCATTTGGAAAACTATCATTAACAGGTATAGGATCATCTGAAATTTTCTAATCTAGACAAATTATCAGCACCTTTCCTTCTACAATATGTAAATCAAATTCTTGCAGTAAAGTACCCATCTTATGAGCCTAGGCTTAGCATCTTTCTTTTCCATAAGGTATCTAATAGCAGCATGATCAGTGTGAATAGTAACTTTTGAATCAACAATATAAGGTCTAAATTTATCACAAGCAAAAACAACTGCTAAAAATTCCTTTTCAGTAGTAGCATAATTCTTTTGAGCGGCATCAAGTGTTTTACTAGCATAATGAATAACATTTAACTTCTTGTCTACCCGCTGTCCAAGAACAGCTCCTACAGCAAAATCACTAGCATCACACATTATTTCAAAAGGTAAAGTCCAATCAGGAGGTTGAACAACAGGAGCTGTGATTAAAGCCTTTTTTAGAGTTTCAAAAGCTTCCTTGCAATCATCATCAAAAACAAAAGGTACATCTTTTTGAAGAAGATTAGTGAGGGGTTTTGAAATTTTAGAAAATCTTTAATAAACCTCCTATAAAACCGGCATGACCAAGAATACTACGGATACCTTTCACATCCCTTGGACAGGGCATTTTCTCGATTGCTTCAACTTTAGCTCTGTCCACTTCAATACCTCTTTCAGAAATTTTGTGCCCTAGGACAATTCCTTCATTAACCATGAAATGACATTTCTCCCAATTAAGAACAAGATTAGTCTCCTCACATCTCTGCAAAACTTTATCAAGATTGTGCAAGCAATTATCAAAGGAAGTTCCGTAGACGGAAAAATCGTCCATGAATACTTCCACAATTTCTTCACAAAAACCATGAAAAATAGCAGACATGCATCTTTGGAACGTAGCAGGAGCATTACACAAACCAAAAGGCATACGTCTATAAGCATAAGTTCCATAAGGACAAGTAAAAGTAGTTTTCTCTTGATCTTGTGCTTTAACAGCAATTTGTGAGAATCCAGAATAACCATCAAGGAAACAAAAATGAGTTTTCTTAGACAACCTTTCTAACATTTGATCAATAAAAGGCAAAGGATAATGATCTTTCTTAGTTACTTTATTGACCTTTCTAAAATCAATGCACATCCTATACCCAACTACTACTCTTTGAGGAATAAGTTCATCATTTTCATTTGGTACAACAGTAACTCCTCCTTTCTTAGGGACACAATGCACAGGACTTACCCATCTACTATCAGCAATAGGATAAATTATACCAGCATCAAGAAGTTTTAATACCTCATTTCTTACCACTTCTTTCATCTTAGGGATCAAACGCTGATGCTCAACAACAGGTTTTGCATCGGGTTCAATGTTGATGGCATGTTGACATATAGTAGGAGAAATCCCCTTTAAATCATCCAAAGTGTATCCCATAGCTCCTCGATGTTTCTTTAGTACTTCTAATAGCCTTGCTTCTTCATTACCTGAAAGTTTAGAACTAATAATAGCAGGATATACTTTCTTTCATCAAGATAAACATACTTAAGATTATCAGGTAAAGGTTTTAAATCGAAGACAGGATCTTCCTTAGGAGGCGCTGAGGTACCCAAATCTTCCACAGGCAAATTATGCTTAAGTATTGGTGGTTGACGAAGAAAGGCATTGTCAATCTCATTCCTCTCCTCCATAAATACTTCACTTTCGTGTTCCTCCATGAATTGCTGCAAGGCATTGTTAGGAGCAACAGCAATAGAAGCAAGTTGTTCAACTTGAAATTCTCATTAGGTAATTCAGTTTCATAAAGTTTTTACCAAACTTAGAGAAATTAAACTCATAAGATTCTCCATTAAATTTAGTGTAAATTTTCTCTTTCTTACAATCTATAATGCACCACATGTATTCAAGAAAGGCCTACCAAAAATAATGGGACAAGTTTTACTAGCAACAGAACCAAGTACTAGAAAATCAGCAGGGTATTTAGTCTTACCACATAAAACTTCAACATCTCTCACAATACCAATTGGAGAGATAGTTTCTCTATTAGCAAGCTGAATAACCACATCAATCTCCTCAAGTTCGCAAGGACCAATTTCATGCATAATTTCTTTATAAAGATCAAAAGGAATAGCGCTAGAACTTGCACCAATATCACATAAACCATAATAGCAATGTTCTCCTATTTTGACTGAAAGCACAGGAACACTTGTTTTCCTAGCTCTACTGGGATGTGAAACAATATTAGAGGCATCTTCACAAAAGATAATATGTCCTCCTTCTACATTTTCAGTTACCAAATCCTTTACTATTGCTATTGTGGGTTCAACCGCTATTTGTTCAGCAGGTTCTAAAGCTTTCTTTGCACTTTTATTAACCACACTAGCTATGATAGAATGTTCCCTAATTTTAACAGGAAAAGGTGGTTTCTCAATATAAGGTTCTGGCAAGATACGATCAACTGTATGAACTTCAATGTTTTTAATATTGGCAGAATTAGTATTATCTTTGTAAGGCAAGTGATACTTATTGCAACTTTCTTTAGGAACATCAAGATAAGAGGCAAAAGCCTTGTAACAGTTTGCAATAACTTGAGAATCAAGACCATACATATCATAGAGATTACGAAAATTATCAGTATTCATAAAAGTTTAATGCATTCGTAATCATACTTTATACCTGATTCTCTACCTTTGTCGTTCTCCCATCCTTCAGTATTTTCCTCAATCCGATCAAGAAGGTCCCATTTAACTTCCTCTTTATTACGCGTAAATGATCCAGCACAAGAGGTATCCAATAGAGTTTTATCTTGAAGAGAAAGCCTTGCATAGAAGTTATCAATAACGACATTACCAGGAAGCTCATGAATGGGGCATTTGAGCATTAATGATTTCAATCTCCCCCACGCTTGGGCAATACTTTCTCCATCATGAGGCCAAAAATTATATATATGATTCCGATCTTGATGAATTTCACTAGGAGGATAAAATTTAGAATAAAAGAGAGGCACAATCTCCTCCCAGCCAATAGAACGCCCATTCTTCAGCATCCTATACCATTTTGCAGCTTTACCAGTCAACGATATAGAAACAATTTCTTCTTGACCTCTTCCATTGAAATACCTGCACACTTGAACAACTCGCATAATTCATGAATAAATAGCAAATGATCCCCAGGAGGGACAGTTCCATCTCCTGCATAGCGGTTATTCGTAACTCGTTCAACAATTTTCATAGGTATTTTAAATGGAATTACTTGATCAGGTGGTTCCTCTTCTACTACCGTAGCAGTGGTAGTAGTATTTCCAAACAGGGATTCAAATGGAGATCTCTCCATGATAAAATAAAGTAGCAAGCAGAAATAAAAATAGCACCTACAGTAAAAGTTTCCCTTACCAATTCCACTCACCAATAGCGCTTCACTCCCCGGCAACGGCGCCAGAAAATAGTCTTGATGACCCACAAGTATAGGGGGTGTATCGTAGTACTTTCGATAAATAAGAGTGTCGAACCCAACGAGGAGCAGAAGGTGCTGACAAGGAGTTTCGGTAAAGGTTTCACTGTAAATGCTAGCAGACAAGTTTTTAGGGTTTTTGATATAGCAGGTAAATAAAATGCGAGTAAGTAAAAGACAGTAATAATAATTGCAGCAAGTGGCCCAATCCTTTTTAGAGCAAAGGACAAGCCGGTTGGTTTACTTATGATGACAAAATGTTCTTGAGGACACACGGGATTCTAGTCAAGTGCTTTCGCTTCACATAGTTGATTAATCTTCATTGTTTTGATAAGTGTTGTGTGGGTGAACCTATGCTAATGCACCGCCCTTACTTGGACTAATACATACTTGTGATTATACCCTTGCAAGCATCCGCAGTTACAAGAAAGTAATTAAGATAAATCTAACCACAGCCTTAAACTCTGAGATCCTACGCTCCCTTGTGCACCGGTATACTAACGGGGGTTTAGGTTTCTGTCACTCCGGCAACCCCACAATTAGCAACCAAATACACAATGCATTCCTCTAGGCCCATAAAGGTGAAGTGTCATGTAGTCGACGTTCACACGACACCACTAGAAGAATAGCACCACAACTTAAATATCAAACCATTAAATATTACTCAACATAATTCCACTACTAACACGTGACTTCTCCCATGTCCTCAAGAACTAAACAAACTACTCACAAGACATCATATGGATCATGATCAGAGGTGATATAATGATGGATAACAATCTGAACATATACTTTAATTCACCGATAAAACTCAATAGCATCAACCACAAGGAGTAATTAACACCGGGAGAGTTTCCCCTATGAACTAAACAAAGTATAGCCCTAGATGTTACAGCGGAACGAGATGGTGCAGCGGTGATGGTGCGGTGATGGAGATGATGATGATGATGATCCCGATGAAGTCCAGCGCGATGACGATGAGGATGGCGATGATCTCCCCCCTCCGGGAGGAATTTCCCCGGCAGATTTCTCCCTGCCGGAGAGCTTTTTCTCTCTCTGTTGTTTCCGCCTCGTGGAGGCGGCGGAATATTTTCTCGGACTCCCCTGTCTTAGGGTTTCTGGGGGATGAAGTACGCGAAGGGGGAGCGCCTGAGGTGGGCCAGGGGCACCACACCTGGCTGGGCGCGGCCAAGGTGGGCCCGCGCCCAGGGGTGGTGTGGGCCCCTCCTGGCCCATCTCAGCCTCCCCTTTTGGCTTAGTCCATCTTCTGATAAAATAGGAACATCTGTCTTCTTGGAAATATTTTTAGTGCTCCAGAAATATAGTGTCCTGACGGTGCTTTTTCCAGCTGAAATCTGACTCCGGCAGTTAATTATCCAATATCATCAAACATGCAAAATAAGACAAAATAACATAAGTAACATCTTAATATGAAATATATCATGAATAACAGTAAATTATGCTATAAAATAGTGATGCAAAATGGACGTATCATGCGTCACGCCTGCGTGGCTTCCTCGACCATGACCCGTTTCTCTGTCTCCCCTCACAAATTCTTTTTGTTATGTTCTCGACAGACTCCGGTTTATGTATAACAGACCACGTGCTAGAGCAGTGCGCACGAGGGTGATTACTCATTGAAGGTGGGCATGCATGCAGGGGAGACTAGAGGACATAGGAGAAGCGTCGATCGATCCCGGCTGTCAAATCGGTAGACAGACATAAAATTTCACGTCGCAGGCAGTGTCGATGATCCTATCCTCCTATCACTCCACATCTCCATTTCATTACCAAGAGGTTCACATTTCTGAAAATATCCTTTTTTTCTCAACTGGTCATTTGGTTATCGTTATTTGTTGTATTATGATTTTATCATATCTTGCAAACTATTTTCTGTTCATGTAATCATGCATGTGGGAGTGAAGTATCAAACCATAGAAAGCTTCGTAATTAAAGAGCATGTTTTTCGGAACTATGGTGAGCGCCTGCGGACACTAGGTTGAACACTCAAGTATGTTCAGCTCATTTCATACTTATGTCTCCTATGTTCCTATAAAGTGCGCCCTTCGTTCACTATTATAAACCCAAAACAGTGGGAAATTAGCCTGCTAAAATCTCGTGAAAAATTAATTTCATTTCATCTTTGCTTGTAGATGTCATGATGTATTATACGGTATTATGAATAATTATTTTGCTTGATACCATTTTTAATAGAATATTGAATTAACTAATGACAATCTTATGTTTAGTGTAAATGTAGATGTGTCATATACCTTTATTCACGGACTCATCATGTTTTTTTTGGAACCACCACTACCAGAAAACCTTGAGTTCTTGATAGCTAAAAAATTACATAAAGGAAATGTTTATAACTGTTAAGTTAATAAAAATTGCGGTAAACAACATGTGCATACGCATGGCCGCTAAAATAACGGTTGCCCGTCAAGCAGGGTGGCACCTTTTCCATTGTGGAGCCCAAGAGCAAGGAGCAGGTGTCGATGCACCTCGAGGAGGAAGGAATGGGGCATGTAAGTGGCACTCAGTGGTTTGTGCGGTCGTGTAATAGCACTTGGTGTCGCGGACACATAACCTACATAGTGGCTGATTTAAAGATGGGAGGGGCCGGCAGCGCGAGGTGTTAGGGTTTCTCCTGTCACGCAGGAGAGGGGGCTGTTTTTTCAGAGAATTCAAAAGGGAGTTTATAGAAGATAAAAACGGCTATCTTGAATCATGTATTATCGACTTTTTTTTTGCGAATATCGACTATTTTCTTTTCAGATTTGTATTATGCATGGCAAAATAACACATTCCTTAACATGAAAATAACACGGTTTTTGTACACTATACGTAACCCTTCGCACGAGCGTGCACCACCAGGACCAGGAAAAGCGATCTCCAGCCTCCCGCCGGCCGCCGCCGATCTGTCCGTCTCCCGTGGCCTTAGGGCCATGGAGACGCCGTGGATCTCGGTTCTTGCCGGTGGGAGGGCTCCGTTCTCAGTTGTTTTTTTGTGTTTGGTTAGGGTTTGTCTCCTTTTCAGGATAGTGAGGCGGCGGCTCCCTGAAGATGGAATAAGGTCCTCCCCGCCTAGCCCCCGTTTCGGTGGTGCGTCTAGCATCGTCGGAGGGCGTGTGGAGGTGTGTCTCCGGCGGATCTCAAGGGATTCGGTCGGTGTTTGTCTTTGGTGGATCCGACTGGATCCGGTGTTCGTTCGTCTGTGTTCGTGTGTCTACAATTTGAATCTTTCCAAACTATGTTTCTCTTCATCGGCGACGGTTGCTGTGCTGGTGCGCTGATCCTATGGGGTCTTAGCACGATGACTTCCCGACTGTTTACTACAACAAGGTTTGCCCGACTCCGGTGTGCGAGGGGCGATGATGGCGGCGCGCCTTCGGCTCACTCTAGTGTTTGTAGTCGTCGTTAGGTGGTCTACGGATCTGGATGTAATTTACTTTACCCTATTGTTCTTTGTACTACGATTGATGATTGATAAATCTATACTACTATTAAAAGAGCAAACATATGCCGGATACATTAAATTTGAGTCGTTCAATATCAGATCAACGTATCAGATTGTTCCGTCTATGTTGAGCAACTCAACACACCTTACTCATGATAGACCCAGTCGTTCGTCGCCCCATTCTCCAGCGATGTCCGTCCTCGCGCGCCCCGGCGACCTCCGACCCCGCTTGCCTCCCGGCAAGAACGCCGCCACATCCTGGCGAGGAAGCCGCCCCCGCGTGTCACCTGGTGAGGACGCCGCCCGCGGGCGCCCCGACGAGCTTGAGGTGCGTCGTGAAGGGGAGGGGAGAAGGACGACAGCTTCAGGCAGAGGAGGGGAGCACGAGAGCAGCTGCTCGAGCGCGGCGGCAAGGAGGTCTGATCTGGCGGCCGCGGACCGCGAGGACAGAGGCCTCCGCCGGCCGCCGTCTCGCATTAACCCGACCAAGACCAGACCCTCCGTTTCCAGCTCAAATCCGTTAGGTCATTCGCGCTTTGGCGGAGCCCCTGGGCTGTGGCGACCAAGGAGCCAGACCTGCATTTTCTCTGTTGTTCTTGTACATGAGCTCCCAAACTAGCGTCACCGAACGATTGATTCGATCCCATAACGAGAAATAGTAATGGGGGTAACTTACAGGAAATACATCCGTTCAGTGCCAGAAGTTCATGTGCTTATAACAAGACGTCCATATGGGTACTGCAATGAGCCATCCAGCTTTTCAGTTACATGATCCATGCTACTAGGCGCTACTGGGCTACATCCTGGCCATGTTGATGTTCTGTATTCCTGGCCTGCTAAATGCTTGCAACCATGCTGATATATATGTTGAAGGAAGGAACTTCTTCAGTTAATAAAGAACATCTGAACAAGTGCCAATCTAAGAGCCATGTGTATGTGTCATCAGTCTCCCTGCTCGTGTAGGGAGGCTGAGAGAAACACTTAACCTTATTGAGATGACGGGCCATGTAATTTGCTAGGTATCCGTAGTAATCTTTTGCAAGCACTTTGCTCAGTAAATCAAACAGAAAAATATTAAGAAAATAGGACAAATAAAGGTCAGGTTTACATGGGTGAATCGATTTTTGGACCAAAATTTAGGTAGATTTCAACGGGTTGATTTTTTCTCTCTCGCTGCAACGCACGGATATGTTTGCTAGAAAAATGTACGTGCAAAGATAAGGTGATTTTAGGTGCATTTTTATTTTATTTGATGGTGTTTTCTTGTTCTTTATCTATCAAGAGTCTTTAGTGGTTATGTATTTGGGGCTTGTCACATGTGTGTTGAGTTTATACTCTTATCTACCGAGGCTTTATTGGAGTCAGAGCCGACGATGATTTTCTCCTTCATGTTGCACAATATGTAATATATTCTTTCCAAAACATAGGTCTGTGTTACTTCGTGATGGGCCTACATAAATGATTTTTTTTACTGATTCACTCGTGAATTCTCTCATTTTAAACTTGACTTGTAAATGTAAGAATGGCTTGTGAGCTTGAACAATATGGGTACTCCTTCTACTAATTCCTAATGCTAATGTTGGCATGTAATTTGTTAACATGTATGTCGTTGATAGTAACAAGACATTCGGTTCTTCCGTTAATGCAAGCTGGCGTGACTAGCACTCAATGTTTTTTTCACAAGTCATTTGTAGGTCATCATTGGACCTCGAACACATGGAGGAGGAGGACCTATATGTTTTTTTAAATTTTCATTTATATTTATTGTTTGTAATAGTTTATTACGTGCGTTGCACGTGCACGTTAACTATACTATTAAAAGAACAAACATGACCGGATACATTAAATCTTACACGTTCAATATGGCATCAACGGATCAGATTGTTCGGTCCGTGTTGAGCTAACTCAACACATCCACGAAACGTTATTTTTGTTTTTTCGTGAGTCTCACCCCGCGACCGAATAAATTCTGCCCACGAGCTCCTTGCCGTCCTCTCCCCCGACGCCGGGATCCAGCCACCGAGCTCGCAGTCCGCGACCACGCCTGCCGCCGGGAAAGGCCTACTCTCCCCGCTTCCCCCAGCCCTGCCCCGGTTCCGCGCTACCGCTGGAATCCGTTAGTTCCGAGCTACTGCCTCTGCTTCCGCTGGACGCATGCCCAGGCAAACCGCTCCTAGGTATCTGAAGCTGCGTACCAGTTCGTCTCTTCACAGATCCTCCCCATCCTGCAAGACAGGGTTCGCCAGCACGCGACCTAACCAGCGGCGGCGGGTGCACATATACGAATTCCGCACCAGCCGTCCCCCCTTATATCTCTCTTCTCTCTGCAGGTATGGAGGCTGACTCGACCGAGTTCCGGCACCCGGCCACCTGCGACCCCCAACCTCCGGCGTCCGGCCACCAGATACATCTCCCTCCCCCGTCCTCTCTCTCCCTCCCCCTTCCTATCTCTCAATCTCAACCTCTCTCTCTTGGACACGCAGCACACTGGTGACACTGAGCCTGAACTCGACGAGGGTCTGCAGCGCCGCCGGCAGCTCGGTAGCCCAGGAGCGGTAGCAGCTTGGTTGCCCAGGCTAAAGACTCGCTTATGATGTTGCTGCTACTGCTGTGTAATGTAACTGAAACAATTGAGTTCAGTTCAGTCTAGCCTCCTGTTTAATGTGTCTCGTCCAATATAGTTCAGTTCAACAGATCAAGGAAAAACTCGGCTATGCCTGTTCTATTTGCAGTGACCACCACATTTTGTTAATCAGTGTGCATTCCGGAGCTACAGAGTGGCGTCGCCGACAGAGGGCCGCGCGCTTGCTCGAGTTGCGGTTCACTGCCAGCTCCAACCATCCAATGTTGCCGGACGCCTCCCCAAGAGAGAACCAGAGATCAGCAGCGCCGTATTGGCCAGCCGGCCGTCGCAAAGCAGAAGAAATTAAAGGTCGAATGTGTGGAGTACTCTTGCCTTGAATCACTTGTCATTTGATATGTTGCTGCGCTTTGATATGGCACTTTGATTTTTTCTATTTTGCAAAGTTATTCAGTACAGAGCTTATTAGGCATGGTGCCAGGTTCAGTAAATGATGTTTGCTCCGTTTTATACATCTGATTATCATGGTAAAACTGGTCAGTATTGCACAGCTCGAGCATCTACTAATAAACCAATTTAATAATGGTAATATGAACTTCTAAACTAAAATTTAGACATACTACTTTGGATAGTTACATCTGTGTTATTGGTTAACCACTACTCCTGATTCTTTTTTTCCATATGCAGAATTTTAAAAGTTTGACTTGAATATACCATATTTTTACATTGAGAATTCTGGCACACAATTGCCAATCATAACGAGCATATATTTATCCATATTTTTTTTTTGCTAGAAGCTTCTGCAAAATGTGCAGTTTAATATGTAAATTTTGGAACAGAGTCAACAATCTCTGATGCAAGCGTGTGTGTGAACTAAATCCTAACTTCTTCTTATCTGATGCAAGTGATATTAACACGATCTGTCTATGTACAGTATTATATTTTTGCTCAGTTGCTCCCATAGCTATGTTGCAAGCAACAACATTGTCACCTATTCCACCACCATTTCGGCAGCAGGATTAAAATCTCTTGATGGCTTGAAATATGTACCGAATCTAGAAAATGCAGCTGGTTTTAGTAACAGGTTCATGCTGTAACTTAGAAGGGCATGCTGTCTTTATTTTGCTGTTCATGTAGGTAGAAGATACATTTTCTGTAAATGGTCAGCATCAAACTCCATGTTATCCATCAATGTGTCATTGCTATGCAGAAAGGTGTGCAAACTAATATATAGGTTCGGTTTCGATTGCATTTACCTCTCTGTAGACATCGTTGTTGGGCTATTTACCATGTTTTAAAGATAGCACTAATTTGTGTCATGAACGCTTATAATAATGGAACAGATGCATGCGAAGGGAAGATTTAAAATTTAAGCTGAATACAACCAGAGATTAAATGGAGGCCATATCCGTAGTTGTAGATAAATTACTATACACACGGTTTGTTATCGATTATAAAAGTTTGATGAATTCCACTATATAGTATTTCCTCCGTTTTTTAATATAAGATGTTTTAGGTGTTGCATATGTTGTCTAGGTACATACTAAAGTGAGTGAACATGCATACTAATACATGTCTACATACATTTGTGTACATGTGAATGTGGACAAATGCTAAAACATCTTATATTAAAAAACGGAGGGAGTATATGATTTGGTTTCAGTAAGAGCGTGCGTTGCACATACATGTTAACTACTCCCTCCGTCCCAAAATAAGTGTCTCAAAGTTGTACAAAAGTAAATGTATTTATACTTGTTTCATGTCTAGATACATCTATTTTTTGACAAATCTAAGACAGTTATTTTGGGACGGAGGGAGTAGTAGATTGGAAGTTTCCAAAAAAAATACATTTTTGGTAGGAGTACGTGGCATTGTCTTCTTCTTTTTTTTGACAGGACGTGGCATTGTCATAACACGCGTACCACCCGCGCGTGCTTTCCCAAGTTTTAGTTTGACTCGATCAGTCGTGTACGTACGAACCGCCTCGACGAAAACATGCACAGACCGATCCATGATCCCCGCCCTAACTGACCGAGATCGATCGATGAGCGATGCACGCACACGCCGCGGAGGCGGCGCCACCGAGATCGCGGACGACATCCTCCGCGAGGCCCTCGCGCGACTGACGGGCCTGCAGGAGCTCCTCCGCTGCGCGGCCACGTGCAGGCGGTGGCGCCGCCTCGTGACCGACCGGGCCTTCCTCCGCCGCGTCGGCCACTGGCCGGACACGGCGCGCCGCCCGTGCTTCCTCGCCGGGATATTCTCCCAGAACGAGTACCCCGTGGGCCAGACCAGGGCCCCGGGCGTGAAGAAACCGTTCCACACGCCTCCGCGGTTCTTGAGCCTCCAAGCCGGCGGCGGCACGCGTCTGACCTTCGACTCGTTCATCGTCGACGATGCGCTCTTCGACCTCGCGAGGCCGCTCGCGTCACGCCGTGGTTTCCTCCTCGCCCACGTATTCCTGCCCGGCGACCACTACGGGCATCCCCGTCTGGCGGTGTGCCGCCCTCTGCTCGACAAGAGGAGCACGCGTCTCCTCCCGCCGCCTCCCTTCGACATGACCGAGCACTACTGGAACTCCAGTCTGACCGGCTGCGCGATTCTCACCGGCGCGGACCATGCCGGCGCCGACGATGGTACTTTGGACCACAAGCAGACGACCATGTTTCAAGTGCTAGTGATTTACATCAACGACGTCAACGGGTTTGTGTGCGCCTGCACCTACTCCGATGACACGGGTAGATGGAGTGCGCCCGTACACTGTTGCCGGGCTTCAGGGCTCATCAGGTGTGGGCCGCGCGCCGGCGTCGTCACCCGCGGCGGCACCGTGCACTGGGTGTTCATGGACGAGATACACCGGACCTACTACACCCTTAGTATAAGCACGGTCACGTCTCATGTCTCTTTGACCGAGATCCCGATCAAAGCCCACGCACGACCGCCGATCCCATGCATCGCCGGAGAAGGAGGGAGGCTTTCCTTTGTTACCATACGAGACCGCGGCGTGGCAGAGCTTTGGACGAAACAAGAACGGTCTAAAGATGATGGTCGAGGTTGCAACGAAGGGACCTGGCGATGCTCCAAGCTGGCGGATCTGGGAAGCCGGAGAATAGACATTGTGTTCATTGCGGAGACCAGAGGAGCTCTCCTGGTCAAGCAGGGCGGAGCCTTCTCCGTTGTCGACCTCGAGAGCAAGGAGCAGACGGCATTGCTCATTGAGGAGGAAGGAACAGAACATGTAAGAGGCACTACCTGGTTTGTGGGGTCGTGCAGTAGCACTTACTGCCGTGGACACCCTGGTTTGGATGTGTCGACACACACCCCCGGTGCTTTATGAGATGGATTGGGTTTTTGGCGATCGTACTTAGTCCCTCGCCTCTTCTCAGTTGGGAGATGACAAGAGAGTAGATTGATCAAGATTGTGAAGATAATAATAACAAACAGGACATGATTATGTGGTACTACCTAGCTAGTTTTATGATGGGCCGAATGATATACAAATTTGGATGAAGATGGATTGAAGTGGCCTGATTAACCGAGAGGGTGAGGATATTCATTTTCATCTAGCCATTGCGTCATTTCTCGAGTTCTCCTTACCACCGGACGCAATTTTGTTTACATTTGATTGTACACTTACGAGTACAATTTGAAGTTGTAAAAAATGCTGAAAAAATTCCTGCATGTAGACAATGTTGTATTGAACTGACGTGTAAAATATCAGAAAGTAATACCTCGTATTTTGGGCTGCACAAAAATGACAAATCTGAAATTTGAAAGTAGTGAACAGTGCAAATTTTGAACTCCTCCAAATCTGTCAGATTTTGTCATTTTTTTGTACCTCAAAATATGAACTATTTTGGTTTGATATTTTGCACGTTGATAGAATACAATATTGTCTACATGCAGAATGTTTTCAGAATTTTTTACAACTTTAAAATGTAGTTTTCAAAATTTTCAAAATAAATGGCTCCTGTAGCCCGGGTTCCATTTGCGGTTTCCGGAACATACCAACTTATGTGAACCGTTTGAGCCCACCCCGTTGTTGGGATGCTAATGCAAACCACTATTTTTTCAGCTAGATTAACATGTTGCCGAACCTTATTTACAAAGGAGATAGGGTATATTAAATTGTAATATACTCCCTCAGTTCCAATTTAATTGACTTGCTATTTACCAAATGTGGATTATCTAGACATGTTACATGTATAGAATGGAGGGAGTAGATAGTTCCGTGCGGGATGGAAAGGCAGGAGCATGTGATAAAATGTTGACTGTTGAGTGCGGTGCTATTTCTAGAACTTTCATAGTAGGGTAGCATTGGTGGTAACATGCAATCACTTTGCAGTGCCAACTAGGTATTTGGGTGACATGATGTGTTATTTGGGCAACATCCAATCATGTCACCCAAACGCCATCAAACGGCTTAAAACTCGAGTCTAAGTTTTTTCGTAACAATTTACTCTGGTTATTGTGGTTTTGTGAAAATATATCTTTACTTGCGGTTTTGTGAAACCCTAGTGTCAGTAGCTAGGGTTTTGTTATATCTACTCAAAAAAGCACATTTGATCTGAGAATTAAAAAAGGGAATTTAGAAGAAAAAGGACCAAAACAATCGCCGTATGTACATAGAGACAAGATGCATCATGTACCTTAAAAAGTTGTGAAAAGACTAGGAACCGTTTGGTAACACAGTTTTTTGTCTATATTTAGAACATACTAGCAAAATGCCCGTGCGTTGCTACGGGTTAATTGTTATTGAAAGGACATGCATAGACGCAATTTGAAGAAGAGCTTAGTAACATAACGTTTCTTTACAAAATCACGATGGATTTTGTGCTATAAATGTTTCTAGCGTTACAGAAAAAGAAGACCATATGTGTTTCCAAACATTTCATCTTCTCAATTTGACGGTTAATAGTTGAGATCATAGGTTTTGACCTCAGAGCTTTTTGGAGTACGAAAATACAATGTGGCAAAACAGTTATAAGATTTGGTTAAACTTCACACCTCGCAAATTCATAGAATACATGTCAAACACATTCGGAATATATATATTCTTTATTGACAAGACATCGCAAGATAACTAAGCACTAAAAGCAATGTTGGACATAACTGGGTAATGGAAGAACTAAACAAAAACTGCTACTAATGTCATGTAATTAATGATCAAATACTTCAAGATAGCAGGCTTTAACTACTTCCAGGATTTTCTTTTGTTGCGGGTAACTACTTCTGAGTATGACAAGAACGCTATCCCAGTAAAGCCATTTCATAAAATCAGTTTTCTCTTGACGGGTCAGCTGGAGTAACTATTACTAAGTGCTAAGAACGATTGTTTTGATCAAATGTAGTGGCAATTAGGTAGGGCTTCAAATCTTCATCATTTGTTCATCATAACAGTACATCAATCTGACCAAAATTTGCACAGCGGACACGGGTGCTACCAAAGAAAGCGCAACAACAATCGGTATGAAGTGATAGCACAAATGAATCTTTTATGCTGGAAAACTGAGTGGCAGCGATTCCTTTAGCAACCCAAATTCAATCAAAAAGAAAATAACTGTACACCAAATTAAGCTCTGTAGAACAACTGTCTGACAACCTCCCCTGCGCCAACAGTGGTAATGTTGCTGGACCAGGACTCCAGGAGGTTCCCCTCATGCGGTGCTGCATCTGACGGGAGTGGATCGGACAGAGCGAGGGATTTTAGACCCGGCGCTGAAGAAGTTCAGAGGAGGGTATGGATATTTCTGTGCGGCCTAGATGGTGGGAGCTCGACCATGTGGTGCAGACCGGGAGAGCTCGGCGGGCGGCGGTGCATGGCCATGGTTTGTGGTGGATCTCGGCGGTAAGGGGCCATGGCGGGGAGCGCGCCAAGCCGCCAACGATCCTGCTTCTGCATCACAAATCATAGGAGAGACGAGCCCACGTAAGAACAAAGCAGCCACCATTGCTGGAATTTGCAGAGTCGAGAGGAACTGCGGAGTAGTGTACGTATCGACGGCATAGACGTCGGGATTGGAGCAGGCGTCACCTCCGGGAGCCACCTCTCCACCCACGAACCACCGCTGAAAGCAATACGATGCCCTGTACGCCGGGCGGCGAGGCCGGGCCTGCTTCTGCATCACAAATCACGACCGCAATAGTGGTGCGGCGGCGAAGGGCAGCGGTGGCGGCGCGGATCATAGCAGAGCGGAGGACGGCCGTGCCGCGGAGCGCAAGCTGCGCGAGCGAGATGAGGATGAGGTCTCCGTGCCGCCGAGCACGGCGAGAGGCAGCTGCGCGTAAGGTGAGAGGGCAGGGCGAAAGCCCTCTTGCCGGAGCTCGCGCTGGACATGGGGGAGGTCAGGGCGGGGCCGGTGGGGAAAGGTGAAGCTGTGGACGGCGGCGGCGTCGATGGAGTCAGCGGAGAGAGCAGATGGGGCGTGGACTGTGGAGGGATAGGGTTGACCGGGGGAGCGCGGGTTTATTTCTCACTTTTCAAGGGACTAAAATGCAAAATACGCGACGTACCACCGAACGGACGAAGGAAGAAACACTACTCGTATTATAGTAAAGATGCCACGATTTCTAAAAATACTATAGTTTGAAATACTTTGAGTTGTTTGGCTACAGTAAAATACTATAGTTTTAAAACCGTGTTATTCCAAAACATGAGGATTTTTTACACTATTTGAGAAGGAGGTCTGGACCTCATTTTTCAAAAACTATGGTTTTACCAAAAAAAAAACGTATTATCTCCTTCTCAGGCGTTGCAATACTATGTTCTTGGAATACTTTTGTTTACAAAAACCAAAGCTGCCAACGGACCCTGGGATGTTGATTTGCAACCTCTTCTGCATGAGAAAATAATAACAAAACTGGGTGGGTGCATCGTGGCCACGCAATACGCATATAGCCCATGCCGTGCTGGCGTGCTTTCCTAAGTTTCCTTCGATCTCCAGGTCGTGGAACGTACATACACCGAGATCGATCGACCCCTAAACCTACCGAGAACGATCCATGGCCAGCAAACGTGCACGCAACGCCGGCGGCGCCACTGAGATCGCGGACGACGCCCTCCGCGAGTCCTTCGCGCGCCTGCCGGAACTTCATGATCTCCTCCGCTGCGCGGCCACGTGCAGACGGTGGCGCCGCCTCGTCACGGACCGGGCCTTCCTCCGGCGCGCAGGCCTCTGGCCGGACACATCGCACCGCCCGTGCGTCCTCGCCGGGATCTTCTACCAGAACTTGCATCCCTACGGCTCGATGATACGCACGAAGAAGGACGCGCCCCCACAGTTCCTAAGCCTTCAGGCCGGCGGCACACATCTGACCTTTGACACATGCGGCGCCTTCGGCGACGACATTGCGCTCTTCGACCTCGCGAAGCCGCTGGCGTCGCGCCGTGGATTTCTCCTCACGCTTATCCCATCGCTAGACGAATACTGCGAACAGAGGCTCCAACTAGCGGTGTGTCGCCCTCTGGTGGACAAGAGGACCACTTGTCTCCTCCCGCCGCCTCCCTTCAACATGGCCGGCTATTCCTGGACCTCCAATTTGACCGGCTACGCGATTCTCACCGGTGCGGACCATCATGTCGACGACGGCCACAAGCAGCATCAGCCGGCGACGACGACCATGTTTCAAGTGCTAGTGATTTACACCAACGGGTTTCTGTGCGCCTGCACCTACTCCTCCGACGCTGGTACTTGGAGTGCGCCCGTCGAGTATTGCCAGACTTCTGGGCTCATCAGGTGCGGGCCGCGCGCCGGCGTTGTCACCCGCGGCGGCACCGTGCACTGGCTGTTCACAGACAAGGCCAACCGGATCTATTACACGTTTAGCATAAGCATGGTCACGTCACATGTCTCCTTGACCACGATCCCGATTAAAGTCCAGGCAAGCGTGCGACGGCCGCCAATCCCTTGCATCGCCGGAGAAGAAGGACAGCTTTCGTTTGTTACAATACAAGACCATGGAGTGGTAGAGCTTTGGACCAAGAACGAACAAGATGTCGACGATGACGAAGACCATGTTCGGGCGTGTGACGGGGTCTGGCGATGCTCCGAGCTAACGGATCTCGGGAGCATGAGAATATACAGTGTCTTCTTTGCAGAGAGTAGAGGCGCTTTACTCTTCGAGCAGCAGGGTGGCGACTTCTCTATGGTCGACCTCAAAACTAAGGAGAAGATGCCGATGCACCTCAAGAAGGAAGGAACAGGGTCCCGAAGGGCCACTAGTCGGTTTCTGAAGTCGTGCACTAGTACTTACTGCAGCGGACACGCTGGGACGTGTGGTGACCAACTCCCTGTGCTCTATGAGATAGATTGGGTCTTTAGCCATCGAATGTCATGTCTCGTCTCCTCTCAGTTGGTAGATGAGACAAGAGTAGATTGATTAATGCCATATAAAAAACAAGCCGGTGCACCTCAAAGGCCCCGTTGCGTTTTAATTATAGTTTTTCTTTACTGTACTGCTAAAGATCTGCTTTGATTTTCTTAGATATAATCTTGATGTTTGTGATTCTCTTATTCTATATATTGGTTGATTATATATGCCTTTTGAAAGACACATGATTTGTCCATGCACTTTGTATGCATCGTGTTAGATTAAGAGGACGCAATTAGGAGGAGTAACATCAAGATCGAGTCAAAGAATCATGTATTTGTGTATGTGTAAATTTTACCGTGCCAGTCCGATAGTTTTCACTTGCTGGCTCTTAATGTTGTTTCATTTTTACAACAATGTATTTAAAATAAAGTGTTTGCTTGATAAATGAAACATACCCACTTTCGCTTGAAAAAAACTAGCCAAAAGCAAGCGGTAATTGGGAGGAGCTTGCTGCCTTTCCAATACGCCGGCATATAACCGGTCGTGCGGCTCCTGAAGTGTCGAGGTGGGACTAAACTTGCCATCCTGCCCCGCCTGCAACGTCCAACCGTTTTGGCCTGTGACCTAGCTAGAGAATTTATCGAGTGTCGTGTGCACCGGCCCAATTAGGAAGGTTCTTTACTGCATAAAGAAGATATGTGCCCCTTCTCACGACATATAGTAGAAAAGTGATCCCCTTACTCTCCGTCTTTGATTGCTTAACTTGGGGAGCTTTATCTTTATTATTTTTTGCAAAGCGGTCTTTCTTCAGTATGTGGTTGAACTCGAGGTTGTTTCCCTTATTTCTTCTCACTAAGAGGCTTATTCTTTAATGGGCAAGATCTAACATGATGCTCTGCATTTTGGCACTTCAAGTAAATGATTTTGGCTGGGTTCTTGACTTGTTCTATGCCTTTTTTTTCATGTTGCTTTTGAGTGTCTTCTTGATATTGAACTTGAATCCAACTCCAATCTTGTTATTAGAAGATATTTTCACATTTCGTGCCATCATGTTTATGGGAGATCCTACTAGCGAATCTATGGACCCCAATCTAGTGCCCGTTACTAGTATGTTTTCCCGCATCAAAACGTGTTGGTGGCACCACTATTACCGATGGTTGTTGCAGAGATGGTTCACTAAAGGATTATTTTGGGTTGTGTTTGTTCAAATTTACAAAGTTTTCAAACAAATCGGAAAAATTTACAGCCCAAATAGGGTCAATAAACAAAGCAGACCGGCTATTTCGCAATGTGTCGTTTGATTGGTGGGACCAGGGTGTCCGAAATGCCATGAAACGACTTACTCGAATTTGGGGTTTTTCGAAACAATTTATTCTAATTATTGTGATTTTGTGGGAAAAAGCATCTTTAGTTGTGGTTTTGTGAAACCCTAGCCTTCAGTAGCTATGGTTTTGTTATACTTAGTTGGAAAAGAAGATTTGATCTGGAAATTAAAAAGTGAATTTAGAAGATAAAAAGGAACCCCAAAACAATCGCGTATGTGCGTAGAGACTAGATGCATCATATGTACATTCTGAAGAAAAAAATGCATCATGTACCATGAAAAGTTCAGAAACGACTGGCTTGTTGATTTGTAGTCTCTTCGGCATGAAAAAACTAACACAACTTGGCAGGTGCATCGTCGCCACGCAATACGCATATGACCCGTGCCGTGCTGGCGCTCTTTCCTAGTTTCCTTCGATCTCCAGGCCGTGGAGCGTACTCAGATCGATCGAGCCCTAAACATGGTCAGCAAACGCGCACTCAACGCCGGCGGCGCCACTGAGATCGCGGACGACGCGCTCCGCGAGTCCTTCGCGCGCCTGCCGGACCTTCAGGACCTCCTCCGCTGCGCGGCCACGTGCAGACGCTGGCGCCGCCTCGTCACGGACCGGGCCTTCCTCCGGCGCGCAGGCGTCCGTGCGGCCTCGCCGGGATCTTCTCCCAGAACTCTACTCCCACCGGCTTGCCCCGGGTCAACAGGGACAACTACAGGCCCCCGCAGTTCTGAAGCCTTCAGGCCGGCGGCACGCATCTGAGCTTCGACGCATTCGGCGCCTTCGCCGACGATGTTGAGCTCTTCGACTGTGCAAGGCCGCTGGCGTCGCGCCGTGGATTTCTTCTCATGCGTCTCTCGCCGCCCGGCGAATACCTCGGACCGAAGCTCCATCTAGCCGTGTGCCGCCCTCTGGTCAACAAGAGGACCACGTGTCTCCTCCCGCCGCCTCCCTTCAACATGAACGGGGACTACTGGAACTCCAATTTGATCGGCTGCGCGATTCTCACCGGTGCGGACCACGCCGACGATGACAGCACTAACCCAGACCACAAGCAACAGCAGCAGCCGGCCATGTTTCAAGTTCTATTGATTTACACCAACGACAATGGGTTTCTGTACGCCTGCACCTACTTCTCCGACGCCGGTACCTGGAGTGCGCCTCTCGAGTGTTGCCGGGCTTCCGGGTTCACCAGGCACGGGCCTCGGGCCGGCGTCGTTACCCGCGGCGGCACCGTACACTGGCTGTTCATGGACGAGAGAAACCGGGTCTACTATGCTCTTAACATAAGCGTGACCACGTCACATATCTCTCTCAGCTCAATCCCGATTAAAGTCCAGGCAAGCGTGCGACGACCCCCAATCCCATGCACCGCCGGAGAAGAAGGAATGCTTTCGTTTGTTACTATACAAGACCATGGAGTGGCAGAGATTTGGACCAAGAACGAACAAGACGTCGACGACAACCAAGACCATGTTCGGGCGTGTGATGGGGTCTGGCGATGCTCCGAGCTGACGGATCTCGGGAGCATGAGTATATACCGTCTCTTCTTTGCGGAGAGTAGAGGCGCTTTACTAGTCCACCAGCAGGGTAGCGGATTCTCTATTGTCGACCTCAAAACTAAGGAGAAGACGCCGATGCACCTTAACAAGGAAGGAGCAGGGTATAAAGGCTGGTTTACGGATTCGTGCACTAGTACTTACTGCAGCGGGCACACCGTTACGACGTGTGGTTGCATACACTCTGTGCTCTATGAGATGGAATTGGGTCTTTAGCCATCCAATGTCCTCTCTCGTCTCCTCTCAGCTGGGAGATGAGATAAGAGTAGATTGATTAATGCCATCTAAGAAACAAGCCGGTGCATCTCAAAGGCCCTGTTGCGTTTTAATTACTATATTTTTTCTTTACTGTACTGTTCAAAGTCTGCTTCGATTTTCTTAGATAATCTTGATGTTTTTGATTCTCTTATTCAATATTTGGTTGATTATATATGCCTCATGATTTGTCTATGCACTTTGTATGCTCGTGTCAGATTAAGAGGATGCAATTAGGAGGAGTAACATCTAGGGCTGATGGTGCTTCCTTTGGAGACGATGATTCTTCATTATCTTACGTACAGCGGTTTCTTGCGAAATGCCCATACTCACGATATTCATAGCACACTTTCCACTTGATGGGAGTCTTCGCTTCTCAATTATGTGAGCCAGTTTTTTTTTTTTAATTTCGTCCACATGGTGAGACGTACAACTAGAGCAGATATAAGCGTTTTGAGTTTAGAGCATCGGATTTCATCCAATGTTCTATGCATGCGATTGTCTTGCCTAGTGCAGACTGGTGGTTGATCAGTCCTTGGGCTGGCCCCATACAAGAGTATACAGTAGGCCTGCCTCATCTGCTTGTGTACACGAAAGAGAAGTGTTCACCCTTCAGTGTCTTCCATCAAATGCATGGCGAAATCTATTTTGCTGAGCATGCTTACGCCTGTGCTTTCCAGGCGCTGCTTTGAGCACCCAGCACATTTTGATTTTTTTTGGCTCATGTGCAATCCTTGCTTTCAGCACCCAGTCCATTTTGTACTCCCTCCGTTCGGAAAAGGATGTCACAAAAATGGTCTATCTATAGTTCATTTTTGTGACATCCTTTTCCGAACGGAGGGAGTAGAAAACATTTTGGCTCATCTAGCTCTGCATTTCTCATTTTAGTTCCAGTATGCAGGAATAGAATGAGTGCAACTATAACCAATTTATTTAGTATGTACTTTGATTGCAGTAGCTAGCTCGATCAGGTCGAACTTGCCAAGAGAACAAGAACAGACTATAATGGCCTTCTACGCATGACCATAAATGCTCCAATGATTGGTCACGCTGTTTATCTAATTCGAGTCAACCTATCTAGAACGGATACAGGGAAGGGGATTGCTTTGTCGTTCAAACCAGATTTCATGATGACGTTTTCGATTCCAGCGTAGTGGTAGAGCATTGTTGGTCCAAAAAAAATTCTGAAACCGAAAAAGGGTTTAGCTTCATTGATGCAACTTTGCTTTGCTGCTAACCCCGTCTGACCGAGTCCTGGTTTGATTCTTCCACATCGATTGCTTCAGAGCTGGGCTTGCCTTTGTTCGACTTTCTTTCCTGAAAGTACAAAACTAGATCATCAGTTTACAACAAGAAAAGTATAAGGAAACCATAAATATCAGCTTGTTGATTCACTTGAACGAATCACTTTTATCAGCCAAACAACTAACCGGCCACCTCTAAGGGCTGTCAATCTTTCAAGGACGAGGCGCCCATCGAGCGGGTGTTCTATGAGGACTCTGCGGGCATCGCCGGCTGCAAGCTAACAACCACGCAATCCGGCAACTTGACCTTGTGTGACCAGGTTGGTTTAATTAATGCAGCTCTCTGGGTCCTTCAGGACCCCACCGCAGGCACCATGGATCTCACGTAAGCATTGCATGGTTTAATTGGCAGGTGGGACTGCTGAGACGAACATGCTCATCTGCGCGCATGGTGCGCAGATGACAAACTTTCCTCATGGACAGGAACATCAGCACCATGGGCAGAGGGTGGCGCGGGCGGGCAGTTTGTGTTCTGGTGGATGGTGAGACGCGCGGGGATGCGGCACGAGGGCTCCTGGTGGGATCCCGCTACATCCTCAGCTGCTAAAAAAACCCAGCAGATCGAGATGGACAAGCCCTACTTCTCCCAGTTTGCCGCCGAAGTCTTCAACGCTACCAAGGAGCGCAATATGAGCATCGCCATCGAGGTGTCAGCAAAAGCTCAAGGGCAAGCAGGAACTTGCCAATGCAGCTAGCTCAGCAAATGTATGGCGGGCGTGCCGTGAGTTGTGGCTTCAAGCTGCAGGGGGCATATGCGTGGCGTAGCATTTAACTAGTTAATAATGGCTGTTTTTTTTCTTTTGTTAAAAAATCTGGAGGGTGTTTTGATTACAGGGATTCGATTAATTTGTGAGGCCAGCATGCACAGACCATACATATATATATGGTATGTGACAAACTCAGATTCCTCACAACTCGCAACTAATTCCAGCAGTCATTTCTTTTCCCTTTTGGGCAAATCAGTTGGGTCTTAAAAAACAATTCTACCCAGTTAGCAATGATGGCGATGAATATGCGTGGGCATCAAAGAAAGAAGGGTGTATTTAGTTCATGCCCTACCAAATGTTGGCAGGAATTGGTTAGCCAATTTTTTGGCCAAGTAATCCACCCACACTTGACAAAATATTGGGCAAGAAAACGTGAAAGGGGTGTGTGGACACTCATTGGCAACCAAAAATCTGGCAGAAAACCAAGCAAAGACCAAACATAATAGGCGACCCATTTTTTGGAGGGCTAGTTTGGGCATGAACAAAACATACCTGAAGCCTTTGTTGGAGGAGTCATGCCCAGCGCCTTGAGGATGAACGCGTAAGTGAAGGCGTCTTCTCGCAATTTCTCAAATCTGCAAGTTAAACAAGAAAAGTTAGGCCGCAAACGCAATGCTATTCTTACTTTTCGCACCAACAGCATGGTGCACCAAGAACAATGGCCGCAAACCAATCGCAATGGAAATAATGTCCCCTTCCCCATTTACCTCCCCGATTTGGAGAAGTGCCCAGCGCCTAGCTCACACTTGAATAGCAGGAGATTGTCATCTGTTTTCAGGTCCCTCAGCTTCGCCACGAATTTAGCAGGCTCTGAATACATCACGCGAGGATCTAGTTGTCACAGAGGAGTAAGCTGTGAGCTTTCAGCATATAGTGTAACAGCTATAACCGTACCCAACAGAAACTCGGAAGCAAGGACCTTACCATTTAAACCAGCAGTGACCAGAATGTTGGGATACTCTTGTGCTTTTACCTGCAGCATGTAAAGACACCTCGGGTGAATACATCTCTGCAGCCAGCCTAGATAGCATGCAGGGCAAGTAACCATATATAGCAATGAACAGATACAAGTCACAGTCTCGCAGATTACTATTCACGTACTCACAAAGTCTTGTTCTTGTAAGAATCAAAGTTCATATTCGCGGAGTGTAAGTCAAAAAAGGAACTAACAGTGGTGCCACTGACATACTTCAGCACTAAATTATCAACCAAAATAAACACATTGGGATAAGCCTAATTTAGTAAATGTGTGTAGGAATTAGCACTTACGTTATCAACAGGAGAATACGATTTCATGTAATAATAGTATTCTTCTTTTCTTGGATCACCCCACTCCTGAACCAAGGATAGACAGATGAGTTGGTGAGAGAAGAAACAAAACTTCAGATGCATTGCAATGGAAAATAGGCGCCTAGAATAAATGACATAAAAATTTAGGTGTTCAAATTATGTAAAAAGAATTTGTTGACAGATCTTATAAAAAGACAATCATTTCCTAGTCTTGGACCTGCCCAAGTTAAGCCTGTTTCGGATCAAATGCCAAGCTAATCGAAGTCAACTGAAGCTAGTGTAGAAGTGACGATATGACAGTAAACATGGAAACAAATTAAATGCAACACGGGAGATGAATACCTCCCATTCAGCTGTAGTCAACGGGATTGTTGGGTCAAGCATAGTTGTGAGAACATCAACAAAAGGCACCCCAGCAACAGCTGCCTTGAATAAGTCAGGCCTCATATTTAGGACAGCACCCATCAATAGGCCACCTGCACTTCTCCCATTGATGCAAAGCTTCTCTTTTGAACAATATTTGTTTTCTATCAAGTGCTCAGCACAAGCAATGAAATCAGTGAAAGTGTTTGTCTTCTTTAACAATTTCCCATCTTCATACCACTTGCGGCCCATTTCACCACCTCCGCGGATATGAGCTATCACATATATAAAACCCCTATCCACCAAAGAGAATCTAGATCCCTTAAAACTCGGGTCTATGCATATCTGTTGACATAAGGGTGTAAACAATAAGCATGATTAGAACAACATGTTATCGGAAAAACCCGAAATCTGTTGATAGTCTTAGTTATATGGCAACTTTTATGAGTTTAAAGGATACTACAATATCAAACACAGCATTATCAGAGAGGCGAATTCCTTCACTGTTTACGTTCTCTTTTCTTGGATATGTCCCCTTAACTTTCAAAAGGTAAATTTGCAATGCAATTTGCCTCAGGCATTGAGTGTTTTTCACATGTTTGTAAACTATATCAAGCTCATTATGTATCTAACTATTCGATGAAACACTCTGAGAATTTTCTGGATAATCTCATTACATGAACAGCAAGTGTGTAATGTGTAAATGTGAAACAGTTCATGTTTGCTGTACACATACATAAGAAGTAAATTAACATTCCAGATTAGTGATTGGCATCCAAGATGAACCAAAGATGTTGGTATGAACAGGCCAACATACTGTTCGCGATATTCATGTGCAGATACTTGGTATTTGTTGTACAAAATAAAACTGAAACTACTGTCCAACATCATTCATGTGTTGTTGTATAAACAAAATTGAAATGACTGTTCAAACGAGTGACCTACATGACTGCGTCTAAGATGAACCAAACATGTTTGCATGAGCTATATATATGACACTACAAATTTGTGGAAACCTGATATTTATAAAAGATACGAATATGACAGTCCATACCTCATACGAGCCATATCCATATAGCAGCATGGGGTCTGAGCCATCAAGTTTCACCATATCTTTTCTGTAAAGAACTGTCATGGGAATCTGAGTTCCATCAGAAGCAGCAGCCCATTTTCTCTCGTTACATAGTTTGATGCGTCAAATCCACCTAAAACCTAAGAACATTCAAAAGCTCAGATCAGCAGGGTTTCATCAGAATAATTTCTACTGAAATTGGTCAATAAATTGACACATCTGCTAGAATGAAGCAGATACGAAATGTACATAGACCTAGAGCATTTGCTGCATAAGAGGACAATGCTTGCATCATGAATTGAAAATTTCAAATCCCTTATGGATGTCTCTTATGATTATTTCCCCTGCATGTCTTAGTTGTCCATGTACAGTCAGACATGCAACTTTAGTCACGATTTAAACAGAGAAATATGTTGTCCACATGAAGATTATCTTAGTACACAATATAATGGTCAATGACACATGGAAACAGATGGAGTATTAGGTTTGTAAAACAGCAAGCGTAAACATTTTCTGTTTGAATACGTAGACCATAAATAACTACTGCCTCTGTACCATAATATAAGATGTTTTAGGTATTCCAATACGAACTATATACGGATGATATGGAGGGAGTAACTAACTAACTATACTGTCAGAATAATCTAGCAAATTATGGAAAGTGGAAGCAGTAGCCTAAGCCGTAAATAAGAACTAACCAAATGATTATCAACTGTTGAATTTACGAAATTCATTCGTTGTGCTACAGCTTGTAGCCAGGTACAGTGGGGATCGTAAAGCAGATATACAGATTGTACTTCCCATTGCACTACTACTGATAAAATAGGGTACACAAAAACTGAATGGTGCAGGTAGTAACTTACTGTGTCCATTTTCTTCAGCACTGACACTCCCGTATCCATGTCATAGTCAAAAACAGAGGGTGGCGTCCTCATAGAGCTGTAATAAAAACGAATAACATTTGAATGGAATTGTGACGACTCAGGTTCCACTGCATATGCTGGATCAACGAAATCAATCGCCGTCCTCCTTGAAGTTGCCCAACTACCTCTCCAGTGGCTGGTAAGCGATATACAGTTGCTTTTGGTAGACCATTCTCGCGCTCATATACAGCAATGTGATTCTCAAAGAGCTGGATGTCCTGAATTTTCACACTGAAAAGAGATTCAAGTTATTTATATAATCGTACTACTTAATGTATCAATGCATTGAAGCAGCCCTAACACGTAATACATCTATTGATAAGGAGAGCAAGCCATAGTCGATAAAATTTGCAATGCACAACTTAACTGATAGGTGTGTGCAGCTGTCTATTTGACGCGGATAATGATACAGGACTATTCTAGTGTAATCTAATATCATACTTCACCACCGACATTTTGAGTATATTAGAGAAAGTCCTAGCATCAAAGCTTCTGACATGCATGGTTTTTGACTCATGATTAGTCGCTGTATGGTCTCTGACTAATCGCCAAGTCGTTTTGTAGCACGACTAAACAGCGACTTATCGCGATTATATAGAGACTTTCGTAACTAATCGCGAGCCACAGGGCTGGCGACTCGACTTGGCTCGGCGACTCAAAAACCTTGCTGACATGCTTCGTAACTGTAAGAAAAAAAAACTAGGAGGCAGATGTAGCTAAATCTAGAACTTTGTACACGCAAGATCTAAAAAAAGTAAAAGCACTGCTTGTACAAGAACATATTTCCTTTTTTTCATCAGAGCGCTTCCAAAGAGACTAGGTCAATGGTGCAGCAGTGAAATATGCTCGCAGTTCGAGTATTCGTTTAGTAAATATTATCCTTATCAGTGGATTAACAGAACTAAGAAAACACCATAGCGAAGCTTGAGGGTGGAGCTATAATATGTTACGCAAGGGTACATATAAGATGGACAAATGATACTAACAATGTCTTATACTTTGAAGGATGAACAATGTAAAATTTTAAAATATTATGATTTATATTACTGTTTCGATATCGTCTCCAATTTTGAATATGGCAAATATAAAATTGCATTGAAAATAATATTTACATATAAAAAATTGGGTACTGTATACCCGTATATGATCCATCAAACACAAGACTGATCTTTCAAACATAAACGGTGAAATCTAGTTCATTACCTTTCTCTATGTGGTAGCAAGACAGTGGTCTCAGCTACATTATCCAATGGGCAAGCAACCAATTCAGAGTTGTAGAATTCATCACTTCGCCTCGTAATATAGAAATGGTTTCCACGATGACTAGCTGTTGTATCGATGCCATCAACACGAGGTGTCAAAACTACAAGTTCCTTGCTCTGATTGGGTATGTCTAGGTAGAATATAAAACTTGTATTTTTGCTTCCAGATTCAACAAACAAATACTTTTTGCTTTCAGAAGCTTGAAGACCAAGTGAAAAAGTGTCATCCTTTTCGTGATACAGGCAACTATCATCGGACTGATCAGATCCCAACTTGTGTAGCCATACCTGCAAAAGCCCATAAGAGGTAAAAACAAAATAAAAAATACAAAAACTAGAAAACACATGCACGCAGACAAAAATTTATGATAATATCAAAACTTGGTACTGTATCACCCAATTATAGAATATCCGCAGACCAAACGATAACTGAATAATCTTTTCTTCAACTAAACATGAAGAATCCAAGTAAATTTTTTCCTTTCCAAGAAAATAGCGTTAAAAGAATTGGTATGTGGGGGGGGGGGGGGGGGGGGGGGGGGACCATGGTTTAAGAACAATGATCAATAGAGCAATTGCACTAAGCGGATCACGAAACATCGTTTTTAATCTTTTGTCTAGTACATGTATTTACCTTGCTAGCACAGATCAGGATAAATTTACTTAGGAATAAAGAGTCTACATACTTTGTCAGGCCGAAGAATGTTGTCCATTGTTATGTAAACAAGGTTGTCATCACCAGCCCACTCAATGTCCGAAGTAATTCCTTTAAGTGGCTGCCCAACAAACTCCCCACTCTCCGCGTCAATAACAAAAACTGTGTAGATTTCATCACCTTTAGTGTCTTCTGCGTAAGCGACTAGCTTGTCGCTGGGACTGACCTGGAACGAATATTTAGTTAAGAAGAGAATGAGAAACACCGGAGAGGAGCATGCATGAGAAGCAGAAATGACACAGGGACACATGGAGCAGGGTTTAGTCCACAATCACACCTTGAAAGCCCCGATGCTGTAGTAGTCATGGCCCTCGGCCTTCACATTCTCGTCCAAAATAATATGCTCAGCTGGTGCATCACGTCCTGTAGGCATCACATCATGGACTGTAACAGGACCTTCGGTCGGTACAAGACGCCTACAGTGCTGCGCATACTCCTTCCCAGTCAATGTCCGTTCATAGTAGTAGTACTGCCCTTTGCGAAGGGGCGCGTCTATATCGTCCTCCTTGATTCTCCCTCGGATTTCAGCAAACATTTCATCCTCGAGCTGTTTGGCATCTAGAAGGAAGTAGACAGAAGAGATGAACAAACAATGCGACATCCAGCACATCTATGATATCCACTGCGAAGCTATTCATTATAGGCCTATGACATTCATATAAGTACCAGTGCCACCGGCATGAGCGGATGGATTCCCTAGCAAATAGTAGCAACCAAGCTGAGCAGGCTGATAACCCCTCCGATTAGAATGCAAGCTCAATCTAGTAATAAAACAGTGTATAATTATAGTTCATACTAGTACAAAATAACTAGGTAATCTCGGTGAGGCCACAGTAACTAAGCCCAAACCAAAGCCATCTGCTCCACTCAGTCAGATCCCGTAGTAGCATTAGCAGGAAGCAACGATCGGTATCAGCAGCAGCAGTCGCGCTAACAGATCACGCCCAATTCACGGGCAGGCGAGCAAGCGTTGGCAGCCAATCTAGTCTAGGTAAGGAAGAAAGAAGACTAGTAGTGATCTCACCGGACATGAGGGCGGCGGTGTAGTCGTTCTCGGCGGCGAGGTGCGCGAGGACGGCCGGGTCGGCGCGGTCGTCGTCTCGGAGCCAGTAGTAGTCGTCGACACGGACGTCCCCGTGCTCCACCAGCTCCCGCGGCACCTTCCTGGCCACCGGCGGCACGGCCATCGCGGCGGCGGCGGCGGAGGCGGAGAGCGGTCTCAAGGAGGAGAGGGAGAGGGGGAGGATGAGGGCGCGGCGGCGGGAGAGGCGGGCTTGGGCGCGGAGGAGCGATGGGATGGGAGGCAGGCGGGGGAGGGAGCCGACGGCGGGGCGGAGGAGGAGCATTATTTATCGGTGATGACGGTGGCGGCTTTCCTTCCGCCGCACGATTCTGAAACTTCGGTGGCCTGGATTGGATTGGATATAGTGGGGTTTTGAATTGTTTTTGTTCGAATTTGAACCATGTATCAAAGGATTCAAAGAAAGTCCTCGGATTTACAATGTAACATACTCCCTCCGTTCTAAATTAAATGACTTCCATTTGTCCAAATATGGATGTATCTATACATGTAACATGTCTAGATACATCAACATGTGAACAATTGGAAGTCAATTAATTTGGAACGGAGGGAAGTACTAAGTAATATCAAAAAATTGGGTTCCCTAGAAAACAAAGAAATAAACAAGCTCTATAACGGAACCAGACAAAACTAAAGCGTGATTATCCTCAAAAAAAAACTAAAGCGTGATAGAAATATATAATTTTGTCTAATATTTTGCGGCATCCCTATGTTTTTTGTGGGATGTACAATCTTTTTGTGGTTTAAAAGTGTGGAATCGCGTGCCTTTTCGGTAAGTTATTTGGTTTGGACATGACATTTACTTCATGTGTTGTTATTCCAGTAGACGAGAGTATATTATATGGGCTAATTTTCTAGATGCTCCACCGGTGAATCAATCTAGCTCAACATCTTCTTCTTGAACAAAGTAGTCTTGGTATGCTTATTCAAGGTGGGCTTGTCGGAAACATGCTTTTGCTCCCGGGCAATAGTGATCCTGTTGTTTTAAAAAAATCAAAAGATATATTTATTAGTTTAAAAAAACCTGAATAAAATTTGAATATAGCCAATGTTGTATTCTACAAACGTGTAAAATATCAATTTTAAATACACTGTATTATGAGCTACACAAAAATGACAAAAGTGTATCTAAGTATGATTTCATACTTAGATACACTTTTGTCATTTTTGTGTAGCTCGGAATAAAAAGTTTTTTAAGTTGTTTTTTGGCGCCTTCATTTAGAGATTTGAAAAAAGGAAACATACTCAGATCTACACTTTTATCATTTTTGTGTAGCTCAGAATAAAAAAAATTGGAGTTAATTTTTGGCACGTTTCTAGAATACACCAATGGCTACATTCGGGATTTTTTTCAGAATTTTTTGAAACTCGCAAATATTTTTGATTTTTTAAAACGGGATCATTCGTGCTCGCCCGGGAGCACGAAATATCCACGGGTGGCCTTCTTCTTTACTTTTTTTCTTGTTGTGTGGATTTTTCTACACCATGTTTCCACTAGACTCACCCTCACTTCATTTCTCATTAGTGTAGTCAGCTCGATCCTTCTTCTCAACATCACAAGCCGCTAATAGGTTTTAATTGATTTCCATTTCTCTTGTATTTGAGAGTTTTGGCGAAGTTCTCCATGAAAAAGGTAGCTTCACAATAGTGCATCCACCACAAACTTGTCGGTAAGTCACACCAGAGGATTTCAAACTCTTTTCCAATGCATTGTATCCCATGAGCTTGTTTGACTATAGATCGGTTCTTCACCATATTATAATCATGAAATCTCTCCATGATGTAAAGTTCACTACATGCACCGACTGCGCCAAATTTAGCATTATGTGCCCGCAAACCTCCTTTCCGTCTGTAATGTGCATGTACATGTGATACCGATGACGTAGTTACCTGCGTCAAAAGAATATGGGTTAGGTTGAGACTCCAAGTGCAGAGTGTGTAGTAAGTGGAAGACGTATTTTCCCCACGAGGGGTGACTCGAGGGTTTAATATCGAACTCTCGGGGAATCAGTAGTGAAGATTTATCTTTCCTATCTTTTTTTGGTTACCTACAAAACAAAGTAAATGTTTTGGTCCTCAACCTCACCTAGTGATTGTCAAGCACAAGGTGTGAGAATAATATCAAGATAATATGCAATGCAAACAAGAAATAAATATGCAATGGTGGTAAATAAATATGCAAGGATGGTGGTAGCAATGATAAATGATATTTTTGTGTTTTATATGATGAATGCAAGATGTAAAAGTGTTTTTGTATTTTTGGATTTTTAAATTGTAGAAAATGTAAAATGGATAAAAGTTGTTGAAAAGGTGTTTCTTATGATTAAAAATGGACCGGGGTTCATAGTTTCACAAATGCACTCTCTCTTTAATAAAGTGGTAGACAATGGAACACTAGAGTTGACATATGAGATTGCAACACAACAGTTTAATGACAAGTTATAATTATATGGGCATCACGTCCTAACATAGAGACATTTTAGTTTATTATTAGTCTCACTTATACTCCACCAAGATGCGAACTAAATCATAACACCTCAGTAATTAAGATAACTCAGAGTATAACAATAAGTATCATGACATGAAGTTAAAATAAGAACATGCTAGATCTAGTCATGGAGTAGTGGCAATGGTCACACCCACATCTCCGGTAGCATGGTATTTCTTTTTATCCCTAGTGAGGCAACAAAATAAGGTAGAGATACTGTCGGGGGGTTACCCCCGGGTAGGGTAAAGATGAGGTAAAGACATGTAAGGTTAAGGCAGTAAGCTGTCCGAGGTAACGATTGAGCAAGGACGCAGGAGGCGTCATCCGACGTAAGGTGTACGTCTGAGGTATATTCTCCGAGATATATCCTCCGAGGTATCAACCTCGGGGCAGTCAGTTAGCTACCACAGGACTAAGATATTCTCTACCGAGGTATAGGATCAGGAGTGTTATCCGAGGTTGGCAGCAAGGATCGAGGCATGTCAGAGAGGTCACGGGCGCCGCAGAGCTCGTAGCCCGAAGCTTCAGAGGACGGCGAGGTCCGTCCACGGGTTTCCCGGTGGCTCGGGGGCCTAGGAGCTGACTTGGCTATTTCGGGAAAGGTCTACAGGCTAGACCTTGGCAGGCTACTGGAGTATGACCGGAAGAGGAAAGCTAGGCCTGTCCGGCCTGACAGTCCGGCCGTTGAGCTGGCAGGAGGCAGAGGCTTGTCTTCTACCTTTTGGCCATGCCATTGTTAGTTGGAGGCAGGGGTAAAACAGTACTTCGGCCTATGTATATATGCAGCATCTCTACCTCCAGGGAGGAGGACGGCAAAAACCCTAGGTCATTTCCCCCTTCATAGTTTCATCTTCTATCTAGAGCTCTCACTTTGGTAGCATCATACAGCTCGAGTAGCACCTTGTACCTCAGAATGACACTGATATATTGAGAGAGGAAAGGCAGGAGTAGGGGTTTTACTTCCTCACGAAGGCCCCGAACCTGGGTACATCGTGGTGTCTGTTGTGTTCTTGGCTTTCTTGGTTTCTTGTTCATGTTCTTGTGGTTTCTTGCAAGTTCTTGCTTGTGCACGTCTTGAGTGCATAAACCCTCCCGAATCCTCTAGCGTCCGTTCGGCCCCAGACTAAGCCTACCCTAGGCATCTGCGTGATCCCACCACGACAGATACCCAAGTGGATCGCAGAACTTTCTCTCACGTTCACTGCACTAGCCATCCCCCGTTACTCCAACTAATGCACACGTTCCCCCTCACACGCTCTCATAAACATGCTTGATCATGACAAGTAAATAAGAACGGGGTACATAATATGCATCTACTTTCATAACTGAAACAAAACCATTGCAATCTCAAACATATATTAACTCATAAAAAGATCCACCACAAAGGTATTACATAGATGTCCGTAATCATGTTCAGCAGCTCATACGGTACTAATTAGTGAAGCTCAAGAGAGAGAGATACATAAGTTACTTCCACAAACCCATAGTCCAGAGGTGGACTACTCCCTCTTCATCATGGAGACGGTGGAGAAGTCGTTGGAGAAGATGGAGACCACGCCGGCAGCGCCCCGCCGGAGTTTTCCCCCTCCAATCTGCAACTCTAGGTCTTTGTTTCGTGGTTTCTATGTTTCTGTGGCGCTCCTTCCAGAGAACGTCGGGGGGCTATTTTATAGTCGGTTTTAGGTCAAGACGGAGTCGGTGGAGGAAAGATCGACGGCAACGGAGCTCCGAGGCCCAAAAGAGGGGGTTCCACGCGGCCAAGGTACCTGGCCGCGTGGGCCCACTCAACTTCGGCCTCTGACTTCCTTTCGTGCGCTTCCTTGGCTCCTACGCTTTGTTCCTTTCAAAAACTGATGCCCGTAAAACATTTGGACGTCGTTTCGGACCCTGAAACATTAAAATATAGAAAACAGGGTTTTCTGACTGTGCAGGGTTAATTCCATAAAAATAGGAAACATACCAAATATTCCCAAAATCATTATAAAACAGTGATATAACCCTTATATGATGCAAATATGACTGGAATATAAGTAAAATAATGTAAAGTTCATATATGCATTTTACATGCGTCAACATGTCATCCAAACGATCAATAAGAACGCTAAAAGTACATCTCATCTCTACTATATAATATGGCTACAGGTGATGGTTGATATGTTTTTAAAATTTCCGATTTTACCCCTGTGTGCTACGAGATTCTACCCACCCCTGCCATCGGTAAGTGACAAAAAAACGATTCATGCCTGTCTCCTCTCCACGGACGCATCTCTTCCTCCTCTCCCTAATTCCTCTCTCTCCTCTTCCTAATCTCTCTCCCTCCCAGTTCCATTCTCTCCCCTGCCCGCGGGCGGCAGGCTTGGGCGGCGCGGGGCCGCGGGGGCCGAAGGTCACCCGGGCGGGGGGCGGGTGGCGCGAGCGGAGGAGGCGGGCTGCCAGCCATGGCCAGAGGCGCGGCGGCGCGGCTGCGACCAGCCACGGCCGGCCGGAGGTCGCCAGGCGCGGGCGGGCGCCGGGAGGATCATGGAGCGGCGGAGACAGGGGCAGCCGTGGCGGCGCCGGAGACTCCTCCTGAGCAGGGTGCGCTTGTCATACCCAACGAAGCGCTCAGGGCGGCCATCCGCACTTGGCGCGCGCGCTCTGGCCACGCCCCGCCTGCGGCCCCTTCCGCCGACGCGGCACGGGAGGCCGTGCTCCGCACGGTGCCAACGCCGCGGCCTCCGGGTAGATCGTCCTCTAACCTGTCTTGCTCCTCCAGGGCGTCCGCTGCGTCGAGGTCGTCCTCGTCGACGTCCCGGTCGTCGTCAGAGATTACGGCGGTCGAGCTGGAGATGGTGCGCGCGAAGGAGCTGGCGAAGGAAACGGAGGAGGAAGTGGGGCAGGTGGCAGTGAAGGTTGTAGAGTCCGGGGAGGAGTGGGAGGTGGAGGCTGCGATGGCGGCGCTGCGGCAGTCGACGCGGGAAAGCACGGCGAGGAGGCGGGCGCTGTGCGTGCCACAGCTGCTGGCTGCGCTCCGTCGCGTGCTACTGTCAGCGCGTCACTCCGACGCGGTGCGCGCAGATGCCACCGCTGCTCTTGCCAACCTCTGCCTCGAGCCGGAGAACAGGGTGTCCATCGTCCGCGCCGGCGCCGTGCCGGCGCTCATCGACGTGGTCGGCTCGGACGCCGGCGCCTCGGAGGCGTGCGAGCACGCGGCCGGTGCTCTGTTTGGCCTCGACCTGCACGAGGGCAACCGTGCCGCCATAGGCGTGCGCGGCGCTGTACCGCCTCTTCTCGCACTCCTTACCACCAGCGGACACGCCCCATGAGCTCGCCGCGACGCTGGAATGGCGCTGTACCATCTCTCCCTCGTCGCCGTTAACCAGTCCAAGCTCGCGCGCGCCCCGGGGGCCGCCAAAAACTTGCTCTCCATCGTGTCCGATTCCACCGAGCTGTTGCCCGTCCGCACGCTGGCCCTCATGGTGATCTGCAATGTTGCCGCTTGCGTTGAGGGACGGACAGCGCTCATGTATGCTGGAGCAGTGGCGAGGTTTTCCGTCATTCTTTCCGACGACCCTCATAGGTCAGAGCTTGAGGAATGGTGTGTCGCGGCATTGTACGACATGAGCATGGGGAGCCCACGGTTCCGAGGGCTCGCCAGAGCGGCCGGCGCCGACCGGCCCCTTATTCTCATCGCCGAGCAAGCGGAGCCCGGCGCTCACAAGGACATGGCGCGGAAGGCACTGCGCGCAATGCTGGGACTGGGCGACATCAACGGCGGAGGCCTTCATGATTTCAACAACAGCGAGCGCAATGACGACGACAGCGGCGCCATAACCACCAAATTCACACCATTGGCGATCAGTATGCATCGATTAATGTACGTTCTTGAGCCAGATATTGCTGCGTTGGTCTGTCATTGCGGTGGATTCTTGTGGTGCTTCTATTTTACCTGCTTGTTCTGTCATTTTGGATGGATGGTGAAACTACAGAGAGCTGTGCACTTGTAATCTGGTGCATCTGCATATGTGTGTGTTTGTAATCTACTTTGCTCTTATTGCTACGACTGCCAAAGTGTATATATGTGCCAATGCTCTGTTGGATTTCCTCGCAAGTTTGTGCATGCCTGATGGCACTGATGCCTCTTTTGTGCATAATTGCATTACTTCAGCTATGTATCTAGCAGGGCATGCAGAGTTTGAGAATTACTTTGGACTACACACCGAAAACAGGATGCCAATGCATATATGTGTGAGTTTGAGATGCCAAGGTGGCTGACTACCCACAGGATCCCCCGAAGTTTGTGCACGGTGGCGGCGTCCCCGTGGGCGTGCACGGTGGCGGAGACTGTAATTGATGTTGCCTATCAAATCCAGTGGTTGTCAGACTTGGAGGTATTTGAGTACTTCCTTTCACTCGAGAATTTTGTGCTATGTAGTATGTAGTATGTACATGCATCACAAAACATTACTAGGGAATTTCATGGATGACATCTAGCTTCCGAACACTTCAGCATCAGTCTACTCATCTTCTTCTGGCTAAGTGAACTATATGTACCATGCATTGATCATGTTTTTGCCCTTGGAGCACTAGAGCAAAAGAAGAGGGCTGCTAAGCAAGCACAGCTTGAGCAAGAAAAATCTGCGGGAGAAAAGGTTACAAAGGTAAATGCAACAGAGCATGTTCATCTGAATTTCATGTGTACTCTTGCTTAGCAGTCTTGACCGAAATATATTTAGAGAAATATTTGCTAGGGATTGATCTCGGGAGGAGAGGAGAAACCCACGCCGCGACGGGAGGGAGGGGATGGTGCCGACTGCCGACGGGCGTCATGTGGGGTGTTGTATCTGAATTTCTGAATGGAACCGAATCTTGCATCAGTCAAAGGTTTATCGTGTAGCTAACATTAAACACAGGTACCGTTAACACTGAAAGATTGTGAAAGCATGATATACCATTGATCATGAATGTTCTTTTTTACTTTTGTCCCCCGTTGCAACGCACGGGCATTTTGCTAGTAATTATAGTATTGGCTCCCTCAAACTTCAATATATGATCTTCATCGGACATAGCTCATTTAGACTAGAGAGTACTAACTGTGAAAACTTTCAGAGTAGTAAGTCAGAGTGTGGCTTTAACTTGCCACCTCTTAAAGTGCACACCGATGAAATGGGCCAGCCTTGGTGCATCAACGGAACCAACTATAGTTAACTCAAGAAATACAAATATGTTTTTCAATTGTTGGATAAATATGCATTTTCATGACTAAATCCATAATATATATCATGACGTACACAACAACTAGTAAGCAATTCACTAACACACTATAGAGACTGATTACACAACATCATGAATATGAATATTTAATGTTGCATAACATGTTTAAGTATTTAAATTAGAGTACGTCGTATGTACTGATCATTTGTTGACGAAGCTGTCATGGCTTATGTACTGAAGCCGTTGTTGATAACAACGTTGACAAATATTGGTCCAAAAGACAAAGTTGGAGAAGGCGGTACACACACCACCCGATTTGGACAACAGAAGACTTGTGATGAGCAACACTGAGTGGTCGCATGGGCTGCTTCCCAAAAATTCAATTCGCCATCTCCCGTACAGAATTGGGTTAGTTTTGAAAAACCTGCTCTCCCGTTCACAGGTGCGTGTCGATGCTCAGAATGGAGTAGACTCTGATGGTGACGCAAGGAGAGAGAGGTGCGGAAAAACCCTAGCTTGGTTTTGTGGCCGATAGGTCATATATATAAGAGTTGAACTGAACGAGTTTGTATCGCAATCACTATCTTAATTGACTAGTTTTCAACTCATAGACTTAGCAATCAAGAAAGAAAAAAATCGAAAGGACCATTTTGAATTTAGAACCATTTTGAAATTTAGAACCATTTTCAAAATTTGAAACAATTTTCAATTTTGGAATCATTTTCAAAACTTGGAACAAATTTTCAAAATTAGAACCATTTTCCAAAATTGGAACCATTTTAAAATTTTGTAATCATTTTGAAAATTGGAACCATTTTGAAATTTCGAACCATTTTAAAATTTGGAACAATTTTCGAAACTAGAACCATTTTCCAAACTGGAACCATTTTAAAATTTGGAACCATTTTCGAAACTAGAACCAATTTTCAAATTTGAACCATTTCAAAAATTTGGAACCAATTTTAAAATTTTGGAACCATTTTCAAATTTGGAGCCATTTTTTGAATTTAGAACCATTTTAAAATTTTGGAACCATTTTTCAAATTTTGGAACCATTTTCCAAAATTGGAACCATTTTCAAAATTGCATTTTCCAAATTGGAACCATTTTTGAAATTTATAACCAATTTCAAAATTAAAATGGAACCACTTTTAATTAGGAACTATTTTCAGAATTTGGAACCATTTTTGAATTTGGAACCATTATTTGGAACCACTTTTAATTAGGAACTATTTTCAGAATTTGGAACCATTTTCGATTTGGAACCATTTTGAATTTAGAACCATTTTGAAATTTAGAACCATTTTCAAAATTTGAAACAATTTTCAATTTTGGAATCATTTTCAAAACTTGGAACAAAATTTCAAAATTAGAACCATTTTCCAAAATTGGAACCATTTTAAAATTTTGTAATCATTTTGAAAATTGGAACCATTTTGAAATTTAGAACCATTTTAAAATTTGGAACAATTTTCGAAACTAGAACCATTTTCCAAACTGGAACCATTTTAAAATTTGGAACCATTTTCGAAACTAGAACCATTTTTTCAAATTTGAACCATTTCAAAAATTTGGAACCAATTTTAAAATTTCGGAACCATTTTCAAATTTGGAGCCATTTTTGGAATTTAGAACCATTTTTCAAATTTTGGAACCATTTTCCAAAATTGGAACCATTTTCAAAATTTCATTTTCCAAATTGGAACCATTTTTGAAATTTATGACCAATTTCAAAATTAAAATGGAACCACTTCTAATTAGGAACTATTTTCAGAATTTGGAACCATTTTTGAATTTGGAACCATTATTTGGAACCACTTTTAATTAGGAACTATTTTCAGAATTTGGAACCAATTAAGAATTTGGAACCATTTTAAATTTTTGAACCATTTTCAAATTTGGAACCATTTCAAATCTTGGAACAAATTTTCACATTTAGAACCATTTTTTAAAATTGGAACCATATTCCAAATTGGAACCATTTTAAAATTTTGGAACCATTTTCAATGTAGAACCATTTTGAAATTTAGAACCATTTTGAAATTTGAAACAATTTTCAAATTTTAAACCATTTTCAAAACTTGGAACAATTTTTCAAATTTAGGACCATTTTACAAAATTGGAATCATTTTAAAATTTTGGAAACATTTTCAAATTTAGAACCATTTTGAAATTTAGAACCATTTTAAAATTTGGAACCATTTTCGAAAGTAGAACCATTTACCAAATTGGAACAATTTTAAAATTTTGGAACCATTTTTGAAATTGGAACCATTCTACAAATTGGAACCATTTTAAAAATTTGGAACCATTTTAAAAATTAGAACCAAAACATTTTACAATTTTGGAATCATTTTCAAATTTAGAACCATTTTGGAATTTGGAACTATTTTAAATTTTTTGAACCATTTTGAAAATTGCATTTTCCAAAATGGAACCATTTTTTAAATTTATAACCAATTTCAAAATTAAAATGGAACCACTTTTAATTAGGAACCATTTTCAAATTTGGAATCATTTTTGAAAATGGAACCACAATTATTTAATTAGGAACTATTTTCAAAATTTTGAACCAAGTCAGAATTTGGAACCATTTTCAATTTAGAAAACATTTTGAAACTTAGAAGCATTTTCAAATTTGGAACCATTTTCAAATCTTGGAACAAATTTTCAAATTTAGAACCATTTTTTAAATTGGAACCACTTTTAATTAGGAAACTTTTTTCACAACTGGAACCATTTTCGAAATTGGATTCATTTTGCAAATTGTAATCAAATTTGAAAAAATGGAACCACTTGTAATTAGGAACTATTTTCAAAATTTGGAACCAATTTCAAATTTGGAACCATTTTCCAAAAAAAGGAACCACTTTTAATTAGGAACTATTTTCAGAATTTGGAACCATTTTCGAATTTGGAACCATTATTTGGAGTCACTTTTAATTAGGAACTATTTTCAGAATTTGGAACCAATTAAGAATTTGGAACCATTATTTGGAACCACTTTTAATTAGGAACTATTTTCAGAATTTGGAACCAATTTAGAATTTGGAACCATTTTAAATTTTTGAACCATTTTCAATTTGGTACCATTTTGAAATTTAGAAGCATTTTCAAATTTGGAACCTTTTTAAAATCATGGAACAATTTTTCAAATTTAGAACCATATTTTTAATTGGAACCATATTCTAAATTGGAACAATTTTTAAATTTTGGAACCATTTTCAATTTAAAACCATTTTGAAATTTAGAACCATTTTGAAATTTGAAACATTTTCAAATTTGGAACCATTTTCAAAAGTTGGAACAATTTTTGAAATTTAGAACCATTTTAGAAATTGGAATCATTTTAAAATTTTGGAACCATTTTCAAATTTAGAACCATTTTGAAATTTAGAACCATTTTAAAATTTGGAACCATTTTCGTAAGTAGAACCATTTACCAAAATTGGAACCATTTTAAAATTTTGGAACCTTTTTTGAAATTGGAACCATTCTCCAAATTGGAACCATTTTAAAATTTTGAAACCATTTAAAAAATTAGAACCAAAAAGCATTTTAAAATTTTGGAACCATTTTCAAATTTAGAACCATTTTGTAATTTGGAACTATTTTATAATTTTGGATCCATTTTCAAAATTGCATTTTCGTAAATTGGATCCATTTTGCAAATTGTAACCTAATTTGAATAAATGGAACCACTTGTAATTAGAAACTATTTTCAGAATTTGGAACCAATTTCAAATTTGGAACCATTTTCCAAAATTGGATCAATTTTCCAAATTGGAACCATTTTTTCAAATTGGATCCATTTTGCAAAATTGTAACCATTTTTAAAAATTGGAACCACTTTTAATTAGGAACTATTTTTAGAATTTGGAGCCATTTTTGAATTTGGAACCAATTTCCAAAAAATTTGGAACCATTTTCAATTTTGGAAACATTTTTTAAATTGCCAACCATTTTCCAAAATTTTGGAACCATTTTCAAATTTGAATGGAACCATTTTCCAAAATTTTGGAACCATTTTCAAATTTGGATGGGACCATTTTCAAATTTGAAACCATTTTCTAAATTTGGAACCATTTTCAAATTTGGAACCATTTTCAAATTTGGAATCATTTTCAGTTTAGAACCATTTTTAAATTTGGTACCATTTTCGAAATTGGAACCATTTTCCCAAATTAGGGAACCATTTCTAATTAGGAACAAATTTTCAAATTTAGAACCATTTTTTAAATTGGAACCACTTCTAATTAGGAACTATTTTCAGAATTTGGAACCATTTTCGAATTTGGAACCATTTTCCAAATGGGAACCATTTTCGAAAATTGGATCCATTTTGCAAATTGTAACCAAATTTGAAAAATGGAACCACTTGTAATTAGGAACTATTTTCATAATTTGGAACCAGTTTCAAATTTGGAACCATTTTCCAAAATTGGATCAATTTTCCAAATTTTAACCATTTTTGAAAATTGGATCCATTTTAAAAAAATGGAACCACTTTTAATTAGGAACTATTTTCAGAATTTGGAACCATTTTCGAATTTGGAACCAATTTTCAAAAAATTTGGAACCATTTTCAATTTTGGGTCCATTTTTGAAATTGCCAACCATTTTCCAAAATTTTGGAACCATTTTAAAATTTGGAGCCATTTTCTAAATTTGGAACCATTTTCAAATTTTCAGTTTAGAAACATTTTTAAATTTGGAACCATTTTCGAAATTGGAACCATTTTCCCAAATTAGGGAACCATTTTCTAAAAATTGGAACCATTTTCAAATTTGGAACCATTTTAAAATTTGGAACAATTTTCTAAAATAGGAACCATTTTCTAAATTTTGAAGCATTTTCTAAATTTTATAAATTTAGAACCAATTTCAAATTTGGAACCGAAATTGGAACCATTTTCCAAATTGGAACCATTTTCAAATTTTGAACCATTTTCCAGTTGGAACCATTTTCAATGGGTTAGAACCATTTTCCAAAATTTGGAACCATTATATATTTTTGGAACCAATTACAAATTTGGTTTTTTTTTCGAAATTTGAACCATTTTAAAAATTTGGAACCATTTTCAAATTTGGAACCATTTTCGAAATTGGAACTATTTTCCAAAATCAGGGAATTTTTTGAAATTTGAAACCATTTTTTAGTTTGGAAACCATTTTCAAATTTGGAACCATTTCTAATTTTTAGAACCATTTTCCGTCTGTAAACCATTTTTCAAATTTAGAACCATTACGAAATTTGGAACCATTTCCCATTTGGAAACCATTTTCAAATTTGCAACCATTTGTAAAAATTTGGAACCATTTTCAATATTGGAACCATTTTGAAAAAAATAGGTACCATTTTTCAAATTTGGAACCATTTCCAAAATGTAGAACCATATTTCCAAAATTTGGAACCATTTTTCATTTCTGAAACATTTTCAAAATAGAACCATTTTCAAAATTAGAACCAATTTCAAATTCGGAACCATTTCCAAAAAGATTTCTCTTCCTTCTTCTCTTCCTTCTTCTTCTCTTTCTTCTTCTTATGGACTGAGCAGGCTGCATAGACTGCAATGCAAACCAGCACCGGGATGACTAGACAGATGACATTCCTGGACGTCTCGCAGTCCCTGGTGCTGCCTGCTGCGTAGGCAACCAGGAGGCCTAACATGTTTAGCAGAATGGTGTATGCATTGGCCAGAGTGGCAACTTGTGCTTGTGCACAGTCCATGGAAGAAGCAAGACGATGACACCAAAAAAGAAGCCATAAACGATGTTGAGTTGCTACAGAAGAAAGCATGGTACCGGCTTCTGTTAGTGTCAAGGAGGATTACCGCTGGTGGTGTGGTTTTGGATGGGGCAGGAGGAATTCCCGACAGAGTAACTAGGCGTAAAAAAGCGAGACGCAGACGGCTGATAGACTTTGAAAAAATGTAAAATTGACAAACAAGTAAACACTGATCCAAAAAGACATGCACATATCAGTTCCAGTTTCCGTCTATATTGATTGGTCACGACATCATCACCCAGTAATAACAAGTTAGAGTGATCAGGCAGTAGACAATCATCTCGAGAACTAGTATTGCAAAAACTTGTATACTTTCTACATTTATATGAACAACCAACAGAACATGATGAAACACATATAGCACTATCTACGTCCTCTTCTTCTTCTTGTTTACAACATCGAGCTTTATCTCGTTGATCATGTTGTGAGGTGAATGAAACATCTTGTAAGCCATTACCATCCTGTACTTCAGGACGATTATCTGCGCCCGCAAGAAAAATCATAAGATAGGCGGAAAAAAATGGAGGTGTAATTGATGAAAGAATACAAAGAGAAGAGCAGATTACATTTCTGAAGTCTATCAAACTCTTCCCATTCCAATGTTCCATGAATAACATCACGTAAAACCCGCAATCGTACCTATTATAAGAAAACAGTTTGACAGTCCAACAAAAACACATTTAGTTATTATAAGACACGCTATTTACAGGAAAAATGGTTACTGGTTAGAGAACTAACCCATTTTGTTGATGTGGATAATCAGGTGGGTTGTATTCCTTGAACTGCTTAAAGTCCTTGCATTGTATACCCAGCTGACTGAATACAGTACTTAGGTTTGTGACCTAAAAAAAACGACACTAGATTTCAGAGAAAACTGCAAAAAGTACAAAAAGATATGCTGGATGACTAGATTACAGAGAAGTACCAAGTTTTGAAGAATTTCTTTCTCCCTCTCCTCACTTATGAGACTAGCTGAATCAAAGAAGTTTATTGTGCTATGCAATGAGTTGACACACACAAGTGACCAATGGTTGTTCTCGACAACAGGGAAATTCATCTGTTTTGAAATGAACAAAGAAAACATGAAAAAATAAAGAACGAAACATATGAGTACATATATTTGAACACTGATTTGAAAAACTATGATCATGAAACGCTAAAAGTTTAGAAACGCATACAAGATCAATGGTTTCTAACTTGACTTCCTTACTGATCCTTGAAATTTCCCTAGCACAAGCTTTTTTGTCAAAAGAATTAGGGTCCTTTATCAACTTTCCCTGGTGATGAAGAAGAAGACAAATTTTAAAGTAGTAGAAGCAAAGAAAAAGTACACAGATGTACAAAGAAAAAAAGGATGTGGTACTATTCATGAGTGGGTCTATTCCCTGTTGAAAAAAATGAACTTACAGTGATGTAGGGGAGAATGAGAACTTCTTGACATCATTACACTTTGCACTTGCCAGATCATTAGCCTCAAGATTAAATAACTTCACATGCGCGAACATAGCATCATCAACAACATGCCCACGTGCTTTGAACGATGCATAAAAATGTTCGTATGACACATGAACATCTCCCAACTGTATGAATGTTGGAGTAACTCCACTGGGAAAAAAAGAAGATGAAAATGTTATGCAACTGGGAAAGCCAAAATTCTCAGTAAAAAACAGTTTATTCATGTTATAAACTTACTCCTTGTTAGGTTTGAAGTACTTGTTTCTCAGATACTTAGTGTAGAACGCATCGATGTCAGGGTCCACCTTCCACTTTTTAGACATTATTACTGGATCGGGGGATAACTCTTTGCTGCTCTCTTCTTCCTATTCCTCTTGTCAAGCGTGCTGGGTCCAGTATTATTGCCAACAGAACTGGATTGTTCCACACAAGGAACCGCCAACTCTATTGAAAAAAGGTTTGTAAATGATCAATATGCTGGTCTAACAAATAAAAGACAAAAACATGAAAGAAACAGTAACCTGGAGGCAGCTCAGTAGATGCAACTGTGCCCAGCACCCCAAAGAAATCTGATGAAGTTGGTGTAGCTACAGATGATAACAGTATGATTGAGCCTAAGAAAAAAAGTACATTATAATTTGACCAGGAAACTAAAAAACAGCAATAGGGATGCTCAGGGAATTATTAAATTCAATTAATTTAAAAAAAGAAGATACCTGAAGGTTTACATGTATTAGTAGATGCAACTGTGCCCTCCACCCCAAAAAACTCAGATGAAGTTGGAGTAACTACAGTATTTTGCAGATTGATTGAACCTGAAAAATTAAAAAGATAGGCATACAAAAAAGAAATAAGAAAATGTAACCCATAAAATACATGATTCAGTACCTAAAAAGAGTTAAAAAAAGAAATATACCTAAGAGTTTACATGGTTCAGTGCATTGAACTGGGTCCATCACCCCAAAAAAATCAGAAGAAGTTGGAGTGGGCTGTAGGTTGATTGAGCCTGTTCAAATGCCAATAAGGAACAAATTCTTAAAATAAAAAGCAAAATCACAAGGTGATGAGGGGTCAAAAACAAAAAGTAGAGGAGACAAAAATATTACATTGCATAACATCTGGTTTAGCATGGCCCCGATGATGAGGGGTTTGATAGCAAGAGTCAACTTCAGAAATATTTATGCCTGGTGCGTGCATAAAATTCATTGTTAAGAACCATGCATATCTAAGTAGAGACATAACATACAGTAATGAAAAAAGGCAAGAAACATTAAATGATCCAGTACCTGTAGTAACTTGGGCAGTAGCAATTGAAGAATGCATTCTTTCGTCAACATGTGGTGATATGGGGTCTGGAGCATCAATCACGGGTTGGGTGAAAAAAAAAGGAAAAAAGCATCAGGCAAAACCTCACTCACCAATTCGCCAATACAAACTTGAAGGCAATGATGTATTTCCGCCAATAGCCAACAAAAAAATAATTACCTTGTCTAAGAACATGGGCAAACTGACCCTCTGCTGGCAGGTTATAACATAGTGATTGAGATGGACCAACATCAAAGCATGATGTATTTCCACCAATAGCCAGTACATTGGTGTTATCAGCAAGGTTCACCCCAGTGGAGATAACAGTTTTAAGCTCTGTTGCCAACTCCTTTAGATCGCGCTTGTGTGACTCTTCCCATTTTGCCTGATGCTTCAATATTACATCATCGATCAATGCATCAACCTGTAAAAAAAAGACGCACAAAACAGATAAGAATATAAGACACATTCATCATGAACAAAAAAAGACAAATGAAGAAGGGAAAGGTGAAATTTAAAGAATGTAAAATTACATTATACGGTTGCAGTGAGTGAGCAGGGACACTAGAGTTAGTATCCTTGGCAATAGGTGAAGAAGGAACATCATAAAGTATTTGAGAATGGTCGACAATAACAGGGGTAGGAGGTGCAGTATCAGGAATCTCTTGATTGTGAAACATATGCATGTGCGGAGCAGCATCAGGTATCTCTTGATTATCAATCACATGAACATCAGGAGCAGCATCAGGGATCTCTGGATTGTCAATAAACAAAGGCGGCTCAGCCTCATCGTCAGAAGATTCTGGCTCATTTTGAAGAGCATGAAGATGATCAGGGTTGTTGTACAGATTTGCATATGGGGTCAACGTAATATCCTTGATCTGCAAAAAGCAGTAAAATGATGCAGAAGAGATTTAATACAAAAAATATGTACCAAACACAACAAAGTTGAACACATATTCAGGTACATAGAAAGTGTACCTGCAAAACCCCATATGACTTTCTAGAAGTCCTCTTCCGATCAAGGCGTTCCAGGAGATCAAAGTCACTCTGCCATAATCAATACCTCCATCTTGTCCATTGAAATCAACATGGTCCATGTATCCAATCTGTGCATGCAGCACAAACAAAACATAAAAAGGAAGGTTTGTAGTGATAAATGAAAACAAGTGCAATAAATTGAAGAACAAAAAAAAGAAAGGGAAAAAGGTGAAACTGTATTACTTACAGTCAGAACAGGCAGACATCCACCAACCCATAGCATTCTGTTGTAATCTGATGACAACACAGGAAGAAACACTTTGTCTTTGAACTTATCAATCTCAGTGAACAGATGCTCATAGCAATAAGATCCGTAATCCAACTTCCGGATGTGAGAAAGCTTTCTTAGAGAAAACAGGAGCTTCGGATTACAAAATTCTGTGTGCGCGGGCAGAGGATTGTTGTTACAAAGAACATAATAAAACCCCTCATGAACCCAGCCTCTGAATTATCAGCCAACATTTCCGTAACAACCTTTGCTACAGGGATTTTACCATTGACAGTGTACTTTGCCTGAAGCAATTCCACTTCAGCTACAACATTTGGATCACTGCTGCCAAAAACAAAACGCCTCGAACCATAATCAAACCCAAAAATTGCATTAACAAAGTCCTTGTAGAATCTGAATGACTTCGACTTGTGCCTAAAAACACCATCACAACCATAAGATATATGGTCAATGATCCACTGTGTTAGTGGCATTGGTACCATCAGGTGCTCTGGGATGTTGAGTAAGAAAGGGAAACCATTGCTGATTATGTGACCCCTCTGAATATCATTAAACTTTCTGACAACTTTATTGTACCGAAGGGTGGAAAACCTGGATCTTATGGTTGCTTTGCACCGAACAGCGTCGGGCATAACTACCCCTATAACAAAAAAGAGAAAAAAGAACAAGTAAGAAAAACAGTGAACTAAGACTACAAAAAACATCACATGACATACATAGCTAATAAATATGCATAAGTATCTTATAGTTGTTTTGAAAAAAATGTCTTGCTACAAACATAACGATCAGTACTGACCCAAAAACATGATCTGGATCCACTCTTTCATGTTGGGAAGTGAAACAATGTCAACTATACATACTCCATGTCAACTGTTTGTTTCCAAACCTACCAAGCGCTCTCTCTCTCTCGCTCACGGACGGACGTTAAAAAGAATATAAAGAGTAAAACAGTAGACACAGTTGTTTAGGCGACGAACGGGCTCTTGAAATACAGCTTTCCTTCAGCCCCAAACCTGGAACTCACACTCTGATTTCATCAAACCATCAGTACGCGGGCGGGGTTGTTAGAATTTAGAAACATGAAAAACAGTTTCCCCCAATCACCCAGGAGTATTAGATACTAACAGGCATGTTGAATCCAAAAAATAGAGTATAAAAAATACAAAACACCAAAATTAACTAAAACTCACTGCATATAATTCCCACTAAAAAGAAGACAACATACTTCAAACATAGGTTGTGCGTAATGCAATAAGCACTGCAATGACATGAAATTCTCTCTGATCACCCCAGGAAATACAGTAGGATAAGTACTAACAACACCAAAGTTCAGGAAAAGGCCGCAGTAAGCACGCACGCACGTTGCCCACCTTGATCTCGCACGCACTCACGATGCCCAGCTCGATCTGCCACTCGATCCGCACGATTCGGCGGCGCGCACATGCACAACGCGGCCGCGCCCCAACGGACTAAGCACGAGCACCCACTACGCTCGCCAAAAACAACCTAACCCTACGCGGTGGACTCGAACGCGAGCTTGACTCACGCAAATCAATGAACCAATCCGGCCGAAGAACTAGCGAGAACACATTCAGGGATCTAGCAAAATCGAAGAAGAACAGCCGAAACAGCCGTGGGAGCAAAAAACGAACCTAGATCCGCCATGGACAGAAGCACGAACCCTAGCGTAGCATCAAGGGGTAATCCGGCCGAAGAGGAGCTCGCGAGATCTCTCTGCGGTGAAGGGAATGTGGAGGAATCGCCTCGATCTCTTCGCACGACGCGGCCTCGCGAACCTCTCCGGGGTGAGGGGAATCGGGGGCAGCTCTGATGGGGAAGCGAAGGAAGAAGCGAAGAAGAAGCAACAGCAGAAGGAAAAAATGCCGGCCCAGAAAACGCTTCGCGAACGAGCTCTTCAGGTGGCGCTTTGGTTTAGGGGCGCTTACGGGCGGCATATAGGAATCACCGACACAAAAGCAGAGCTGCAACTCGCTTGTGACAAGAGACGAGGATATCGGGCGTTTCAATCGTTGTATATACTAGAAAGATACACTGTGCGTTGCATCGGGGATTTTTAATAATAAAATTGTATTATAAAAGAAAGGATATTTGAAGCATGAAATGGTAAAAAACTGGCAATGTGGAGGATTTGATTTGCCACAATAGTCAAGAATCTAAATTTAATTACCGTGAAATGTGCATAGCTGATAAAAATGATTATGTACGGCTAAAATAATTAATAATGTGAATAGATCGTATGTATGAAAAGATTTATATTAATAAATATGGACGACGTGGATAAATAAATGACTCAAATAAGGGATGATTTGGACACCTTGCCTGTAGAGATAGACCAATTTAATGCATGTTAGTGAGGTTTTGTCTTATAACAAGTATAGATAGATACCCAAATCATCAATGTGAAGTATATAGTTCGATTCATTTTTGTAAACGTGCAGTTGGATCCATTACTTTACATCTCATTTTCATTCAACACGATGAACTATACTCCTTTTTTTTCTTTCTCCGAGACCGTTTCCGACTCTCTTGTAATCCTCATGAGTAAGTAATAAAACCCCTATTAAAAAATAAATGATGTTCAACATTGATAGTGCTATTGGGTGGAAATTTAATGAGCTCGAATACACCATTAGCCTTGTCTCATGTGGTTACAGGGAAATTGTTGATCGGCATCGGAGCGAGCCGTACGTAGCTGGATCATGAGACGGTCCATGGGGGAAAAAAACGAGAGAGACGGCGAAATGATGCAACGGCTTTGCGTCCACGTCCGTCCTGACGCGACGCGCTAGAAATTGTCACGCCAAATCCATGGACGGCATCACGTGAAACACCTCACACCAGCTACCGTCACCACCACGCCTCGCCTCGCTGGCGCCGCACGTGCCGCCCGCCACGCGCCTCGCTGGCCGCGTAACGGCCGCCCACGTTTTCCCCTCCGACGTGGCTCCCCGCGACTCCGGTCAGTCACTCCCGCTCCGCTCCGGTGGGACCCACCACAAACGTCCGTGGGACCCACGGTCCAGTACCTTCCTGCCTGGATCCCGTTCCGTGCCTTGGCTCCCAAGGAAAGAGAGCGACCACTTCGCCCCACCGACCCAACGGCCCCACCGCCTTATCTCGCATTTACCATTGACCCGAACCCAACCGCCTTTAATTCCTTCCTTCCCAATCTCCCCTATATAATATCCTCCTTGCCCCGTTTCCTCCCCCAATCCCAATTTCATGACCAGAAGAACAAGAACTTCAGACCACCACCTCTACTCCCCCGCCGCCGCCGGATCCGATGCTTGTGGCGCCCCTCGCGAGTATCCCTCCACGGATCCGGACCGGCTCCTCTTCCTGATGGGCGAGCTGGCGTCCACCTCGCCGCCGTCCACCTCGGCGGTGCTGCAGGTGGTGTTCGTCGACGGCGAGCGGACCGTCGACCTGGGCACCGTCACTGTGCAGCCCTCCCTGGGCGTCCGCAAGCTGCAGGCCGTCGTGGCCGACCGCGTCGGCGTCGCCCCGCACCAGATCTCGGCGTCGCTGGCCCGGCCGCGCCGCCCGCGCCGCGTGCCGCTCGACGAGGGCACCGACCTCGCCGCCGCCGTCGCGCGCGAGGGCGCCGGCTGCTACGTCCTCGCCGCGCTCCGCCGCTCCCGCCGCGACCGCCGCGGGGGCCGCTCCAGGCGCGACCGCAAGGCCGGCGCCGCGCTCTCCCAGCCGCCGCCGTCGGAGATGACCATCCTCAAGCGCGGCCTCCCGCCCACGGATCTGGCGTCCCTGGCCGCGTCCCCCGCCTCGTTCGGCGCGTGGGACTACGAGGCGCAGCTCCGGGAGCTGCAGCGGCAGCACGAGTGGTACCTGATGAGCACCGCCGCCGCCGCTGACCCGTACCTCCCGTCCTCGCTGCTCCTACCTGAGCGCGACGACTCCCCGCCGGCGCCGCTCTGGACGCCCTGCCCCGAGTGCGAGGCCGCGGCCGCCACCATGCGCGCGCCGGCGTTCCACTGGTGCGTGCGCGACGCGGTCACCGTCGGCTTCCGCTCCCCGGTGGGCCCCATCGAGCGCCCCAAGAAGACCCCGTCGCCCTCGCCGTCCCCGTCCCCTTCACCGCCGCCGACCTTCAGCCCCGGCGGCCGCCTGCCGCATCCCTTCGCTCCCAACGCCGGCCTGATGCCCGTCTGCTACTAGCTGTCTGTCTCTATTAGATGTAGAGAGGAGGGGGAATTGGAATTGGGGACGCCGCCGCCCATGGTTGCGTGCGGGTTTGTGCAGAGGAACGAAGGACGACGACTTCCACAGGCCGGCTGGCTGGCTGGCGGCCGGCTGGACACAGCTCCGGCGTTGGTGTCAGGAAACTTGTTCTCTGTTTGGTCCGTGTTTTCCTGGAGTTGGTTGTGGTGGTGCCGTGTGACAGGTGGGGACTAGTCGTCCGGAGAAGCGGGCAACGTCCCTGGAATTTTCTCTTTTGTTTTTGTTTTTCTGTTTAGTGAGAGAGAGTGCTGAGTGAGATAGAGAGAGGGAGAGAGAGCCTGTTGGTAATAGATGGGCGATATTTATTGTTCCTGGTATATCGAAGTGGTATATGCAGATGAAGTTTAGTCTGAAGAATTTGTCTCTCTGTCTCTCGTTTTTTCCTTGGCCTACGACTAACACATGACGTTTTTCTTTGTTTGAACTTTTTTCCACCCTCTGTTTTGCTCTGCTTCTAGCGCAGTTTTGTGATGGGCGAGGTAGACAGACACGAGATTTCTGATGGAAACGTATAGCAGTACGTGGAAGAAGCTGGATCAAACCCGATCACCGGGTCTACAAAGGTGGCGAAAGTTCATTCATTCGCCCGAAATTTGACGGGTCGTTTTCAACCCATTTTACAAGTACGGTAGTGAAGCGTGGTGGCAAGATATTGCAGCGCACGCGTAGCTTGATGCCGACGCATATTCTCTCTCCGTGGGATAAACCTGCTGGCCGAGCAGCAGCAGGCCGTGGAGCACAAGAACGATTGTTTTTTTTAGAGCACCCGGCGAGAGACCCAAATCTGCCGGAGGTTTTGCTGTCTACTTGGTTCGTCACCGAACCCAACCAAAAAGTCCAAAACAAGTGAAATCGATCATCGATTAACGTAGGGACCTCCAGGTGACACGCACGCAAATTATGCACGCTGTCCACTACCTTCTCTTATCCGTCCATGCCCTGCTTCAGGCTAGCTTCCATCTGTAGGAGCAGATCAGTTTTGTGACGGACGAGAATGAACAGACAGGTCCGTCAGAGAAGAGATTTCAGATGAGCAAATGTAGTACTGTAATAGTACGTGGAACAGCCTGGATCGAGCTCCGATCCCCATTCTAGAAAGGTGACGAAAGTCCATTCATGCATCCGTAAGTTGACCAGTCATTTTCTCCGGATTTTTTTTAAAAAAACAAAATGAAAATTCCGCTGTCTGAATCAGCGCACGCTCGGACGGTTTGACGACGACGCGTATTCTCCGAACAGCAGCAGCCGGCTGGCTAGACACAAGCAGCCTTGTTTGGTAAGACCAAGGGATGGGGAATGGGAGTTTATAGTGGGAGTTTTTCGAGGGATTAGTCGTGGGAAGTAGTTATTCACTCCCATTCCCTTGCTTGGTATGTATCGGGAATTAGTAGGGGTCTTAGAAGGAACCTACACGCTCTGCTTTATTCGTGAGATTTTGAAGCGATGATACCGGGACGTTTTCCTCAGCTCGCCAATTACCAGGGTCCCCCGGGATGAAATCGGTGGGAGTTCGCACCCTAAACTCCCAATCCACTTCCCATTTAAATTCCCATTCCCTCAAATCAAACAACAGACTTTCAGCTCCGTACCCCCCTCAACTCCCATTCCCCATATCTAATTACCCCCAACCAAACACGCTGAGGTTTTGGTGTCCAGTTCGCTCCTCACCGAACCCAACCTGAAACTGAAATCGATTACATATCGTAGGGACCTGCCCGTGACACATAACATTAGATTTGAGCTGCCACCTGTCGCCTGCCTGCCCCTCAAACTGTTCCAGAGACATGCATACACCTAGACATTCCTTTGGGCGTGCCCTGTTTTTTTTTTTTAACCTGCTACGTGCCAACTCGTCGAAAGAGCTTGCAAGTTGAGTTTCAAAGAGAGGATAGAAAGTGAAATGCACACTTGCATGGCGGTACAGGTATTTCTCTTTGAAGAGCGTCCGACTAATTGATTTTTTTTATTTTTGCTAGAAAGATCCAGAGGTGTACACCAGGCAACTTACAGGACAACCCAAAGAAAAAAGGAAATTACAATCTAGTCCTGTGAAGCCACGAAAACGACGTCGTCGACGAAGACGTACTGCGGCGCGCCGCCGCCGCTCCTCCATGAAGCCCTGGAACGGAAGGAGTCCCCTGACGGACGGGAAGTCGACAGAACTCGGCTCGAAAGAACCTCCACCTTGCGCCATCTTCGTCATCCTCGATCTGGTGAACACCACCTTCACCTTCACCAACTCCGGCCAGATCCGCCGTCCCGCGGCATCCGGCGATGGGGAAGACGAGCCAAACAGCTCCGCAGAACTGCAAGCCCGCCGGAGGAAGTGGATCGACACCGGCACCTCGGAGAACGCCGCCGTCGAGGAGGAGAACCACCCCCCGCAAAACCACTCCGGCCGCGCCGCTACCACCCCGACGCCGCCGGCTGGACACCACACGCACCCCTACGCTATACACACGGAGCAAGCCGAGGCTCCCCGTCCTCCCGCCGCTGGAGCGGCCGTCGGAGGGCGGGGGACCGTCGACTCAACGCCGGTGAGGTGGGATGCACACGGAAATTCACAAAACGCCTCTCAGTTACTGTAGACGGGGAGAGGAAGAAGTCCAGGTCAGACTAATTGATTTGACTATCATCTGAACTGGACACCGTTCTGTGCATGCAGTCTCCTAAAAATACAAAACTTGAATTGTCCGGATTAAGATGGGTTGGCCTTGTAAAAGCAAAGTCAGGTGACTTTGAGTGATTGACATGTGTGGCCCACCATGTATGGGGTCCACCCGTTAGCGACTCAAAGTCAGCCAAAGTATCAATCTGATTTGTCCACGAGAAACAACCAGTTATTATAGAAATCAGTTTTGAAATCGCTAACTCCATTTATTTTTTTAAATCTTGTTCAACTATCAAAAAAGTGTTGGAATAATGCTAGGATGGAAAACATATAAAATAATATGTGTATGCACGTACAATAAAAATATTGAAAGATAGAAACCATACTTAAATCTTTAAGGTCCCGATAAAAATGTCTTTCTAATCGAGCACAAAAATTCATTAAGTTTTTTCAGATGTTTGAGCTGAAGAAATGTTACTCCTCCACTGAACAGTGGAATAAAAATTGCTTTTAACTCAGTAGAACAACAGTTCTAACAACTGCGAGCCCTAAATACAAATAAGTCGCTTTTGACTATAGTTTTATATTACACTCAATACAATTGATTAATATAATATTTTACCTAAATTTAGAAGGTCAAATATTATTTATTGCACAATTTTAGCATTTTTCATTGGGGTGTTCTTCAAATAATTCAACATTATTTTTAGTGATGTTACATTTGTTATTTCCAACATTTTGTGCGTCGTTTCTTTGGAAACACTTTCATCTAATCAATTATTTCTTGATCCAAGAAGAGAAAATAGACAAAATCGCATATATAAATAAACTAAATGGTGGCACTTGAATAAACCATAGTCCATATGCGTGCATTGAGGTCCATTTTTTTATCTTTAAATAGCTTGGAGGAGAGCTCTCTAGAGCATACGTTCAACAAATATCTCGATAAAGGATTATAGAGTTTATATAGAGTCTATGTTAATATATATAGAGCAGAAATTCACTTTGGCTCCCGAGCTCATATGCTCCTGATATGTTGAACGAAATTTAAAAATAGTAAAATATTTTAAAAATTCTGAAAAAAATGGAGGCGAACATGTACCAATGTCCAACATACATACCAAGTTTCGTGGCTAAATGACATTCGGTGTGCCCTGTGCAAAAAAGACAAATCAGTGGTCGAAATGCAATTTTAAAAACATACTTTTTAGAGCACTGATTTTGCACGGAGCACACATGACATTTCATCACGAAACTTGGCACGTATTTAAAAAAACATGTATAGGTTCGTCAACAAAAAAATTCAATTTTTTTGAAAATGTTTTACTATTTTTTATTTTCATTTAATATAACAGGAGCATATGATCTCGGGAGTCAAAACGCCTCTCTCATCCTAAAGTATAGACCTTGTATATTAGTTGCAGGAATACTAGAAAGTAATAGAGTCGATGAGACATCTACAATAATATGTTCTTGTATATTTTACGTCACTCGTTTATTGGCTCTTTGTAGTTCTAATATGTTTTTATTCTTTCTATATTTTGTAATGATCAGCTGGAAAAATGTGCATATTCTACGTGTGTCCTTTCTTTCAACTATTTTTCGTTATGCCATATGTCAGGCCAAAAATAAAAAGCATCACGATGGTTGCTGCACTGAAAATGCTTCCTATCTTCTCATCAACCGGGCTAGCAAGATATCTCCATGATTTTCTTGCGTATGCTCTTAGTGTTGAGGGCAGTGCTGGTTACCTTTAGATCTAGGATACCAAGGCCTACCAAGGGTTTTGGATGGCAGACGGTTTGGCAATTCACTATGCATTTTCCTCTTTGTACGGTGTTCGTGCCCTAACCCTTCCGAAGAAAGGCTCTCCGGATTTTGTCTATTGCTTTGAAACCAAATCGTTAACCAAGTTTGTAGAGCCTAGCTAAGCTCAATTGAGGTGTCTTTTTGTATTTTTCTAAAAAGAAGCCAATGAGGCAAGCAGGTCCGTGAGAGGAGAGATTTCGGATGAACAAAAGTAGTACTGAAACAACCTGGATCGAGCTCCGATCCTAGTCTGCTACTCGTAGTCCATAAAGGTGGCGAAAGTCCATTCATTCATCCGTAAATTAAATTGACCAGTCGTTTTTCCCCGGATTTTAAAAATAAGATTTCCGCTGTCGGAAGCAGCTGCGCACGCGCGGACGTTTTGATGACGACGCCTATTCTCCCTACTGGCCAATGCTTCCGAACAGCAGCAGCAGCAGCCGCTGGGCTATCTGCAAGAGGTTTCGCTGTCAACTTCGTTACTCACCGAACCCATGCATCCACTCACACATAACATTAGATTTGAGCTGCCACCTGTCGCCTGCCTGCTCCTCCAACTGTTCCAGAGCCCATGCATCCACTCACACATTCTTTTCTTTTGGCACACGGAACAGTGGCGTGCACTGTTTGTTCACCTGCTGCGTGCCTCCTTTTCAAAAGTTCTTAAGTTTATGTTTCAAAAAAAGTATGGAAAGAACAAACTTGCATGGCGGACTGCGGTGCTGGTGGTATTTCTCTTTCCCTGGCGTCGACTATTTTCTTTGACTATCGTGGAATGACAAGCTAGTCTTGTAGGGAAAGTCAACCTTAGGAGTTACTCTTGTGAGACAGGGCACACGTGCTAGCTTCAGGCCTGAAATGTTTTCAGTCAGAACGGATATGCGTTCCAGAGCGTGAACAAGCCAGTCATTCTGTACCGGTTAGCGAGGTGTGTGTCATTTCTTTCTCCTTTTGCCTCGTCTATTAAAAAAATGCATGTCAGACATATTTGAATTTTTATCCTACAATTACTCATACGAACTGGCTACGTTCACGGTTCAGTTTAATTTCTGAAGCAATTATTCATAGGAAACACGAGAATTCTGTTTTACTAGGGTGTTTGATTCACACGTATTGAAAAAAAACACAGAGGGCTTCTAGTGAACATGGTCAAATCAAAATCAAACCATATAAAAGATACGATTAGGATGTTATTATGCAACTACAAACCTCTATACAAATTATTCTGAGTTTCTGACTATGTTACTCGATCCTCTGGTTTTCCTTCGGAAAAAAGGCCGGCAATACGATTTCCAAAGGGGCTTCATCATTGTCTTCGGCTACTGCGATTCTGTGAAGCAGAAGGGTAAGGCTGACGACGTGAAATCGATCTGACGCACAAGCAGAAGGGTAAGCCGATAAACTTGGGTATTTGTCTCCCTCTCAAAAAAAAAACTTAGATATTTGTGATGGACGAGGAAAAAAATGCTTGAGATGGCAAGGAAGCGGCAGTACGTGGAACAAGCTGGATCGAAATCCGATCCCAAGTCCCGTCTAGAAAGGTGGCGAAAGCTCGTTCACCCGTAAACCCACCGGCCGGTCTTTTTCACTAATTTCTGAAGCGCACGCCTGAACGACGCATATTCTCCGTGGAATAAACCAATGCGTCCGTTATCCCGGAAGCAGCGACCGCCGTTCTTTTTCGAAAAAATAGAGTTTAGCGCGTTGCCGCGTCCGCTCTATTCCGACCAACGATCGATGAACAAATAAGGCTTTTAGCAGAACATATATAACAAATGATAGCAATAATGGATAAAATAGTATCACGGGCACTCTCTTGCAACACGAACCACTCAGTTATTCTCACATAAATATAGAGAAGTAGAGAAGAGAACACAATTATCAATTTTGTAGCAAGGTTAAGAGTACACAAGTCAACAAAGAGAACATGACCTCATATAAAAAAGTTTAATCTCTGCAGATAATCAGTTAGCCGATCAGGATACGATCACAATTATGAATTAAAATGATGTAATTGGTTCTATGAAGATTTCAACAAAAATAATAAACAAAAGTCTAACAATCCGTAGACAACGTACGATAAGATGAACATTGCAGACTCGAGAGATAGATTCGCGAAGATTCGATTAGCCATTGAGCTCCTACATTCAAGGCCAGTGGTTTTATTTTAATGAAATCAAGTAAGTTTTTCTGACATAAATTATCCAAAATAAGTAGTAGTTGGCATAGTTATGTTCTGACATACTTAAATACATTGCATCGAGTACCGTCGCTACTATATAAAAACAGAGAAACATTCCATCGATAAATTCTAAATAATGCACCAAAAAACATAACAAAGTGAAATCTTAAGCGGTTTACAGGCCATCTTATATGTGCATCAGATTCAGATTACATAAAATAAAATATAAACATAAATAAATGACATGAATATCACCATCAATTTTGAGTATATCTAACTACCGGAATGCCCATCTTTAAACATAGAGGTTTTCATGTTCGTAGACGTTTAACATTACATACTAATTTATAATTGTACACTCATGGGTTCACGACTTTTCGCACTCTAATGACTGTAGCTGAGGCTAGAGATACTTTTAAGTGTATGCATTCAAACATTTACCAAATACACACAACCACTTGTTTACATACTCTGGCTCGTTCTAATAATATAAGTGAGAGATAACCAAACATGCTACAAAGAAAATGTCCACAAATAAATACGCATATATTTTTTCATTAATAATTAGGTGGTATCCAACAACGAGGCATCTAACTCATCCGTACACCCTCATTTACCATCGGCTTGTCACTCATGGTCTCAGGCACAGCTGTCAACCCCACCGAGTCGAGCACCACTAACAGCAACGGCGGCCGATGCGAAAGGCGACATGCGTGTTCACGTGCAACTACTACGACGGATGCAGGAAGTCCTTCAACTCAACGGTGTTGGGTGGCCACAAAAATATGCACCGTCCGGGAGCACACGTGGCGTGTAAGTTGACAATTAATTTGAGGTGTGACATTCAGGGTGGTGGTGCCATGTAGTCCTAGAGGCTTGACGGAGGAAGAGGCATGTGCGGAGAGAGGGGCAAAAATTGCGGTAGAATGGTTGTTTTCGATAGAATACGGCTCAAGGGAAGCGAAGGGAGAGAAATATTGCGTGGCACAAACTGTGCGACGCTATGGTGACACTACAACAGAGAAAAGATAATAGAGTGAGTTGTCGGAAAGTGTCGGTAGCTCCGAATTTACCGCATCTCTTTTTCTATAGAAAGTCGAAGCGACATGTATAGATTTCAATTTTTAAATAAAGCATAAAACTACGGTGCGTATTGTACGTACTATAAAAGGGTTGTATTTTTTTTAATTTGGGCTACACAAAAAGGAGTAATTTTGAGCTACACGAAAAAAGAGAAATTTTGAGAAGGAATGGAGCTATTTTTCTTCTTCGCAACTACTTTTTTCCGTTTTGTGTAGCTGGAAATACTAACTTTTTCATCGGAAATTTGGCAACAGAACATATCAAAAAAAAAAATCAAACCCAAGCTTAATATAAAATAAGATCTGAGTGGGAACCATCTTAGATGACACGTATCACTGTTTCATTGGAGTATATGTGGGAGCAAGGAGAGAGCTTGAATCCTAGAGAGCTTAGTACATGTAAAGATTTAATAGCTGCCGTTGATTATTAGCCGACGTCGGCAGCAATCGGCCGGAGGTTCTGCTGTCCGGTCCAGTTTTTCCCTCACCCAACTCCGTCCGAAACAGCTCAAATCGATTATTGTAGTGACCTCCTCATGACAACAATTATATACGAGCTGCTGCATGTCCTGCTTTCCAGTTGCTGACGGATCAGAGTTCGTGTATAGCTCCTTCTCAAACGAGTACTACTAGAACATCAATCCATGCACACGCAACTGCTTGACTACTATCGTGTGCCATATTGCAGAAGGTCCACCTGCTCCTCCAACTGTCAGGAAAGGGACGATAGATACATTCGGCCGAGACGATGGCGTGCCGTGAGTTCTCTGCTTGGTGCGGCGTCGGCGAACAGCGTGGCCTTGCCTAGCTTCTGCTTCCCCGAGGGAGAAAAACGGGTCGGATCAGATCTTCACGAGGAGTTCGAGTACCTGGTGAACACGAAAAGCGCAGTGTCTCCTCAAGTTTCTGCGTGTTGGTGGTGCTCACTGTTTGAGCCTGGAGGTGTTCTGTTCTTGAACACTCTGCTGGAATTTTGCTGATATCTCCGCCGGTAATCGTGCTTCCGTTGGCAGGGATGTCAAGTGCCGGACGCTAGATGCACTTCTCCTTGTTGTGTCTCCTTTTCTTTTTTGGTGCCGGTACACCAATTGTAGTTGTTCTTCCATCGATTTCTTATTTGCGCATTTGTTCTTCCAAGGTTAAGCATTCAGACTGAAGCAATCTAAGAGTAACTCTAGCATATTCTCTGAAATTCAATAGTTTCAAGTAGTTTTACAGAGCATCTAAAATCATTTTGGAGACATGCAGGTTGTCGAGATCCTCTAAAATATTTATGTTCTGTTTCTCATATGTACATGCACATACTCTACTATAAAATCATTTTAATACTAAAAATTTAAAATTCGAGCATAATTCGAGGTCTAGATACATGAAGAATTTTTTTAACACGTGCATGAACAAAACAATAGACAAACGAAAGCAACATCATCCACATAGCTGGCCCGACATCATCGAACCGTTGAACTTATACTCTAGATATTTCTACATATTTTCTTACATAACTATACACTACGCACCTCTTTTAATATATTTTTTAAGCTGTATAATTTAAAATCTCTACCAATATATTTTTAATACGAAAAATATAGAAAAACAATCACACAATAATATAAATATTGTACAATTCATCAATTGTAATAAAAATCAAGGAGGCATGCGTTTTTCCTTTCTGTTTTGTTTCCACCTTTAAGATGGTTTTTATCTTGTTAAGGCTAAGATTGCATAACGGAAAAAAACTTATTGCATAACTTAGATATATTATGCATTGAAACTTCATCACGGGAAAATCTTTTAGTGAAAAAATTGTATGGTTAACAATGCTAACGAAATAGTGTATACTATATATTTGGTAAAACCACAATATGTTTAAATAATTGAGAAGGTATAAAAATTCAGTATAACTATATTTATTTTAACTCACCCTCTATCCAAAGTTTAGTCGGAGCGGCCGTTACTATGTCGTAGCAAGAGCGATAGCGATTCTCTGGGACACATGCCAAACGATAAGCATACGTACTATGGCCTTCAACTTTGACATTTATATCCATCACCGGAGCCCTCCAAGCAAACCTTATCGTAGTAAAGCTTGTTGTAGGTTGACAGAATGGAAGTTGTCTTGCTAAGGCCACAAAGGACCACCGTCAATGGCGGGCCTAGAGATTTTATAATGGGTATTCAGAATATATTTTTACAAGATAAACCAAATGAAACTAGTGAAGGTAGTAGTACTCAGATTCCATGACCAGCTAGTTCCGCGCAATTGTTCCAACTAACGAAACCAACGAGCTCTGATGTCACAACTTGCATGCCATTTTGTACGGAACAAACAAAAAATTTGATGTAGCTTCAATTTTTTTGCCAAAATCTATGAGTATTCAGCTGAATACCTTTGATACAATGTGTGTCTACCCCTAACCACCGTACTAGAGTAGCAACCATCGCTGACGATGAAACTCGTAGATCGGAAGAGTCAGACCTGAAACCACACAAACGAACACGAAAAACGACTAGATCCTTGGAGATCAACCAGAAACACAACTCCACGTGCCTTTCTCCAGCGCTATACACACCACCGGAGCGAGAATAGGACATGGAGAACCTTATTCTGGCTTCTTGATGTAGCCGCCGCCTCATTATTCCGAAACAGGCACTGAAAACAGGCTAAACAAATAACGTAAACCCTCCCGCCGACGAGGGGCCATGTAGGATGCATCCGCCAGTCCATGACCCCCGCTAGCTCGGCTGCCGTGTAATGTGATGGCTCTAGTGAGCCCATGCCAATCTGCTTAAGCAATCTAGCCGCAGATGCTCATGCTAGATATATAGACTAGGAAGGAAGATCAATAATTGAATATGATATGTTGGACGATGTAGCTAGTGGGAATAACAATTTAAAATTTCATTATTTTTCTCTGAAAAGTAGGCCCACACTTCTTTTTTTTTGAAAAGCCCACGTATATTCCACAAATTACCACGTACAAAGTACATAGTAGAAATACAGAAAACAAGCCTTATACGTAGGGGAGACAGAAACCAGAATGAAGATCAGCGACTTCTCCGGCGACGGCGATGAAGACCGGCAGCCCCCAGCTATCCACGCCCCGAGGATGCCTCCTTCCTTGAAGAAAACGCCGCAGAGCTCGTCCGCCGCGCAGCGACGGATCTTGTACCGATAAACGGGCACGGCGAGCATCCTCCTGCCCAGCCACACCACCTTGCCGAAGCCGTCTTCGATCCCGACGCCGGCAGAAGCCGCCGCCCTCGTCCGGCTCAGATTTCCAGCCGCCAAATCCGCCGCCAGCACGGATCTGACGGAAGCAAGTCGCGCGCGACGACGACGAGCTCCGGAGAGCCCCACCGCCGGAGAAGGCCGCGCCGACACCAAACAACCCGCCGCCAGCTCCACCTCCTCCTGGACGCCACCGGCAGGAACACCATGTCACAGCCCAAAATTTTGCCTCTATATAAGTGGTAGTAGGACCCCAAATTTTTGAGCCAACAAAAACTTTTATTTTCACCTGATATTCCTGTTGAAACAATACTTTGTGTTTTGCAAGGCAAGGAGTGATTTCTTTCCAAACCAATTTAAATTTTTCATAAAACCAACCTAGTTTTCTCTCGAGGTCCATTTAAGAAATTCTTGTTTTAATCCATTTTCCAACATGGTGCCTTGAGAGATTTTTGTCCAAAACCATTTCATCAACTTGATTTTTAACTTGACAACATCATTTAGCAAGGAAGCATCCAAGATTTCAAAAATGCATAGTGGTTTGAGTGAGTTTTTCAAAAAAAATTCAATTAGGGTTTTTCCTAAAACCCTACCCAAGTAGATGTTTTAAAATTATGATTTTATGAAGCCAAAATATTCAATTTAGTGGTTTTTGGGTTTTAACTTGTTCTTTGGTGTGTGGACTCCCAATCCATCCACTTGTTTTAAATTTTGGAGTTTTGGAACCCATCAAAATTTCCTCTCTATCTATTCCTCTATTCTCTGAAAACAATCATATACTCTTTATCAAAATTCCAGGAGTGAGGTGAACTAATAATCATCCCCACTTCATATCACTCCCTCTTCAAATAAACCTACTTTTTGATTTAAAACAAACCCCTCAATCTTTTATCAAAAAGGAAATGAAGTTCATGAGTTGAAAATGATCTTCATAAATAATTTCCCTCCTAAATTTTCCATTTCCTCCAAAACAATATTTTCTCTATGAAAATATAAATTATTTTGAATATCATTTATTGTCAAGGAAGTTCCAAAAGTCCAAAACAATATCTCTTACTTGGTTTTAAAAATATTAAAGGAGTAATAAATTTTATTTACCAAAAATACCCTATTTAAACTCTATGAACAAAAATTGAGCAAAACATTTTATTTTGCAAAACCAATTTTTGAGGAGTTTCTACATGTATATGGGAGACTCCATGAATTTTCTCAATTTTTTATAAAATGTTTAGGTGCCCCAAATAAAATCCCTAAATCCTACTGGTTTTAAAAGAAAATAAAAGAATTAACCGAGGACCTATCCGTGAGAGGAAAAAGAATTCTAGGGGGCGTTGTGCAAAACCGTCGTTGACCTCCTGTAGCCGCACCGCCGCACGCCGCCGTGCCCCCACCGCGTCAACGCCGTGCTCCCCGCGCCTCCCCCTGCCCCACGCCTCGCCCTAGAGGAGATAGACCTCCACGCCACCCCTCTGCTCCTCCCACTCGCTCACTCTTCCTCTCCCTCTCCATTTCTCTCAGCCACGAACGCGAGACCCGGCCGTGCCGTCGCCGACGCATCGCCACCGTTCCGAGCCTCCCCTCGCCAGGCCAAGCAGCGCAGTAGCTTCGCCGAGTCGTCCTCTTCAACCTCGTGCAAGGAATCGCTGGATATCGTCCGGTATCGCCGTCGCCGTCCCGATCCTCTTCTGCTCCGGCCGCCATCTTGCCTGGAAGAATGCGAGCGGTACCGTCCATCATTCGCCACCATTCCTGCACCCCCGAGCTCCCCTTCCTTTGCTCTAGCTAATGGACATCACCGTTTCTCCTAGGGACGCCGGAGTCGCCGTAGCCGTCCTCGCCGCGCTCGCCGCCGCTCTCGGAGCGCGCCGTGCGTGTCGCCGGGGAAGGAAAGGAGGCAGCGTACCCCTTCGCTAGCTCGCGTGGGCCGCGTGCTGGGCCAGATCCTGCGCTCCACGGCCCAGATCCAGCAGATCCAGCCCACTGATATTTTTTTTTGGTTGTTTATTCTATTCCTGGTAGATTTGTTTCTGGCCATTTAGTTTAAATCGTTTTAAAATAGTTTTAGTTTGAATCTGGCCAAACCAAAAATCATGGGTATACCCTGGCATGTTTGTGACCATCTCCAAGTGGTAGATCCACTTTTGGATAAATAGTTTTGGAGAAAATAAATGTGAGCCAGAACTGCTGCTTTTCACCAAAAATTCAATAACTATTTTTCTATGATAGCTATTGATGCAAACTCAACTGTTTTGGAAAGCCCTAAGTGATACCTAGCCTTAGCAAGAGGCCTTGCATGCAAATGATTTTCCTAGATAAAATGGCATCCATATTGGTAATGGACCAGAGAGCACTTCTAGGATTTTTGTAATTTTATTGGTGATGATTTTTGATGTGAATCCAATTGTGTTGGCTTGTATATGTTTAGGAGTATCTAATCCTAGCTTTGTGTGATTTATTGAGCTGTAGATTAAATTTGGTGTGTAAAACTAGTTTTGAGGCTTTTCTGAAATTAATTGCTTTTAGTTTTATTTAATTTTATAAATTGTGTTAGTGTTCTTTTTATGAATTCTATCATGTGTAGGTTTGATATTCTCTGGTATGAGTGTGTTAGATTATATAAATAGCATGTTAAGAAAAGTTTGGTGTTGCATGGGGTATTTGGAAGTGATACCACTGTTATGGAATTTCCTAGATTTTTCTAGTTATTTAGAATTTGTGAGTGGGTAAAATCCTTTGTGTGGAATAATTTTAGAGAATGTTGTGTGAACCTCAGTAGCTTATTATGTTGCTACTGGTTGAATTGCATGTCACCCTTGTTTGGATATTACTTAGCCTCTAGCCAAGCTTGAATAGCTAGAATTACTATTTAGGAATTTGTTAAGTTTATTTATTTTGATGTGAAATTATTGGGTGTGACTAAAAATGTATGCCTTGCTTGATTATAGTTGTTAGGGTACTGCCCTTGCTAGTTGTTGTTGTTTACCATATTTTAATATGTTAGTACTGTTAGTAAAATTGGTTAGGTATTTTGGTTTGAATAATATATTTGCATGGCTTGATGAACTTGTTGAACTTGAGTTGAGTACTAGCTCAAAGCCCTTGCTAGTGTATCCACCTTAGCTGGGTGAGATATTTTGCTTTACCAAGATTAGCTGGTAGTTTAACTTTTGTTCGAAGTATTTCCTGTTTCAGGAAAAATGGTTGATTAATTGTCTCTACTTAATGACTATTGTTTGTTATCATTGCTTGATGTTTGCTTGCTGTATGTGATGCTTGGTGTTAGTGTGTACCTTTAGTTGGTACTGATTAGTGATTACTTTCTTTTTGCGACGCTAGAGAACGACGCTTCCGGAGATACTTCCGGGAGGGATTTCTGAAGAGAGAAGGGATTTTATTTGTTATTGATCTATGAAGAGAATTCCAAGGACACATCTGAAAAACAGGCAAGCTCCCAAATGCTTGCTACTATACTTATCATTATATCATGCATGATTTACTTCTGAAGTTTTACAAAAACTTGGAAAAACAAAACTATTTTTGATATGGCCATTACTACTAGTGTTATTATAAATTATTACATTGCCATTAGTTACAACTTGGTGTTACCAAGCCCTTAGCCACCATATGGAATATTTACCACCACAAGTTAATAATTTTGAAGTCCCTAAGTGGACACCCCTAAAAGTGTGTTTTCGAAAAACAAAGGTTTTAAAAGAAAAACCCGGGAAAGGTGGGACCTTGTCCACGGGAGGATTGTGAAGAAGATGTTTTGGAAATGTTTTTCGAAAACGACACATAGACTAGTCTTGTGCCTGACAGCCCTACCGTACAACCACATCACTCAAAATGGGCACGGGCTTAATGGAAGCTTGTTTGTGTTAGTGTGAGACTTTACCTCAATTGGCTAGAAGGGGTTAAAGTCCCCGGAACCGAATGCTGGATATGGGCATACAAAGTGTGGACTGCGAGTGCCACCGGCAAGCAACAGTGGGTCTCCTGCCATGGCGGTGTGATGTCTAGGGGCAACCGGATCGATACGGCTAGCTCACTCGGTGCCGGGGAGAACAAACCCACTGAAGAGGTAATCGCATACTAGCATAGACATAGTGGAAGTTATGATCGGTTATCTGATGTTCGCATACTGTCGCGGGCAGTCCGTGGTGTTCACGGCAGATGTACCGGATGGTGTGGTGAAAGTGTACAAACTCTGCAGAGTCAAAACTATTCGAATAGCCGCGTCCGCGGTCATGGACAGCTGAATGGTCAATGTCGTCTAGCATTGTGTCGATGTTTTAAAAAGGAGGTTTTGGAAAGGAGTGTACCTGGGAGGTACTGGAAAGGCGGATTAAGTACCTGGGAGGTGCTGATGATGGAAACCTGATGAGTGTTTTCCAAGAAGTTTTGCAAAGAAAAAATCTGCTCTTCTCTTCAATATTTCTTTGCGAAAACTTATCTTTTGAAGTATCTTTTTCAATAAAGATATAGAGATGTTAATCAACCATGATGAATCTTTCATCCATCATGGGTAGTGAACCCTAATTACAGCCTACCTATTCCACCATATAAGCATACTCGCATTTCATAAAATTCATTCGGGATGTCTTGCGAGTACATAATTGTACTCATGGCTGTGCCCTGGATATTCCAATGTCCAGATTTTCATTGAGAAGACTACGTCGAAGATGAGGAGTATGCGGAAGATCGAGAGTTCGTCGACGTCTGTGCGAACTAGGAACGTCTCCCAGTCAGTTGCCTGTAGGTAGTCAAGGCATGACTTGGGCTCTATCACGTTGTGTGTTAATGTCTTCCGCTGTGTTATGAGTAGTTTGTCGGCCCTGCGTGGCTGTTGTTTAAGGCGTGGTCATGTGCCCCCTTTGTGTAAGACCTTAAGTATTCGTTATGTAATGGATGATGTATCTGCAATGCCAACTTAAGTATGTTGTTCACGACTGACTGATCATGGGATCGTGAATGTATGCATACTGGAGGTCTCAGACTGCCGGTCTGGGGTCCCCACAGAGTTGGTATCAGAGCCATCCTGACTATAGGAGACCTTAGTTAGCATGGACGCCAGATAGGAAAGAAAAATATTTTTTGGTATCATTAAATTATCATCTAAAATATTTTCAGCTAAGGAAGCCTAAGTATAGCTTACTCTCCTCTCATCTTTTCAAATTATTCTAAACCTTACCCCTCTTAGTTAAAAGTTACCTAAAATTTTCTTCTGCTACCTTATCTCCATTCAAATTTGTATACCTGACGATGTTCCCAAGGCAAGGTTTGAGATCAAGCAAGAGAGAAAGGATTGCCAGTTGATGTTCCCCTACGGAGAGCCCGATGGATTTGACCCATCTCCGCCTAACCGGCATGGCTAGGCGTCGGTCCGCCGTAAGGTGCAGTAGGACTTGTCCCCCTGCGTGAGAGAGACTCGCCGGGATCTTCCTTAAGAAGCGACCGACACATCCCAGCCTATATGAGACCCGTTCTATCTGCCATTCATCCCCACCCTCGCCATTGAAGTAGAATCCCGCTGAGAAACCTTGCCCTCATGGCTTGCTCCAGTTCCAAAGCCCCGAGTGAATCGCCAGCGCTGCCCACCTTCCTCCTAGAAACCATGGCCGATGGGCACCTCGGTTTTCCACTGGTCCTCAGGAGAGTCTGTGATCTTCTCGGTTGCCACATTCCCCCTCGTTATGTCGTGTTCAAAAGTTCAACCCCATTTCCTGGGGGTGATTTTCGAGCAGATGTATACCTCAGTCCATACCCCTCAGGCCCGAAGCAGCCCCAAGTGATCCACGGTAGGAACATGCCTACTCTGTATCAAACCATCCAGAAGGCCGCCTGGGAAGCCCTTGCTCGTCTCCGGCACTCAGAGCCGGTGGTGTCGCAAAGTCGAGCGTTCCGCTTTTTCCCAGCCAGGCCCCAGCCTGGTGCAGAGCTGATCCAGACCTCCACCGACAAAGAAGTCGATCCCGCCATCATTAGCAGCGTCGCCTACGGAGCTGCAATGTCGGCACTCTGTGATTCCCTGCTGGAAGAACTCGTGACCACTCGGCGCACCCTGATCCAAGTCAGTCTACAGCTGAAGGAGTCAAGGAACCCTGCGTCAGGTACCAGCCTCCAGGCCATCCCAGCAGAAGCAGTGACCCCAGTCCACCAGTTCATCGAAGCACGAGGTGCAGTAGCCCGAGTTCAGCAGCAACCCCAAGAGCAAGGTGTAGTCCTCGAAGGTGTGCCTGTAGATCCCCACCCCGCGGAAGATGGAGAGGTGGACACCACTCTTCGTCTTGGCCGTACTCCACCATCTACCCAGGGCCCTCAAGCGGAGTAGATCCCGTGCTTTGTTAGCTTGATCTGCGCTCGTGGGTTAGTAGAAGCGGCACGTTGTTTGCTTGTTTGTTGTTGGTGTTGTGTTTGTTGTTGTAAGCTGTTGGGTTGATGTCGAATCAGCCTCTGTTAAAATTTGGTGCTTTGATCCTCTTGTTATTGGTGTTGATTTGGAAACAAGTCTTAAGGTGTGTTGTCTGTTCTTTGTTATTTGTGTTGGTTGTGGAAAACTCGTGTGTAGATTGATTCCCCTTTTGGGATCAACCTTGTGCCTCACGCACAGCTAAATTCTGGCGAGATATTTTCTCAGTAGCCCGTTTCCCTCTCTGAAACGCTCGTACCTCTACAAATCTGTGAATGCTGCAAGACCAGAGTTAGGGTAGCCAAGAAGGATTCAACGATACAAATCTTGCTCCAGCTCGTCAGCGAAGGCAAGATTGATACAACCCGGAGGTCACTACAGAAGAGAAACTTCAGGAAACAAAGGATACAAACTCGGCCCTAACGAAGAACACTGCAACAACCCAGTACGTATGCAAAACACTCCAGAAAATTCCTACTCGCTCACACGCTCCACGGCACTGCCTGAAGACGAGCCTGCTTCACCCGAAGCAGTGTCACGAGCCCCACGACGACGACGGACAGCTCGAGCAGCCTGCTCACCTCCAGCCGGAAGAACAGCCACCTCAGCCACCGGCGGTGCAGCTTGCACCTCCACTGCAGCTTGCTCCTCCTCTGCAACAAGCCCCTCCGGCGCAGCTAGCTCTACTGCCGCAGCATCTCCACCAGCGTCAGACCACCACCTGCATAAGCTAAGGATCAAAATGACCAACGCCGCATACAGCAGAGCGGTCACCACCGACAACGAGATCCCGAAGAACACGACGATGAGGACATGCTCAATGAAGCCCGCTCTCTCCAGCATCTCGCAGTAGGCTCTGAAGAAGGCGTGAATGAAGCTCATGGTGGATGTGAGGAGTAGAATAGCCTAGGAGGTTTCCGATTTATAGCCCAAGCTCGAGTGCCGCCCCTCGTCACCGTCTTGCGCGGGAAAGTGAAGAAATCACGAGCAGTGCTCGCCCTTTTGCGCGAAATCATCGAATCTTTGATCCCCAAAGCCGTGCTGGCCGCTGCATCGCAGCACGCGCATCAGTACCACCACCGATGAGTGCTCCGCGCACTGAAACCAGGCCATGTGAGGAAGGAGAGAAAGCGAGAAAGAAGAAGAGAAGAAAGAGAGGCGAGACTGTCAGGTGGACCCGGTCCCACTTGTCTCGTTTTCCCTAAATCCTTTACAAATATAATTTTGGACAAACCAATCTCACTGTGTCTGTGAGCCAATTATTGGTGGCACAAATATTTTAGTACGAAGAAATTTTTTGTATCTCTAAATCCCATACCCTCGAATTCCCTAGTACCCCACCCGCGAATCTCGGGGACGAGATTCATTTTAAGGGGGGAAGATCTGTCACAGCCCAAAATTTTGCCTCTATATAAGTGGTAGTAGGACCCCAAATTTTTGAGCCAACAAAAACTTTTATTTTCACCTGATATTCCTGTTGAAACAATACTTTGTGTTTTGCAAGGCAAGGAGTGATTTCTTTCCAAACCAATTTAAATTTTTCATAAAACCAACCTAGTTTTCTCTCGAGGTCCATTTAAGAAATTCTTGTTTTAATCCATTTTCCAACATGGTGCCTTGAGAGATTTTTGTCCAAAACCATTTCATCAACTTGATTTTTAACTTGACAACATCATTTAGCAAGGAAGCATCCAAGATTTCAAAAATGCATAGTGGTTTGAGTGAGTTTTTCAAAAAAAATTCAATTAGGGTTTTTCCTAAAACCCTACCCAAGTAGATGTTTTAAAATTATGATTTTATGAAGCCAAAATATTCAATTTAGTGGTTTTTGGGTTTTAACTTGTTCTTTGGTGTGTGGACTCCCAATCCATCCACTTGTTTTAAATTTTGGAGTTTTGGAACCCATCAAAATTTCCTCTCTATCTATTCCTCTATTCTCTGAAAACAATCATATACTCTTTATCAAAATTCCAGGAGTGAGGTGAACTAATAATCATCCCCACTTCATATCACTCCCTCTTCAAATAAACCTACTTTTTGATTTAAAACAAACCCCTCAATCTTTTATCAAAAAGGAAATGAAGTTCATGAGTTGAAAATGATCTTCATAAATAATTTCCCTCCTAAATTTTCCATTTCCTCCAAAACAATATTTTCTCTATGAAAATATAAATTATTTTGAATATCATTTATTGTCAAGGAAGTTCCAAAAGTCCAAAACAATATCTCTTACTTGGTTTTAAAAATATTAAAGGAGTAATAAATTTTATTTACCAAAAATACCCTATTTAAACTCTATGAACAAAAATTGAGCAAAACATTTTATTTTGCAAAACCAATTTTTGAGGAGTTTCTACATGTATATGGGAGACTCCATGAATTTTCTCAATTTTTTATAAAATGTTTAGGTGCCCCAAATAAAATCCCTAAATCCTACTGGTTTTAAAAGAAAATAAAAGAATTAACCGAGGACCTATCCGTGAGAGGAAAAAGAATTCTAGGGGGCGTTGTGCAAAACCGTCGTTGACCTCCTGTAGCCGCACCGCCGCACGCCGCCGTGCCCCCACCGCGTCAACGCCGTGCTCCCCGCGCCTCCCCCTGCCCCACGCCTCGCCCTAGAGGAGATAGACCTCCACGCCACCCCTCTGCTCCTCCCACTCGCTCACTCTTCCTCTCCCTCTCCATTTCTCTCAGCCACGAACGCGAGACCCGGCCGTGCCGTCGCCGACGCATCGCCACCGTTCCGAGCCTCCCCTCGCCAGGCCAAGCAGCGCAGTAGCTTCGCCGAGTCGTCCTCTTCAACCTCGTGCAAGGAATCGCTGGATATCGTCCGGTATCGCCGTCGCCGTCCCGATCCTCTTCTGCTCCGGCCGCCATCTTGCCTGGAAGAATGCGAGCGGTACCGTCCATCATTCGCCACCATTCCTGCACCCCCGAGCTCCCCTTCCTTTGCTCTAGCTAATGGACATCACCGTTTCTCCTAGGGACGCCGGAGTCGCCGTAGCCGTCCTCGCCGCGCTCGCCGCCGCTCTCGGAGCGCGCCGTGCGTGTCGCCGGGGAAGGAAAGGAGGCAGCGTACCCCTTCGCTAGCTCGCGTGGGCCGCGTGCTGGGCCAGATCCTGCGCTCCACGGCCCAGATCCAGCAGATCCAGCCCACTGATATTTTTTTTTAGGTTGTTTATTCTATTCCTGGTAGATTTGTTTCTGGCCATTTAGTTTAAATCGTTTTAAAATAGTTTTAGTTTGAATCTGGCCAAACCAAAAATCATGGGTATACCCTGGCATGTTTGTGACCATCTCCAAGTGGTAGATCCACTTTTGGATAAATAGTTTTGGAGAAAATAAATGTGAGCCAGAACTGCTGCTTTTCACCAAAAATTCAATAACTATTTTTCTATGATAGCTATTGATGCAAACTCAACTGTTTTGGAAAGCCCTAAGTGATACCTAGCCTTAGCAAGAGGCCTTGCATGCAAATGATTTTCCTAGATAAAATGGCATCCATATTGGTAATGGACCAGAGAGCACTTCTAGGATTTTTGTAATTTTATTGGTGATGATTTTTGATGTGAATCCAATTGTGTTGGCTTGTATATGTTTAGGAGTATCTAATCCTAGCTTTGTGTGATTTATTGAGCTGTAGATTAAATTTGGTGTGTAAAACTAGTTTTGAGGCTTTTCTGAAATTAATTGCTTTTAGTTTTATTTAATTTTATAAATTGTGTTAGTGTTCTTTTTATGAATTCTATCATGTGTAGGTTTGATATTCTCTGGTATGAGTGTGTTAGATTATATAAATAGCATGTTAAGAAAAGTTTGGTGTTGCATGGGGTATTTGGAAGTGATACCACTGTTATGGAATTTCCTAGATTTTTCTAGTTATTTAGAATTTGTGAGTGGGTAAAATCCTTTGTGTGGAATAATTTTAGAGAATGTTGTGTGAACCTCAGTAGCTTATTATGTTGCTACTGGTTGAATTGCATGTCACCCTTGTTTGGATATTACTTAGCCTCTAGCCAAGCTTGAATAGCTAGAATTACTATTTAGGAATTTGTTAAGTTTATTTATTTTGATGTGAAATTATTGGGTGTGACTAAAAATGTATGCCTTGCTTGATTATAGTTGTTAGGGTACTGCCCTTGCTAGTTGTTGTTGTTTACCATATTTTAATATGTTAGTACTGTTAGTAAAATTGGTTAGGTATTTTGGTTTGAATAATATATTTGCATGGCTTGATGAACTTGTTGAACTTGAGTTGAGTACTAGCTCAAAGCCCTTGCTAGTGTATCCACCTTAGCTGGGTGAGATATTTTGCTTTACCAAGATTAGCTGGTAGTTTAACTTTTGTTCGAAGTATTTCCTGTTTCAGGAAAAATGGTTGATTAATTGTCTCTACTTAATGACTATTGTTTGTTATCATTGCTTGATGTTTGCTTGCTGTATGTGATGCTTGGTGTTAGTGTGTACCTTTAGTTGGTACTGATTAGTGATTACTTTCTTTTTGCGACGCTAGAGAACGACGCTTCCGGAGATACTTCCGGGAGGGATTTCTGAAGAGAGAAGGGATTTTATTTGTTATTGATCTATGAAGAGAATTCCAAGGACACATCTGAAAAACAGGCAAGCTCCCAAATGCTTGCTACTATACTTATCATTATATCATGCATGATTTACTTCTGAAGTTTTACAAAAACTTGGAAAAACAAAACTATTTTTGATATGGCCATTACTACTAGTGTTATTATAAATTATTACATTGCCATTAGTTACAACTTGGTGTTACCAAGCCCTTAGCCACCATATGGAATATTTACCACCACAAGTTAATAATTTTGAAGTCCCTAAGTGGACACCCCTAAAAGTGTGTTTTCGAAAAACAAAGGTTTTAAAAGAAAAACCCGGGAAAGGTGGGACCTTGTCCACGGGAGGATTGTGAAGAAGATGTTTTGGAAATGTTTTTCGAAAACGACACATAGACTAGTCTTGTGCCTGACAGCCCTACCGTACAACCACATCACTCAAAATGGGCACGGGCTTAATGGAAGCTTGTTTGTGTTAGTGTGAGACTTTACCTCAATTGGCTAGAAGGGGTTAAAGTCCCCGGAACCGAATGCTGGATATGGGCATACAAAGTGTGGACTGCGAGTGCCACCGGCAAGCAACAGTGGGTCTCCTGCCATGGCGGTGTGATGTCTAGGGGCAACCGGATCGATACGGCTAGCTCACTCGGTGCCGGGGAGAACAAACCCACTGAAGAGGTAATCGCATACTAGCATAGACATAGTGGAAGTTATGATCGGTTATCTGATGTTCGCATACTGTCGCGGGCAGTCCGTGGTGTTCACGGCAGATGTACCGGATGGTGTGGTGAAAGTGTACAAACTCTGCAGAGTCAAAACTATTCGAATAGCCGCGTCCGCGGTCATGGACAGCTGAATGGTCAATGTCGTCTAGCATTGTGTCGATGTTTTAAAAAGGAGGTTTTGGAAAGGAGTGTACCTGGGAGGTACTGGAAAGGCGGATTAAGTACCTGGGAGGTGCTGATGATGGAAACCTGATGAGTGTTTTCCAAGAAGTTTTGCAAAGAAAAAATCTGCTCTTCTCTTCAATATTTCTTTGCGAAAACTTATCTTTTGAAGTATCTTTTTCAATAAAGATATAGAGATGTTAATCAACCATGATGAATCTTTCATCCATCATGGGTAGTGAACCCTAATTACAGCCTACCTATTCCACCATATAAGCATACTCGCATTTCATAAAATTCATTCGGGATGTCTTGCGAGTACATAATTGTACTCATGGCTGTGCCCTGGATATTCCAATGTCCAGATTTTCATTGAGAAGACTACGTCGAAGATGAGGAGTATGCGGAAGATCGAGAGTTCGTCGACGTCTGTGCGAACTAGGAACGTCTCCCAGTCAGTTGCCTGTAGGTAGTCAAGGCATGACTTGGGCTCTATCACGTTGTGTGTTAATGTCTTCCGCTGTGTTATGAGTAGTTTGTCGGCCCTGCGTGGCTGTTGTTTAAGTCGTGGTCATGTGCCCCTTTGTGTAAGACCTTAAGTATTCGTTATGTAATGGATGATGTATCTGCAATGCCAACTTAAGTATGTTGTTCACGACTGACTGATCATGGGATCGTGAATGTATGCATACTGGAGGTCTCAGACTGCCGGTCTGGGGTCCCCACACACCACCTATCCTACTATGTACAAGCCGGGACCGGGGATCCCCCACCCTCCCGCCGCCGAAGCGGCCGGCGGAGGAAGGGCATCCCACGGCCCGGCGGCGAGCACGAGTGGATCGGCGGCGGTCGCCCAAAAAGTCGCCCTTCTCCTGCAACAGTGACGAGGAGATAAGGTCGGGAAGAGAACTTGTTTGAACAGCTGTTAGTAGGCCCACACTTCATACCGGAATATAATACTTCAGGGTGCAAACGACCGGAATTTTGACTTCAGAATTCAATATGTTCAAGCTGAAAGAGTTTAAGATTTAAAATGATCTTTCTCCTTTTTGTCTAACGCTTGCATTATTCTATAATACTTCAGGGTGCAAACGACCGGAATTTTGACTTCAGAATTCAATATGTTCAAGCTGAAAGAGTTTAGGATTTAAAATGATCTTTCTCCTTTTTGTCTAACGCTTGCATTATTCTTGCACTCAGAGAAAAGGAACACCTGCGTGCCACACGACTCACGAGGAAAAAACGCCATATGTGATCTGCACGAGGAGGTCCAACCTGGCCTGGCATGGTGCACACGGAAAGCACACCGTGTCCTCACGTGTTCTTTTTTTTTGCGGGTGTGTCCTCACGTGTTCTTTTTTTTTTTGCGGGAAAGTTCAACTGATATTGCACAAGGTCATATTACAGAAAGATCCAGCAAAACAAGAAAATTACATCAAGGCCCACAGGATCCCGGTGTCGAAGACGAAGCACAGAACGTATCGCCGGCGCGCCACCACCACTCCTTCCTTGCCCTCGCTGACGCCTTGGAACAGAAGGAGCCCCTCCATGGCCGGGAAGTCGACGAAGCTTGGCTCCACAGGAGCCTCCACCCTGCGTCACCATCGCCACCACCTTGCAGCAAACCAGATCAAACTTCCAAATCAACAACACCCGGAGCCGCCGCAACTCGAACTCCGGCGAGGGGTAGCCTCGCAGCACAGCTCCGAGGAACTGCGAGCAAAGCTTAGACAGGAGATCCACGGCAGAGCCACCAGGAGCTCCGACGCTGAAGAGGAAGATCTCCGCCACCAAAATCCACTCCGACCGCGCCGCCATCTCCCCAGCGCCGCCGGCTAGAAGCCTACTCAACCCTACGCTATGTACACGGCGAGATCCGGCGTTCCCCCACCCTCCCGCCGCCGAAGCGGCCGACGGAGAGATGGGGAAGCCACCGGATCCTCGCCGGCGAGGTGGGCGAAAAGGCGAGACCAAGAAATCGCCTCTCTGGAACAGTAGCGGGAGAGGATAAGGTCCTCACGTGTTCGACCTGGTGTCCAAATGACGCATGGTGGAGACCGAAAGAACACTTCCGTTCGCACGCAGAGGCGTTCCGCCCCGGCCGTCTCCTACAGGCCCTTCATTTTTTGGGGTGCTAGTACAAGTAGACTGTGTACTTTTTCATGGTTAAAGTGTTCAGAGGATCCTGTTTCTCGTCCATGAAAAAAAAAGTGTCTCAAAGAATCAGAAAAGTTAGTGACGGAAAGTGCAAGGTCAGCTGGGACAAGGTCTACCGATCTAAGGTCCTCTGTGGCCTTGGAATTCTTAACTTGGAAAAATTCTCGAGGGCGCTAAGATTAAGATGGCTGTGGCATGAGTGGGCTTCTCCTCAAAAATCTTAGGTTGGATCGGAAACACCAAATGACTCTCTTGACAGGAGTCTCTTCAATGTGGTCACCAAAGTGACGATGGGAGATGGACTTAAAGCTTCTTTCTAGGGATCCTCCTGGCTTGACGGTCTTTCTCCTAAAGTGATTGCACCGGATATTTTTGAGGCATCCAAGTGCAATAACATAAACGTCCATGATGCTCTCACGGATCACAAGTGGATCTCGGACCTTACCGTCGACAACTTCACGGTCCAGCATATAGCTCAGTTCGTCCACCTCTAGGGGCTCACACAGGGGATTACCCTGACCCCTGGAATTGACGACACCATCACCTGGACCCTGGCGAGCTCAGGGGTTTACTCGGCCAAGTCCGCTTACAAAGCGCAGTTCATCGGAGCCTCCTCATGCTCGTTCATGGCCGTCGTTTGGAATACCTGGCCCCCTCCAAAATGCTCTTTCTTCGCTTGGCCGGGTGTCCAAAATCGGTTACGTCAGACCGCCTCGCCATTAGAGGATGGCCGCATCAGCCAGTTTGCCAACTATGCAGATGCCAACCGGAGACGGGTAGGCACATCCTATTTGAATGCCGCTACTCAAAGAGGATTTGGAGGGAAGCGACCCCTTGGCTAAACTGCCCTACGCTCATGCAAAGTCTGGTATCCACCAAGCCCACTATTTTTGATTACTGGAAGGAGATGGCCGCCATGCCATCCCCCTCCTGCAAGGGTATGAAGACGGCGATCATCCTCATCACGTGGGAAATTTGGAAGGAAAGGAACACAAGGGTTTTCAACAACAAGTTTGTGATGCCTTCCATCCTTTTTCAGCGCGTCAAGAGCGAGAGCAGTAATTGGATCATCGCAATGACCAAATTTTTTGGCTGAAACAACTGGGCGATCGGCACGCATCAAAGACGAAGGTATGAACTGGACTCTTGTAGACACGAAGAAGCTAGCCGAGGTGACCGCTTGTTTAAGATATGATGATCTATCTTTCTGATAGAGTGGATGGAGTGTGTTGATCTAGATCCTAGCGGGGATGCTATTCTTGTTTAGTATGCCCCCATTGGCGGACGCAGCGGGTAGGCCGGGTGGGCCGTGGCCCACCCAGAAGTTTGGAAAAAAAATTAGACCCCCCCCAGATATTTTCACGCGTACGAGAAGAAGTGGCCAGGACGAGTCGACGAGAGGAAGCGAACCGCACCATGGCGACCGCTAGGACGACCTAACTGCTGGCCTTCTCCGCCGCCGGCCGCCACCCCCTCAACCAGTCGAACTCGATCCCCCGCCAGCCTGCCCGCCGCCCAGCCGCCGGCCACCACCCCCTCGATCGCGAGCAGCCGAGCACTGGCCCCGCCGCCGGACGATCCCCGGCTCCCCACTGGGCCGCTACCGGCTGCCGCACCCGCCCTGCCTGCCCGCGCCGGACCACTGACTTCTGGTATATGTTGTTTGCTTTGCTAGTAGATTAACATCAATTTTGCTACTAGATATATATTGTGTAAATTGACAATTGTTGTATATTGTGTAAATTGATAACCACAATTTGCTATATATTGTGTAAGTTGACAATTTGTTGTCTCCAACTAGGCACTAGCAACCTATTGATTGTATGTGTTGTTTATTCAATTTTCTTCTAATTGTAGAATTCATCATGAAGAAGAGGAATAGCCATATTGCGTCTCTTTTTCGGAAACATGAAGCAAAGAAGATGGTGGTGGATGATTTACACATTGAAGATAGTGGGTTTGCGTTGGCGTGTGAATCATCTTGGTGAGCTCTCTACTATGCTTGTTGAAACAAAAAAGCATCTCGTTTATGATTTGGTCTACTTACTTATCAAATTGATATTGATCTTACCGGTGGCAACGGCGAGTGTTGAAAGAATATTTTCTTCCATGAGTTTTGTGAAGAATAAGTTGAGAAATAGCATGGGTGATAAACTCTTGAACCATTGCTTAGTGACATTTATTGAGCGAGAAATGTTCTCGAAAGTAAGTGAAGATGAGATTGTTGAAACTTTCATGGCAATGCGAGAGCGTAGAATTACAAAAAAATCATAGTGATGTAATCTTCTATTTATGCTATATTTTATCATGTAATACTTTATGTATGTGTTCGAACTATTTTGCATTGGAATCACACAACTTTGAGAAATATGTATTAATCTACATTGTCATGAATCAATTTGCTGTTTATATTGTCATTTGCCAACTTTTTGTGGAGTGTGCCCACCCTCCAATTTTTTCCTGCGTCCGCCACTGTATGCCCGTTATGTTCGGGTTTTTTCTTTGGACTCGGCCGTGTCATGTTTGCTCCTTCTACATCAATATAAAGGCAAATCTTTTGCCTCTTTAAAAAAAAAGAGAGAATCAAACCGAAGCAATCAACTCGATCGTCGCACACACCGTTTTTTCATCTTTAGTTGAGCGCGTGCATTTTTCTTTGAATTTCTTGTATGCGTCATCGGGCATGCACAATCAACATCACTTGTGAAACGTACTTAGCCCATGTTTTTTCATTTCCGATCACCTCCCTCCCAAGGTCTCTTCTGAGCGCGACATCCCAAACCAAGAGAGAGACCCTTGCATTCCGGAATGCATTTTCGACGGGAGTGAGGTGCATGATAGGAGGAATGTTTTCATCATTATCGGAGTTGCCATGAAACAAAACTCTTTCTCCTTGACCATTTTGTGTGTGAAGCTAGGGCTAATCAAGGATCCATCGAGTTCCTGCAGTCACACCGTCCAAAAACCAGAATCTACATTTGAGAACTCCGTGTGTTTATCGTGAGCCCATAATTGGTATCCGTCTCTTAACCAGCAAGATGTCTGATGATGCAAAGATACACTTAGAACCGACACGATGTATAACCCGTGCGTGCTAGAGACGAAATGCAGAGGATTCAAAATAGACCGGGATTCGATAGTTCGGTGCGCTGATTTCAGGGATTTAAAGATTGAGAGTCCATTTAGCTATGCCCTACAAGTTGAAGGTTTGATTTGGGCTTTTTGTAGAGAGATTTTATTGTAATTCTTAGTTGCACGATTTACTTTGTGGTATTTCAGAAATGTTTCCGAAGCAAGCCGGTGATTGTTGCGAATATGAACGTGTTTGCGGGGGAAATTGGTGGGTGAGACACCGTATCCTCCTTGTTCCGTGTACCGCCACGGCAACCGGTCCAAACCAGGCGGCGGCCAGCCCACGCAACGCAGGCGGGCGACAGTTCCGCTCCGCTGCCTCCCTCTCTGCCGCCGTCTCCTCGCTTTCCTTGCCCGCCCGCCTGGCAATCATTCCCTCTCACCTGCTGGTGCTGCCTCCCCTTTCCCTCTCGCCCCCGCTTCGCTTCCTCCGCCAGCCACCCCGCCCCGCACCGTCCTCCACCCACCCCCTCCGCTCCTCCCCGCTGTGCGCAAACCCACCGCCCCGGATCCCTCCCCCAGATCCCCTACTCCCCACCTTCCAGAGCGCATCCCCTCTGAGCTCAGCTATCAGCGGGCGGCGGGGATGGAGAGCCTGGCGCAGCGGGCGGCGCTGCTGCGGGAGTCGCTGGGGCGGAGCCAGGCGTCCACGGACGCCGTCGTCGCCATCCTCGGCTCCTTCGACAGCCGCCTCTCCGCGCTCGACGCAGCCATGCGCCCCATCCAGCTCCGAACCCACGCCGTCCGCACCGCGCACGAGAACATCGACCGAACCCTGCGATCCGCCGACGTCATCCTCACACAGTTCGACAGGACACGGGAGGTAATCATCTCCCGCACCTCCATTCCTTTGGTTAGCTGTCGCGTGCAAGCTCTGAACACACTGTTTCGGATCCCATCGCGGTTGTTGGGACTGTAGCCCAGGCCGTAGCTGACGAGTGTAGGGAACGTTTAGTGTCTGGTGTGATTGGTTCGTTCATTCTTCTGTACTAGTACATCTCAAGGTGTTAATTGCAAGCTTAGGCTTGCTGCTAGTGTAATTACCAACCAATTATAGCATATTTTTTCCGAATGGTGATTATAGCTTCTGGTAACTAAGATCATTGCAGGCATCGTTTAGTGTCTCGTGTGATCAGTCTCTTCTGTTCAGCGTCCCGGGCTATTTTCTAGAAATAAAGCACAATGACCCTGACTTTTGTGACATATCAAGCTATTGAGTGCAAGCTTTAAGTTTGCTGAGTGTCGAGGGACGAGGGTCAGCCATAGTATACCTTCTAGCAGTAACTAAAAGTACCACTGGACGTGGATGTTCCTTTTGATGGAAAACTGAAGCTCCTTAATTAAGCCATTCAAAAGTAAAAAGAAGCTATCTTTTTTTGGTAATGTATTGCTTTTTTGGAAGCAAGCTGGAACACGACTAGAATTGTTGACATCTGTATGTGCAAGCTTTAAGTTTGGTGAGTGTCACGGGTCAATCATAACATGCCTTCTGGTAACTAATATTAGTAGGGAACGTGGATTTTCTTTTTGATGAAAAACTCGAGCTCCTCAATGAAACAAGTCATAAGAAAGAACCATCTACTTTTTATTGGTGATGTATTGCTTGTTCGAGAGCAAGCTAGGCACGACTTGAATTGTTGACATCTGTGTGACAGGCAGAGCGTGAAATCCAGAAAGGTCCTCATGAGAATCTCCAAAGTTTCCTAGACGCGGTCGATCGGTTGCGGAGCATCGAGCGGTTCTTTAGCTCGAACAGGAGTTATAGTAGCAGCGACCGGGTGCTCAGCCATGTGAATGCCCTCCTTTCTAAGGCCCTCGTGAAGATGGAGGGCGAATTCCAGAATCAATGTTCTCAGCGCAGGTGTGTGTCTCATTCATTATCGAGTTAAATTGTCTTTTTTTGTCTCGACAATATCTGACTCTTGCATTGTGATCCAGCAAACCTATGGAGCCTGATCGTCTTTTCGACTGCCTTCCGAGCACGCTTCGGCCATCAGCCGAGTCTCGGGCTGAAGGTGGGAAACACCCACAATCCGATGGCCAGGAGGCTGCCGTATACAGCCCTCCTGCTCTTATTGAGCCCAAGTTTGTTCCTTTGCTTGCTAAATTAGCACAACAATTGGTTCAAGCTGGATGCCAACAGCAATGTGCAGAAATATACAGGTAAGCAGAGCTAGACTGGTTATAATTCACTTTTCTTGTTCATGCGTTTGTTCCTCTATGTTGAACTTTGAAACAAGAAATATACAGGTAAGCAGAGCTAGCTAGGCATCTAGTGTCAATATTATCTTCATTTAGTAATGTATTTTTGCCAATTTGAGTACAAATATTAATTATTTTGCCATATTTTAAACCATATCTAAGGTTTTAAAAGAATCTAGTTTGGCATGACTAAGTACATTAATTAATTATTTTGCATATTTAAAACCCATTACTATAAGGTTTAAAAAAAGAATCTAGTTTGGGATGACTCCACTATTACCAGTGCCCAGCCAGAAAGAAAACCCCGTAAAATAAAACTACATGCATTACTGAAACTGTGTGGCTCCTGCAGCAAGACTGAGCCTTTCTTGTTTTCCATTATCCTGTGCGCTAACCGACCAGTAACCCCTATGCAGTTGCAGTTCTACCGTCGAGAGCGAGCTAGGCATCTAGTGTCAATATTATCTTCATTTAGTATTGTATTTTTGCCAATTTGAGCACATTAATTAATTATTTTGCCATATTTAAAACCCATAACTAAGGTTTAAAAAAAAACTAGTTTGGCATGACTAAGTACATCATTTTTTTTTTGCCATATTTAAAACCCATAACTAAGGTTTAAAAAAGAATCTAGTTTGGGATGACTACACTATTATCAGTGCCCAGCCAGAAAGAAAAAACCGTAAAATAAAACTATATGCATTACTGAAACTGCGTGGCTCCTGCAGCAAGACTGAGTCTTTCTTGTCCATTATCCTGTGTGCTAACTGACCCCAATGCAGTTGCAGCTCTACCGTTGAGAGTGACTTGCTAAAATACAGTCTCCTTTCCCGTGCAGCGAAGCTCGTGCTTCGGCTTTAGAGTCAAGTTTGAAGAACTTGGGTGTCGAGAAACTGAGTAAAGATGAAGTGCAGAAAATGCCTTGGGAAATTTTGGAGTCTAAAATAGGGAACTGGATTCATTTCATGAGAATTGCTGTAAGGATCTTTCTCAGACCTAATAATGGACCATAATATCCCTCTGGTGACACATTCTGCTTGAAACAGGTGAAACTTCTTTTTGCAGGGGAGCGCCAGCTCTGTGACCAAGTTTTTGAATGCAGCCAATCTTTGAGGGATAAATGCTTTTCCGCAATAACCAAGAACAGCTTGGCTACTCTATTGAGCTTTGGTGAGGCAATTGCTATGAGTAAAAGATCACCTGAGAAACTCTTTGTTCTGCTAGACATGTATGAGATAATGTGCGAACTTCAAACGGAGGTACATTTTTTTCCAGACCATACCTCTTTTACTGCCAACCAATGCACTTATGTGTATAATGATAAAAATTGGTGCGATATAGTTAATATCTGTTTGCGGTTGCACAAATGCTTTACCCCTTAAGCTGCGCAAAAACCTTTCTTGGTTTGCTTTAGCCGGTGACAATTGAGCGATTATTAAATCTTGCATATGTTTAAGAAAACAAAATTTTCCAGCTGCAGCTATACAAGCATGTGTCCCAGTTTGATACACCATACTTCCATCATTGACGTGTTGAGCCATCTGTTGTTGAGTTCACGTTTAATTCATACAATATGTTTTCACCACGGCATGGTACTTCAGGCTCTCTTATCTCTGGTAAGAAATAACTAAAAGGTTCATCTTTTCAATTGAATGTGCAGATTGACACCATCTTTGTTGGAGAATCATGCTCTCAAATGCGTGACTCTGCACTCAGTTTGACAAAATGTTTAGCACAAACTGCACAGAAGACTTTCAGTGATTTCGAAGAAGCTGTCGAAAAGGATGCAACAAAGAATATTCATACTGATGGAACAGTTCATCCTTTGACGAGCTACGTGATTAATTATGTTAAGTTCTTATTCGAGTAAGTGCCCAATCATCTGCACTTTCAATTTTTTTTGGTGATTGCATAGTGTATGGTCGTACTTTCATGTGTTCTTTCTTTAAATTTATCCATTCGGTTATTTTGATATTTGTGTTATGCACCTGACTGCTATTATATTTGGACCGTTTGGATAGCCATCTAAATCACAAAGACCTAGATTCTTATTTTTTCCAACTGCTTTTGAGATCAAAACAGATATATCATACCGCTTGCAGTTGTAGGTGAACGTCATTTGTACCTTTTCCTTTTAAAGGCCCATTAACAAAATTCCAATGTTTTACCTATTAAAAGACCCCTCAGGCTGTGTTGTTCTAACTAGTATGCTTGCCTCTCCATGTTATGTTTCAAAATGTCGCTACTTTCTGCAGTTTGACCAGATAAATGAATAATGTAAATAAATAATGACACTAATCTGCTATTGCTTTTTGTGCAGCTATCAATCAACTCTCAAACAGCTCTTCCAGGAATTCAAAAGGGAAGATGGAACAGGTTCTGAGCTGGCATCAGTAACCATGAGTATCATGCAAGCTTTACAGAATAATTTGGATGCAAAAGCAAAACAATACAAGGATCCTGCATTGATGCACATATTTCTAATGAATAACATTCATTATATTGTTAAATCTGTTCGCAGGTATGTTGTTTATGAAGTACAAACAAGCTCACAATAAGTTAGTGTGTTTGGGTTCAGCATAGTTGGCATTTACTATAATGCTCTAAGTCCTTTCTTTCAGATCAGAAGCTAAGGATCTATTGGGCGATGACTGGATTCAAAGGCATCGAAGGATTGTACAGCAAAATGCAAATCAGTATAGAAGGGTTGCTTGGACAAAGGTCTGTTGGCCGGAAATATTTGATTAGAACTCATATGTGCCAATTCTCTTACATCTGATGCCATCTTATTGAAGCTTTTTAACGTCATAAATATGTATTTCTCACTAAGAACGCCAGTGGAAACACCGTCGAATATAAATATGTGTGCGCCAAACTACCAATAATGAATAGATGGGAGGAATCCAGAAATAATTTGATGACTGGAACACATTAACATTGATGCAACTCGTAGCACGGGAAATGGGATTCACCATATCTGTTTCACTGTGCCCTAATTTTTGTTGCTGAGCTATGATTGTGTATAGGATTCTGTAGTGATGTAGGATTTTTTTTCACGGAAGTAGTGAACTAGTGATATTGTTCAGAAGGAAAACTTTATGACTTGAGTGTATCGCTAATCTGTGGACATTGCTTTGCTGACCGCTTTAACTGTTACATGTAAAGTGTGATATAATATTGTTTAGAAAGTGGATTTTTTTAAGTCGTAAATAATAGAAATGTTGAAGCAGTAAAATATCAATTTGGATTGACTTATTTTAGTTTGTTGCAATGTTGTAGCTGTTGCAATGCCTTTCTGGTCAAGGTTTGACTTCATCAGGAGGTAGTGGTCAAGTAGGAAGCGAAGGTGGCAATAGCAGTGGAGCTTCAAGAACAGCTGTGAAAGAGAGGTTTGCTCATATGCACCAACTATATCAGTATGCTTTATTATCGTCATGGTCTATTATTCCATTCTGAAACATTGTTTTTCCTTGTGATGCTATCAGATTCAGGTCTTTCAATGTTTTATTCGAAGAGATTTATCAAAAGCAGTGTGGCTGGTCTGTCCCAGACTCAGAGTTACGCGAGTCATTAAGACTCGCGGTTGCAGAAATTCTGTTGCCCGCATACAGATCTTTCCAAAAGCGTTTTGGGTATTTTTCTTGACACTAACACCTCATACTCGTAAACAATTTATTTTAATGTATGAACCCGGACCTAAGAATCATAATAACACATACACAATCTTTCTTATTTCCATGCTTTTGATTTGAACCCTGGTGGCATCATCTTAAACCTCCCGGTGCTACAATTTGTATATGCTATTTTCTGATGGTAATATTATTATTTGTTTGTGAATTCTACCATTATATCAGCATTAGAAAGCCAGTTCGTTTGTTCCTGTACCCTGATGCACTTGGCAGCCAGTTAGGATGCACACTTATTGTCTTTTCGTGCTGATTAGACACTTAGACCTGAATCCTGATTCCTGAGCCCTTGTGTCATCTTGAGTTTATGTTTATCTGTGGTGCGATGTAACAACACATTATTTTTTCATGGGCTGGCTCCTCGCCTTTTCCCAACATGTTTAATCTCGTTTAGTATAACCTTTATTTTTTTGGTCGATGAATATGGATGCTCTAGTTAATGTCTTGTTTATGACGCTTATAATATTGCTTTCCCAAATTGCAGACCTCTCATCGAGAACAGCAAAGCCCCTGGAAAGTATGTCAAGCACACGCCTGAGCAGCTCGAGATGTTCCTCGGCAATCTATTCGAAGGCAAACAAGAACGTGCTTGACCGCTTCGCCTCGGCAGCGAGTACGCGACGGTATTTCTGTAAATCGGAGCCCTGCGGGTTTGTCCACGCGGCTAAAAAAAGTAAAAAACTGCACCGGCCCTCCTTTCGGTGCATGGTTTGTATAGAGCGTAGCAGTTGTCAGTTATGTTTTGTTTATCAGAGTAGGTGCTATTTGGGTGTGCTGAAATTGTGTCTTGTAGTACCATTTTTTGGGGGTATGCTGTAATTCTTGTTGGCTCAATCAGTCAGTACCAGCCGCAGCGCGCGCGGCTGTCCAGCGTGTTCTGAATGTAGTTCTGTACCTGAACACTGGAGTTGGCCATGGTGACGCTGGTGGTTCGGTTCTGAATCTTACAATAAAGAGTTGACCACATCGATGAGTAGTATTTTTTGGCTCTTCTTTGTCATTTTGACTTGACGAGCTTGCTGACGAGTCTGGAACCTTCTTCCACGACTGGTTCAGGACCCCTGCAGTGGAAGCAACGCGTCAACAGCGCGTCAAACAAAGGTTCTTACAATGGAAGCTAATTCAGCTCCGTTATTATGTTAATAATAATTGTCCTGTTCGCATCATCTGCTGACCACGGTGATCAGTGGCAACATCAGTTCTGAATATTAAGAGCTAGCTGACCAGAGACTGCAGTGATGAGTATAGCTGATGTGATTTGTTCTGCTGTCCTTCATCTTGTTTTTTGAGAGTTTGTTCTGGTCTCCTTGGGAACTATACTTTTAGGCACATATGCAACCCAGAACTGTATTTGGTGTTGGTGAGAGCCTACCAATCGAGTCTGAAATGTTCTTCCACGACTTGTTCAGAAGGATCTGTGTTGTCCTTTCTTTGTCACCAGAAGCAAAAGCCGTATTATGAATTCAGGACCCTTGCAGCGGAGGCAACGTGGCACAGACAATTTGAGTACTACTTGGGAAGGTTTTTATTTATTATGAAAGCTAATTCAGCTTCGTGGTTATATGGATGCAATTTATTATTCTGTTAACATCATCTCGTCAAGGCTGTTTTGATGGAGCTGGGCTGCAGGAAAGTACTGAATGTTTGCCCAAATATGCGTGTCTGTTTCGTGTAAGATGTGCCTATTTCTGCACTGTCCAAGAGAGAGAAAAAAGGTCAATGTTCAGATGTACTCCTACTAGAAACAGCTATCTTCTGGGCGTGCCAGAAGTTTCCATTGAAGGAAAGTAACTAAAACGGATGAACGGCATCCTTATGATAGCTAGCTCGGAAACAATGGTAAACATTGAACTGTTTCTTAAACCCAAACCCGTAGACGCATTCTCTCCCCTTTTTAATTGTTGCTATCTGTGTGAAGGTTTCCTCGAGTTTTTCTTAATTATATTTTTAATTGCGGTGATTTTGTGATAATTGTTCTTAAAGATGATATACATATAGTGTTGGTTACTAGGAGAAGCAAGCCTCTACGCGTGGTTTGCTTTGGTTTTTCATAGGAAAACGACCCACCAAAAAGATAATCTGTTATTCCAAATATTTCTTTTGAACCTAGCAAGCAAGAGATAAGAAGAAATCCAAGGAAGACAACGCGCGAGATAAAACAGAACAAAAAAAAATCCTCTCTTTTTTCCTCTGGTTTCTTGGTCGACTTCGATCAAGCGCAGAGCAGACAGGTACGTCGTCATGGACCGAGCGGCGGCGGCGGAAGCGGCGCTGCTGCGGGCGAAGGCGAGCCAGCTGCGGGAGGCGATGCGGAGTAGCGAGGCCGTGCGCGAGGAGTCGGCCGCCGCCGTTGCCTCCGTCGAGGGACGCATGGCTGCCGTCGACGACGCCGTCCTCCCCGCCCAGGTACGCCGTAACCCATCTTCCTCGCGGGCGCGAACCAACTTGCGGCTTGCTCACCTGCTCGGTGTCTGGTTGTGCTGATCGCAGGAGAGGACTTGGAGCGCGAGCGTGGTCCACGACAACGTCGCCAAGAGTCTCCGGGCGGTCCAGGACATCGTGCGCCAGTTCGACCTCGTCCGCGAGGTATGTAAGTTCGTATGCATCTCTGCCTAGCTTGGTTCTGCTGCTCGTCGTCTTCCTACGCGGCTGCGCCGGCGGCGGCAATGGCGACGCTTTCTCGTCTGCGTGTCCGCTTCTAGTCCAGAGCAATGCGTAATCCTAGTCGTCACCGTTGATCGGTTCGCCACCGAGTTTTTCTCAGGCCCAGTAACAGGCTCGAGGCCCAGGTGTGAGCCCAATGCTGCCCGCCGCAAAGGCCTTGTCGTCGTGGGCCAGTCGGATCCCCACCTAGCGAGCCTTCTCGCAAACCTCCGGCGTGGTGGCCGGCGGCAGCGTTCCCCGCAATGGCACGGCGCGGTGCGGGTGGCGTATGCCCTCCATTCCAGTGCGGAAATTCCTCGCGAGGTGGGAGTTGAGAGATCCTCCGCCTTGAATTGCTCGGCCCTAGGTCTGTATTTCTCCGCGCCGCCGGCGTGGTGCTTACCCGATTCTGCAGTTCGGCCTGTTTTTTCGATTCGTCGGTGGGATTGATGTGAATGTAGTGTAGCATTGAGCTCGGAGTGTTGAAGGGTTAGAACTGCTGCAATTGGCGATGTCATGGCCTTGTCTCTAGGATCTGGTCCTATAATTAGGTCCGTTGCCGTCCAACATTTGGTGGATGATTTTCACAGATGGTGCTGCTTTTGTATGGGTCGTCACGATAAATAGCTTATAGCCTCACATACCTTGACAGTAGAATTGGGGGCTTTTATCGAAATGAGTGTATTGTCATCGCCAATTTGTCATGTTGTTAGATCATGCTAACGTTTCATCGAACTTCATTTGTACAGGCAGAATCCGTGATACTGTCATGTTGTTAGATCGTGCTTAAGTTTCATGGAGTTTTGTTTGTGCAGGCAGAGTCCGTGATATTGGCCGGTCCGAGCAAGGGCATCAGCGCCTTTCTGGACGCGGTCGACAAGCTGAAAGGCGCCGAGGACTTCTTCACTTCGAAGATTAGCTGCAAAGCTGGTGACGACGTGCTCAGACGTGTCGACGAACTGCTCCCCAAAGCAGCCGTTGAGCTGGAGAACGAGTTCAGTAGGCTGCTGTCCAAATGCAGGTAGGTCCAGTTCTCCATTTGCTTATCTCAATACTTGTTCACATGCTTATAGATGATCTGATGGGAAACTATTCCTGCTGTTTTTTCAACGTTTGGTTACAGCAAACCTGTAGAGCTCGAGCTTCTTTTCAACTGTCTTCCAAGCCATTCATCGTCTGAAGATCCGGGTGCCCTTCCTACGCTTGTTGATCCCCGTTACATGCCTCTGCTCTCAAAGTTGGTTCAGAAATCAGTTGCACTTGGTCGCCATAAACAGTTGCTGAAAATATACAGGTGCAAGCTCATAAAAGTTCCAAATTGTCTGACAAACCTGCAGTATATTATTACCTAGGATATTTCAAGATTTGTGTACTCATAACATTTCGCTTCATTCGTCCAGAGATATTCGTAGCTCAACTTTGGAACTGACCCTTAAGCAGTTGGGAGTTGAATATGTTACCGCAGAAGAAGTACAGGCTGCCCAGGTTGAGAGCCTAGACGCTAAAATTGCGCAGTGGATCCAGTGTTTGCAGATTGCGGTGATGCTCTTGAATTTTGACCACATAAGGTTTGAACTGTAAATGATGCTTGTCAATAATAGTTGGCTATTTGTTGAACAGGTAAAGTTGCTTTTTGCTAGCGAACGTGTGCTGTGTGATCAGATTTTTGAAGGAACACATGGATTGAAAGACCATTGCTTCGCTGCAGTCACGTCCAAAAGCCTCTCGACTCTACTCAGCTTTGGACAGGCTATTGCTAAATCCAAATCATTACCAGAGAAATTATTTTTACTGCTAAATATGTTTGAGGCAACATTGGAAATTCAGTCTGAGGTGAACTTTCTACTACATATGTGCAGCCACTGGTAGTCCATTTATCTATTGCACGAAATGCTGTGAATGACACTATTTGTACCACATACCTAGACTATGCTGTTCCCTAACCGAATTCTTGTATTGTGCATCTATTTCCAAAACAATCCATGATGCGTGTTAAGCGCATTGCATCTGATATATGTTGATTTTTTTGCACTAGTTGAGACTGTCCTCTTGACCACACACCCTTTATTTGTCTTACAGTTTTGGAGTCAGACCTTTACAAAGAAAATGAAGGCTCTAATACACACCAACGACCTGTGTTAATTTAAAAAATTACCGTTTTCAAACCAATCCATATGATGAATTGGACGTACACAATATTCAGATACACATAGTCATATAGGTTTAGATTGGCAGACAACATAAAATTGAATCATGAGACTGCAGGTACCATCAAAATGAGCAAATACCGCGACCTTGGTTTATATATGCATGCCCTTATTTCTTCAATTAAATCTGTATATACTATGTGCAATGAATTTAACTTGTTATTAATGTTTTTCCCCTGGCACTTGCAATTAATTTTGATGACTAGGCCATGAAAAATGATAGTATCTCCTGCAAAGTTTTCATATCGCACAATTGTTTTACAGTTTCACTACGTAATGACTAAGATTTTTCGAATGTTATCAGTTTTTATTCTTGTTTCAATAAACTGGAAAGATATATGGAATAAATCTCTCCTTGCTAGTTTCTAGCTGTAGCTGTCTAGCATGGTACATTCACTGAAGCTTAGCCTCTGACACTACACAGTTTTTCTCAATGTACTTGATGAAAGAAAAGTGACACTTAAATTTGCGGGTTTGTTAATGCATATACCCCTATTTCTATATATCATATGTGCACATGTGTGTGGTGCTGCAGCATTTGCATGCTATTTGAGTTTTCAATGTGTATTTGATTTGCTGGCTATTGTTAGGTTGATGCAGTCTTTGCGGGAGATGAATGCTCTGAAAACCGGAAATCTGCAATTAGTTTGGTCAAATGTTTAGCTGGAGCAACAAAAAAGACTCTCGGTGACTTCAAAGAAAATATTGCGAAGGAGTCGCCTAAGAGTACGACTCCTGATGGGGATGTGCATCCTATGACCAGCTATGTTACAAACTATATCAAATTTCTTTTTGAGTGAGTGAAAAATGCTGCATTGAATATATAACTTCAACATGACCTTCATAACTTCATTACAATGCAGTCCATTACGATGCAAAAATATTCCTTTTTAAAACATATATGAAATTGATGCAGCTATCAGTCATCTCTCGAGCTGATCTTTCAAGAATCAAGCAATGGAGGTGGAACAAATTCTGGGCTGGTCTCTGAAATCACTGGCGTTGTACATGCTCTAGAGACCAATTTAGATGTAAAAGCAAAGCAATACAAGGATCTTGCTCTGGGAAATATTTTCTTAATGAATAACATCAGCTATATTGTCAGGTCTATCCGCAGGTATATATAAAAAACTTACAATGAGAGGAAGTAAGCAATTGAGATCTCATTGTATTGGATGGAATAATCATTTTCTTGTTCTCAGTTCAGAAGTCAAGGATTTATTTGGTGATGATTGGGTTCAAAGACGCCGAAGGATTGTGCAGCAAAATGCTACTCAGTACAAAAGAGTTGCTTGGGCAAAGGTCTGATGATCAAAAACTCAAAGTTGGGAACACAATGCATGCCCACATCTTGTGAAGTTACATGAACATGTTTGCTTACCGTTTCAAACTGTAGGTATTGGAGTGTCTCTCAGCTCAAGGTCTAACTTCATCAGTAGGTTCTACGACAGAAGTTACTCTAGGAAGTATTGGAAATATTGGATCTCATAGCGGCACAACCTCCTCATCTGTGATCAAGGGAAGGTTAGACCGAAGTTTTCAGTGTGCTCTATACTATACTTTGTTTATGGTGTTCTTGCTATATCTTATGGTGTTTCTTCCAAATATTATCAGATTCAGGTCTTTCAACAAGCAATTCGAAGAGGTTTGTCAAACACAGATTAACTGGGCTATTCCTGATAGGGAGTTACGAGATAATGTTATCCTTGCGGTGGCCGAAATTGTGTCACCTGCTTATAGATCTTTCGTGAAGAGATTTGGGTATTTCCCCCATCTTGGTTATCTTCTACTTTGTTTTCGCCGCAATGTGTTATTAGATTTCTCAGCCTAATCATTAATGAGGTTACTAGATTCTTAGGTGCGAACTTTCGAATAGCAGCTGGCAAATGTTGTTTTTCCCATTCCTTTCTGAGAGGTTCATGACATTTTTATTAAGTGGTAGTGATGAGTTCACCATTGTTTTGCATAACTTCCAGTCTTTACTGATGGATTGCAATTTATATCAAGTGAATATCATAAGCATTCTGGACTTACTTTGTGAATGGTCATTGCATGGGTCAGCACCACTGGCATCATTATTTCTTTGTAGAAAAAACACCTCACCAGTTGCCGTGCTAGGTGGGCTTATGGATAATACTTGGCTCAGCAGTATTAGCAGATCCAGGCTCTTCTGGGATCTGGATCTAGTTTTCAGAAATTTTCTGGGAAAAAAAAGGAGTTGCTTGATCATAAAATCCATGTAGTACATTTCTTCGAACAGAAGTATCATGTGAATTTATATCCTCTTCACATCTTCCTAAATATGGTTACTACTTGTACACATTGCCCAGTTCCGTTGAAAAACAAAAAGCACAGAGTGCCAAGTTTCATCATTACTAAACTCAAAGCGTAGTGAAAGTTTCTCCAACTTATTAATTCGTACCATATTATCGATTTGACGCTTTCTTTTATTTGTCATCCAGGCCTCTTGTCGAGAACAGCCATAACCCATCGAAATATATCAAGTACACACCAGAAGCACTTGAGCAAGCACTTGGTGATCTTTTTGCAAAGAAGACGGTACAATAAGTGAACAAGGTTGTACCATGCATTCCAGTTGGCAGTAAGTTAGAATCTATTTCTGTAGATTGTATATGTGCTGTAGTTAGATGAAGAGATGTTGATCGCATTATTATAATTCTGGGGTTCAAACCAAGTTCAGCTTTTCATATCGGAAGAATATAATAATATAAAGTTGTTGAGTGCATAATCTACCCATGATTTGATATGACATAACATCCCTGATCCTGTGAGGTGCTACTCTGCAGTATAGCTAGCAATTGAATATTCTCAGTTTGGTTCAACTCCAATCAAAACAAAAGAAACTAGCAGAAATAATTAAATTCCTAATTCCCAGGGTGCAACGAAATTCTTAAACATGAATTGATCTCCGGAATAGTGCCCATAAAATTAATGGGTAGCTTGTACTTGTATAAGTATCGCTTGTGGCTGTCAAATACGTCACATATTTACAAATGAGTCACATACTCGTATTTTTCAGCAACTGCAACTCATTCAAGGCAAGTATAGCTGAAAATATTTGGCTTTTGTATTATCACCCGCTCATTTTTAACTCATAGGAGCATTTTATGGTGTACATTTTACCATATCCCTCTTTATTACAGCACTAACAGTAACCATCAGGATCTTAAACTTTTTTTCTTGCATTTCTATCTCTAATATCCTCTTTGTGTGCTTATACTTTGCTTTGAAGGATTTTATAGTATAATAGTTTTTTCTTTAGCCAAAATGCATAGAGTATAGAGGAAATCATAATTGACATCATTATTGTACTATATATACCAACACCCTAGTCCGTTCATATTTGTCCTTTTTAGTAGGATCATTTTGTTTGGGTTTTTTCAACACATTGATATGTATGGTCCCCACTAGTGAAGCGATAGCTTTTTTATTTGGCCCTGGATAAATGATCTTGCAACTTTTCATCAACTAAATTCCCGGATTCTTCTTTATTGCCTTTACGATAGCATTGTGGGTGAGAATTCACTTGTAAACTATAAAAAGACCCCCACAAACTTGTTAGCTGCAGCACTTTCCGATGTTTTTCTTTGGAGCCTTTTTGCCACCGCCTGTCATTCGAAAGGACTCCAAAGTTGTTTGCGCTAAAGTAGGTTTTGCATTTGCCTATTTCTTTCGTTGACCAACTCTCGAAAACGATAGTTGCTTATCAGTTCACCAGCATAATCTGAGTATATGACATGGACAAGATCTTAATTATTGGCTTACCTAGCAGGCTCTAGTCCTGTTCAATTTGTAAATGGCATGGAAACCACATGTCATGATTTTTTGTTTTGTTTTTGAAACGGGCAGAAGCTTTGCCTCTTCAATAATAAGAAGGTAGTGCGCATAGCAGGATATACTTGTGAACGTCCAGCTAGTTTCTTGTGCATTTGGGATGCCTGATTAATGGCGCTATTGACACCATGCGCTCTTGCGCGGAGCACATACATAGATGGCATTAGGAGGAATAAGGAGACGATCGTCGGCTTTTCCGCCTCAGAGTTGTCCGTAACTTGGACTCCATCTGCCAACAACCATGCATGCATATGACTGTGGCCGCGGGTACTACCCAAATCAACCATGGCTAACAAGATTACGGGCGCGTTTGGTAGCCTGCAGCTCCTCTCGCGCCCCGCCAGCCAGGCTGTGGAGGGCATGGTCTGGCTTATGCAGGCTCTAGACCATGTTATGCATGCCGTTTGGTTGCTCGATGGTCCATTCCTTGCACGAGGAGTAAAACAGGAGCCCTGCTCTTTGGTTGTATGGAAAGATCCATTTCGGCTATGCACGGTGCAAGTACTTGTTGTTTGGTTTCGTGCAATGATATGATGTGGTTACCTCTTACCGAGGTTACCCATAACGAAATGAACAAGGAATAGACAAAATCAAGTGAACATAGCACACACAAATTCAGAATGACATACTAGAGCAGAATTAGCCCCACCGTGGGGTCTAGTTCATCAGGATCATAGCAAAGTTCAGTACGAGTGAAGCACGAATTCGTCGTGCTTCATCTCAAGTTCATCAATGCAGGGGTTAACATATAGCACCTCCCAAAATATTACAAACCAGGAACGAAATCTACTCTAAGGGGCAATGGCGGTACTGCGTGCTGGCAGTAGGCACGCAACTAGGACCTCCTCTCCGTGTCTGTCATATCCGCGTAGAGGCAGTGCTCTTCTTCGTGATCGGCAAGGTAGTTCAAAGCCTGGATCACAATCGCCGGACCGTAGACAGTAGGAACTGGCATGTTCGTCATTGAGTAGATAGTCTTCATCTGCTCATAGTTGGTGATTGCTATTCAACAGCTCCTCGTCCTTCGGATGAACCTAAAATTGAGGAGTCACAATGTTAGTTCGTGAAGGTTGTTGAACAGATGAAATAGAAATGAAGAGTTCGAGATGATCTACCGTGGTGTGCGCAATAACTTATCGTCCTCCATCAAGGTTGAGGAATGCTCACACCAAATCACCCCCTCAACTTTGTCCAGACGAGTGATCCTAATCCACCTCTGTCTCCACTTCCGCACAATGGTTGTAGATTCTGCGTAGTGCTTACAGTAATCCCAGTGAAGTCAAGAACATCAATGCTCACTCTGTTAATGTAGTGCTCTTTGAATCCTCTGTCAAAACGGATCCCCTTGCGGACGAGCTCACAAACCCTATTCAGAACGAAGAGGGACATTGAAGCTGACCACACCATTTGAGGTCGGGGAACAAAACGAAGAGGGACTCCATTGTCATAGGAGTCAGGCAGTGGCTTGGCAGTTTCATCCGCTGGTAAGAGCAAAATAATAGGGCTGCGTTCATGTTCGGTAGAGTAGCATGGCGAACTGACGGAGCATAGAGATCAGGATCCGGAGAGCAAAGGCCAAAGATGTCCTACAGTGATGACGAACACGACGAAATCATACAACTAGCAATTATGTCGAAAAAAAAGATGATACTAGGCGGACTCAGGCAAAGAAGAACTAACCAAAAAACAGAGTACTATTCAATCTACCGCAAATCTCATAGAAGAACAAGGCGGAGTAGAGGTTCTTACAGTCGAAGTCGTAGGAGCAGAGTTGCCGCTGACGAGATCTAGCACCATCTTCTTGGCGGCACAGGTGTTGCCGATGAGATCCTCACCTCTTTGCGCCCACCATCCTTGTCGCCGTCGACATGTGCCGCCATCTTGCAAGGAGAAAAGTTGCTGAGGTACGAGCTCGAAGAAGGGATTCCTCCCGCCTTCGCCGTCGCCATGGAGCTCGAAAGGGGAAATGGTGTTTTGGATTTGGTTCCGGCGCGGAGGAACTAAATAGGTAGGCGAAAATAGCGCACCGGTGAGGGGAAATTTTGCCCGCGCGCCATCTCCACCGCTCCGGCGCCCGCAGCAGCTCCCACGCGGCGTTCCTCGAGGTCGCATCCCGGGAGCCTGGCTCCAGAGGCACGGTCGATCTGAGCATGCCTCTCGGGCCTGGCC